>RPOG01000226.1:0-567672 GCA_008086565.1 Thalassoma bifasciatum
ATCAAGAGTTCAGTGATTTATTGAAAATCTCTCCAGTTCATCTACAGCAGACGCGAACAAGGTCGAAGTCATCAGTGGCACTCAGAGAGCTGGACTTTCCCCACTTTTTCTTCTCTCCACCATACAATGTTTACTGTTTGTCCTCTCACTTCAGTGGTGGGGGTCTTAGATCAAGGCCCCCTTTGTGGGGGAGATGGGAAAGCCTCACTCATTCTCTTGAGACGAGGGAAATAACAACACGTGTCGGTCTGTCCAAAACAATGGACCGTCTGAGGAAGAGCTGTGTGATAAACAAGCCTGCAAGTGGGTACTATAGAAGGTATCAATAAGGGACAATCTAAGGAGCACAGCAGACTGGAGTCATTGTCTCTTTTTTCAGGCCTCTCAAAAAATCCCCTTGCTGTAACCTCTATGATTATCAGCCACCTGAGTGTGAATTTTACAAGGTGATGCTTGCACATTGTTCACATTTTTTGTGTGTCCATATGTGGCCTCCATCTGGAAATGTGATAATGTGAGCGAGGCTCCCTTCACATCTGCTTTAAATGTGTGTATCTGTTAACGAAACAGCTGCAATCTGATTTAAATTCACTATTATCCTCCGAGTGGTCTTTAGTTGTAATGACTTACACATCAAGTTGGAATGCTCCCCCAGCTTTACTTTGATTAATCAACATGTGCTCCTGCATACAAAACTCCTGCATGTCCTTTATTCTGCTGCTGTGATGTCCCAGATTCAACTTAGAGCTGATTCAAGTTTCTTCAGAGTTAATCTAATAAAACAGTTTCCTTACTCTGCGCTTCATTCTGTAACATAACTCCATCACACAGTGGAAAGAGAATCAGTATTTATTTGGGTTGAGCTTGTGCCACCTTTTGCAGGTGTAATACTGTGTGTGAGGGAGAAATGGATACTTTAAAGCATCCAGTTTCTGTCTTTGATGGTTCAGAAATATGCAGTTTCTCTCCTTTTCACTTCTCACCGTGAAATACGCTTCATGACCTTAATGCTTCCCTTTGTGAAGAAAATGATTTATCCAAATGTTTCGTTATGCATTACCTATGTGTTTGTTTTGGATGTCACAGTCTTGTGAGCACACTCCAGCAGTTTGCTGACAGATAAACTCACTTTAGAAATATGCTCCCATAAGCACAAAAACACACCCTGTGTGGTGACTCACTGTGTTGCACCTCTGCAGAGTTAATGCAGATCTACTAACTTTGGGTGAGTCGAGTAAAGTCAACACACTTTTAACAAGATCCAACTGTGAATTTTTCTTATCCCTCAGTGATTTCTGTTAGAATATTTATGCAAAAAGTGAGAGTGCTGCAGGGTTCAGTGAGGAATGTGTGTTAGAAACGTCTCATGTGTTGGTGATATGACAAGATTTACCCCAGCTACCTTTTAAGGTTTGGCTTGCTCGAGAGATCTGGATCTGCATCTCTCTTTTGCAGAGCACCAGCCTGTGTGTCGAGTAGGAAATTATTTAGGGGTGCACAGGATTCAGCTGGAAACCTTTGCTCACATTTTGTTGTTGGCTGCTTGTGTGAGGTTGGTAGGTAAGAGGTTGTTGGAAGGAAGCCAGAAGAACACTTAAAAACAGATTTTTATGCACTTCAATGCTGTGAAGATCAATGCAGAAACCAGGTCTATGATACAGAGTCTGTCCATGACTGAAAGATAACTCCTGCTGACACACTGAAGAATGTGCACTGTGCAACTTTAACTTTCACTGTGATAAAGTGTGTTGACAAAATTATTCCTCATTAAGACAGCATTTAAAGGGCAAAAAGTAAGAAAAAATACATATTTCAGATGCTATGTGGTGGTTTGAAAAGAAACTTGTGTTTTAGATATACGAAAAACTACTCTATGCCACAGGAAAACTAAGCAGTGACCTCAAGTGTGGAAGTATAAAACTCTGCACTTCCTCAAGTGTCCAATTCACTTGTGACTGACAGCAAAAGCGCAGGACATGGGCACTACAGACTGTTGTCTCAATAACATTGCACAGCTGGTCAGGTGAGCTGTGCCTCTGATTGGGCAAAGTCTTGATCCTAATATTTTCTAAACTGCTTAGTTATATTAAAAAAAATAGAAATCACACCCTGTACAGTGTGCTGAAAGAGCCAGCCTTAAGGTTGCCCCTTGATTAATACAGATGCTTAAATGTCCATTTTTGGCAAGTTGAGCATGTTTACAACTTAGTTCAAGGGACAGTGAGGACTTTTTTAATGATCTTGGAAAAAGTCTCATATCTAAATATATGCCTCATCATAATGCATCAATCAAAATGAGATGATCGGTGCCAAAAAAGAGGTTGTTCTGAAAGCTATTTCTCAGCTTCCTGATTGAGGCGTACTGGCACAGATTGATTTATGGCAAGTAGAGATCTCCATGACAACATCATGTTGGCTGAGAGAGTTTATCTGTGAGAAGAGAGATCTGTGTTTTTCTCTGGTAAAAGCGAATAGTGAAAACAGGAGCTAAACTGTCTGACAGAAAAGACAGTTTAGCTGTCTTTAGCCCATGCTTTAGGGTGTGATAAAGCATGGGCTAAAGGCTAAAACATGAGCTAGAAGCCAAAACATGGGCTGAACTGTTTTTCCAGCCTACATGCAGCAGTTCATCTGCAGTGGTCCAGTCAAACTTGAGTGCATCAATAAAATAAAGCGCCAGGTTATGTTTGCTCTGCTGAATAAATGAGCACTGGCCTGTTTCAGAGCACTAGGCTGTGCGTAGCACTACATATAGACTACCTACTTGCTACTTAACCTTCAAAGTTTGCTTGTTGTCCTGTTTCAAACAACAGCGCCACGTGACCGTTGATGAATACATGACCTCGTTGCATTTTATCCAGTAAAAAAGTTGTCTTGAGCAAAGAAAAATACTGTTAAGAGGAAGATTCAATCTCCATTCATCTTTCAAAACAAATGCAAGAGTCATGTCATCAAAACAGTTTGCGTGAGTCCTCAGGACAAAGTAGTAGCTGCAGTTCTACTTCTAACAGAAGTACCTCACTGTCCCCTTAAAAAAAGTCTGGTCAAAAATAATTCTTTCTTTATTCAAACATACTCTATGGATGAGGGAATCTTATGAAAACTCGATTAGAAACACGACAGGTGCATTGTAGCTGAGTGCCGGTGGGCCAAAGGCCAAAACATGTGGGCAACAATCCATTCACCAATGTGAAAGTAAGCTGCCCTTGGTGTATGTTCTCCTCCAATATCCTCCTTCAGTCTTTGCAGGCTTACTTTTCTCTTTGGTTTGCTGACGACCATCTGTCTGGGTCCATGTGAAAGCATTAAAAGGAGCCAGTGTTTCCACTTTAAACAGATTCAGGGCTCCACTTTTGGCTTTTATCCAGGGAAAGTTAAAACTCTTCAAAAATCAAAGGCTGAACCAAACTGGCAAATGATTTTCTCAAACAATCGCCTCTTCGAAACCAAAACCTACATTCCTTTTGAGTTTTTCTTACTCAAACAAAAGTACAATGCTCTGCACTTGTCAGAGGGATTGTATGCAGAGCAGCTCTGTTACATGTCAGAAAACGTTAAAACCAACTTCCACTCTAAGTGCAAGTTTGCATGCTTTGGCACCAGCAGCCTCTGAGCTCTTTCTGTGTCCCACCTTTCTTCACACTTATGGGAACAAAAACTTTCATGGATACAAACTCTGTGTGTGAGTGTGTGTGTGTGTGTGTGTGTGTGTGTGTGTGTGTAGCACAAACAGCTATCAGACAGGAGCCGAGACCCTCAACCTCCACCCCCGCCACCACATCCACAGGCCTTTTCCTGCCTGCAGGGTGATTCCTGCCCCTGCGCTCCCTTCACTTCCTTCACACACATATCAGCCTCCAGCAGCAGTGCCTCTTCCTGAATCTGGCTCAAGTTCTCTGGACACTTTGGACAAGCAACAACAGCTCATCCATCTCTCTTCTCTCTCTCTCGCTTTGGCTTTCAAAACTCTCTCTTCCAACATTCCCTGGCTTACTTTCTCATTTTCACGTATCATCTCACATTGTTTCCCCAGGTGACACCTTGTTGAATCTTACATTCGGGACCTCTGAAAGGCACATTTGCACAAAATCTCTGCTCTTGCATTTTTCTGCCTTTCAGCACAGCGCTCCAAGGGTGTTATTCAACTTCCTTAAAAAACGCCTATAATATTCCAGAGACATGTCGGCTCTATTCAGCACCACTCCCTTAGCACAGTTTCCTTGATACCCATGCTCTGATGGGAGTGATATATTCTATTCCTGTAATGAGGATTGGCAGCTCTAAACTGCATGGTAATTATGATGGAAAAGAGATGTGTCATTTTTAGGTTCTTGGTCCTGTATTTCCTTTTCTTTTCATTCAACAGTTTGGGAACTTTGAAGAGAATCTGAGTATTTCAGCACAGCCTTAACAACCGTCAGCAAATAAAAATGGCCTTCTGGGTTTAAGATTAAGTCAGCGCAAAACTGTCGTAAAGCTGCTTTATTTCTGAAGGCCAGTAGGGAGGGACTCAGCTGGCAGCTACAAAAAGGTTTGATTGTATAATCCAAATGGTAGAATAACCCTTCATAAAGAATAAGTTTTAAGTTTAGTTCACCAAGTCATGATTTTTATTTTGCAACCCCAGTTCTCGAAAAGTTAGAATCCTTTGAAAATATTGCTAAAAATAGGATTTCTTAGTTCGCAAATTATTTAAACTCTTTACTCAATTGAAAGTGATGCAAAGACAGCATTTCAGGTCAGGACTGCTGGTTGGCCAGTTTAACAACAAGACCCCTCCACTACAGAGCCATACAGTTGTCTTTCAATCTTTTTCTTTCAGTCATCATATATGAAAAATGAATAAAAGACTTGGATGAACAAAAAAGAAAATTTTCAGGTATTTGGTGTTTATCTTGACTATAACTCCAAAAACCAGCAGGTCTGTAAATGCTCCATTTCTGTCCAGTTAATTAACTCATTGCGTCTGATATCATGTTATCTCACCTGATCCTGCTCTGGAGGAAACTTTAGTCTGCCAACTTTTTTTTCAACCTACACAAGAGGTTGACTTCATAATGTTATGATTGGGACTTCCTCAGTCTGGTCCAGAGGCTTTCCATAACATCAGTAATGAGTTGTGTGTCCGTGTGTTCGTGTCTGTGTGTGCGTGCAGTCAGTCTACCTGCGCAAGGTCAGTGATGTGTATAACATCAACTTCCGTCAACATCCCCTGCCTACATGGAGAGTTTGACTATGGGGTCACTCTGCTCTGTATCTGGTGATGGACCCACATCACCCTGTACTCATGTCCAGCGCCCTGGTTTCACCCAGGAGACAGATTGGGAGACTGAGGTGTGAGGGTGGTGGGGGTGGGAAGTGGGGGGTGGGGTCACTGCACCTCAAAAGAGCCATGTTTTCATTTAATTATGTTGTTTTTTTTCCAGTGCGGGGATGTTGAATGGACAGGAAGAGAAGGTTTTGGAACATGTTGATCATACCTGTTAAAAATGTCTGTGGCAGTGTGTGGAGCTTGTAAATTACTGAAAGTAGTCATAATGAGAAAAAGTGGTAATATGAACCAAGAATTTACTTTCAGAAAACCATCATACATAAAATATATGGGGAGAAAATTCAATTGAAAAGGCATGAATATTGGTTCTTCACTCCTAGTGCCCATTTGGCTTCATTTATAGCATTTACACTGTGTGGTATTAGACGTTAACTTAATTAAATGTCTGTCTTCCTTTGAACCTCTCTCAGGCTGCTCTTATTTAATTCTATGCTGTTCATCCGATTTAACCGGCTGCTCTACATCTATAGTATCATTATATATCTGCCCATATCCTTATGTGTTCTTAATAAAGCTTCTTTCCTGTTTTGTGCAGCTGTTATGAAGCACTTTAAACCAATGCAGTCACACTTCACTGCTTGGGATCTCTAACACTGCGCAAATCGACACATTGTTCATGTTTTAAAATGTTATTACAGATATATTTTGGTTCAATTAGCCACAGAAAGCAGCAAATGTTACTACGTTTTCAAGGTCATAGTTCGAGATTTGTAGTTTTAAATTTGTCCATCAGCGTGCTGTGAAGTAAACACATAAATGTCACGGGCTGATCTACTGGCCTTTCCAGCAGAAGCAGTATTTTTGTCAGGACAGGTAGAAACACTTTGGTAACTTTCTCAGGCTCATTACTCAGGCCTCAGACCCGGTCAGGGTGTGTGGTCTGGGAGACTGTCGTGGGAGCCATTAACACTGAAGATGACTTCACACATCTCGCCCTTTGTATTATGAGAGCTGCTGAGGAGCTGAATGGCAGGCCACTCTTCACGGATTACCAAGTGAAATCTGTCATGTCAACGATTTAACATAACATCTTTTCAGGCAGTAAGCCACCAGGGTTTAACAAAAAAAGGGAAATCTGGCACAGACTTTCCCCCTCAAAAATACTATAAATTGTAAATGGATTAGCTGCAGCTATCATCACTCATCAGCTTGTCTGTTTTTATGCAGCTTTGAGTTGCAAATTTCAGCTGTCACCATTTTTCTTCTCTGGAGATAGAAGATACCATATTTGGGCAAGATTGCTTAGTGAACTTGTAAATGAGCCAGGTAACCTTTACTTTTCTGTCTTTAAGAAGCTTAATTAATTATTAATAATTAATTATTTCTCAAACAAGAGAATATACGAGAGCTATCACACATTTTTGGTAGAGCAGGCTTATCATTATTATAGCTAGTGTTTGTACCTGCAGTCATCATAAAGAATCCTTATTCCCTCTGCATGAGTAATTATCTTATAAGATAAAATAAAATAAAATCAAAATATATATTTGTGCCTTCAATATTCTAAACTTGATTTCTAAATTGAGACTTTAAAGGGACTGATTTTATGTGAATTTTCTGAATTAATTTCCATTCTTCAATCATTTCCCATCCCTCTGTGTTGATTCAGCTGTTTGGGGCAAGTTTCTTTCAGGTTATTGAATGTCAGTTCCTCCCTGTGAGAAAAGATACAGTGGAAAGTGACAGGATATAAGGAAGAGAAAAGGAAGCAACATATGACAAAGGTCCCACTTGTATTGAAGAAAACACTCTTCACTTCATGTCCTTTGCCGTTTCATGTTGAATGACTACTTTTTAAAACCTTAAACTATAAAACCTTTGGTTTGGTGGAGCACAAAATAGCTCAACTATTATTTAAAGCAAGGAATATAATGCCACCAGAAAACATTCAGAAATGTTTTCATGAAAGACGGGGTTATAATTAAAAGTAAAGATAAAATCTAAAGGTAAGCAGTGTGTGTGAAACATTAAACAAATGTTTCTGTATCACTGTAAGTTGAGTTAAACTTTGGAACAAACAGTGAACAAACAAATTTTGGGCATACTTCTGTTTAAAAAGTGGCACAAAGAAATGATTTTGCAGAGGTACATTGGATGAAAGTTTTGGGATATTCCTTTAGAATAACATCACCTCAGTATTATAGACATGAACATGTTAAGACTATCATTATTCATCCAGGCAGTGCCATACAAAGTTCAAAGAATTTTATACAATTCCTACTCCCTTAATACTGCCCCTCAACACCCTCATTCCTGTAGTTAGTCTCAAGAATGACAGAATGAAAGTATCTATCAACAAAGCACTTTTGGCACTTTTGGCCCTGGAAAACTGTGACTTACTTTTTCACTTATTTTGACATTGTGCAGGCCTAAGGATCCTTCCAATAAATGGGATAATGATTGATGGATTAAAAAAATTACCCAAAATTGTAGCTCGACAATAGAACTAAGAATGGGTTGTAGAGGTGTGCCAAAAGCAACATTTTTGGCAGAACATTCTAGAAAACGGAAGACCAACAATATCCTGTCAGATTGTGAAGGAACAATTTTCGAACTCCGCTTAAAGAAAAACAGAAACTACATGAAGTAACACTGAAGTTATCAAGGCTTTAGAGCATTTTATCTTCGGGGATATCCGACTCTTTGAGATATGAGCCTTCAATCCAACTCTGAATATTCACACACCATCTCTAAATCTGTATTTCAACACCTGATACATGCTACAAACCCCATGTTATCCAAACCATGATCGGCCTCTCGGTGAGTCTTCATGATTCTGGGATGGTTTCTTTATCAGACTACAGGGGGTAGACTGAAATGGAGGTCCATAACACCCCTCAAGGGGGGGTAATTTAAGGGTCCTTAGAGGTGTGAGTGACACCCTTTCTTAAGCTCCCAGGGTCTAGAAGGATCTTAGCGTGTGGAGCCGGGCCAGCTCGCCACACAATGAGAGGAAATGGGAATTTAATACAAACTTTCTCACAAAGTTTCAGAGACCTCCCGCCTCTTTGCCGGTCTAACTTCCAGACACCCCCAGTTTGGCCATCACCACCTCCACTACAACCACAACAAAATGTCAGAAACAAGTAAAACATGCCCGGGGAGTGTGCGGCCGTAAATTCACTGTTTGACACGATGCTGGTTGTGTATTGGCACACTCCTTTGGTCCACCGCAGTGACTCTTTGCACTCCAGTTTGTGAAAGCTCGTCTGAAGATTGACACTGTAAACTGTTACACTGATAGAGTAAATAGTTATGATGAGTGTGACTGAACATTAAACAGAACACTGATTGCGAAAACCTGCTGTCACAAAGAACATCAAAATGTAAAGTTTGAAGAAAGAGGTTTTATTTCCATCAAACAGATTGAAATTAATATCTGTGCCTTGATGTGACCTACAAAGCAAAAAAAGGACCCAATGGGACCCACTTTTAGAGGCTCTGTGAAGAAATTCGGACTAATTAACAGTCTCGTACAAATGCCTCTTCATCACCTAAATCATTAAATGCGATGACCAGGGCGTGGGCTTGACTTAGTTGAGTTGTGTGTCCATATAGTGGGTGGTTTGAGTTCCCTCCCAGCCCAAGGCCACTTTCCTGTATGTCATTCCACATCCCTCTCCCTCTCAGGTTCCTGCTCTATCCACTGTCCTGTCCTCTCCACATAAAGGAATAAAAGCCAAAAATACGGCTTGACAAATTTATTGGAGCACAACCCTGTACAAGGTGTTGTCCAATACTCACACCCTTTAATGTTTCATTTTTTGAGAGTAATTCAAAAAATGATATTGTGCTTTGGCTTATTTTACGCATAAAATAGAACATTTGAACATTCATTTTGGTGTCAAAAATTTCATTTTGACCAAAGACCTTGAACATACACGCAAAAAAATGAAACATCTGCTTGAGTTCATTGTGTCAGCTAGTTTTGTGTTATTGTATTAGGTTTGTTGAATGAGAAAACTGAAGGGTCAACTAAGATGAACTTAAAATTATGCATGCATTAAGATGGAACCAGTTGACAAAATAAGTTCAATTCAAGTCAGTGTTTCTTTTTTTAGTGTACTGATGGATAAAAAATTAAACATAAAAAAATGTATTTTTTGCTAATCACACTCAAAAAGAAAAAAATATTTATTATGTCAAAAATTTCAGGACCCCCAAGTTGAACTCACAAGTTTTGCATGGAACAAGTTCACAAAATAAATTCAATTAAGGCCAGTATTTCATTTTTTCAGGTGCAGCATTTTATTTGTAACTTAAAGCTGCAGTGGCAAATACCTTAAACCGGATGGTTGTGGTCTAAAACATTTGTCAGGCACTGTATGTACAAAAAATATGTCTCCCAGAAACAAGACAGGTCTTTATATTGAAGTACAAAGCCTGTGTCGAGGGCTGACTTTTTTCTGATGCAGCTCTGTTTAGATCTCTGCTGGTGAAGTCTGGCACTTATGTATCATTTTATGATATAATTTTAACCTGCAACCTTTGGCATTGTGAATCAGGGTTAGCCTCACAACAAGACGTTTCTAGTTGAAATTTCTGATTGGGCAGGACTTTTTCTGTGTGGAGTTCGCATGCTCTCCAAATGCATGCGTGGCTTTTAAATATGTATGTGTGAGTGGCCAAGTTACGGAAAAATCATGAGTTTATTGGCAAAAATTTGATAAAATTGAGATAAAATGAGCCATTGATCGGGCAAGAGCAGCACTGTTCTTAACCTATTATGCATCATTTTAAAAATCATCTGGCAAATACTGTATATCCTTCTGATTTTGGTGGTCTATTTTTGCTGTGATAGTCCTGCTTTTCTCGCTTTGCGTTGCCACTGCCACCTCGTTCTTGCACGAGTACTGTGAATACATCCAGACTCCAGCTAGGGATGCCATTACATCTCTCCTGCAGCAAAAGATATTTCCAACTATTGCAAATGTGAGGTGTCTGGCTGAAATGTATTAAGTATTTCAAACCAAATTTCTAGGAGCCTTGAAAAACAGACCATCATCTCTCTAAAGCTCTTTTCTCCTCTTTATTTTTAAACTCTGCACTTCAGTGTTGAGGTTGAGAATTGTTCATGATTTGCATTGTTTGATGCACTGTTGCCATGCTTGGGAAGCTCTATTGTGCGACTTGAACTGGGCCAGGAGACATGCTGAGTCTTATCTGTGTCTGCTGGTGTCATAAAGCGAGCTGCCGTCTCTTTAACAACAAACAGAGTTCATAATTACTATGGAGAAACAAAGGCTTCTGGATACAATGGCTAATGTCTGAGGAGCATGGAGCAACCTCCACCCAACCAGAATTATTTCCTTCATGTAAACACAATGTACTTAATGTCACAATGCATATGTATACGTACAGTCTGCTATAGTTCTCTTACTCCAATGCACTTGTACATATTTGCACACATTAGTGCACACAGACATGAACGCACACTCACACAAAAGTGCCCCCCCCCTGCCTGGTCTCTGGCTGCTGACAGCGTTAATGCTGCCCCAGACTGAAGCATCTGTGTTGACCCAGCCTTCAGTCTTTTCCCTTTTGGCTTCCTATAGAGGCTCCACCAAGCTGCGTCTCCAGCACGCACCACCTATCTGTATTTTCCTTCTTTGCACTCATCGAGTTTGACAGTCCTGTGTGTTGCATAATCTTTAATGCACACCTTTAGATGCACGGTGCAAACTGCAAGTATGTGCTGCAAAGAGTTGTGCACTCTGCACCAGTTTTTAGCTGCTCAGTATGATTGTCCTCACTGTAGAGTCCAATTCTGCCTGTGGATGTTTTTGAAGTGTGCACTGAGGAAATTAGAGAGTCTTTAAAAAGAAGCTGTTCTGGCCTCTGAGCTGCACAGGTCACACTGACAGGTCAAAGGGAGACAATACAGATCTGAGTCAAAGCTTGGCGCCAACAGACTTTGTTTGCCAAGAGTCAAAATGGAGGCACAATGATCTGTAGACCAAACAATCCAACCTGTGCATGCTCATTTCAGGTTTCTTTTCTTTCTATTCTTCTTTCTGTTCTCTAGTGACCTAAGCTGATAGAACGAGAACTCATCTGATCATGGTTCAAACACTTTTAGACATTCTTCAGGATGTTCACATATTTAGACAGGACATCGCACACTTTGTCTTGATATTTTGCAATTTTTTTTACCACCTTGCTCACAACAAACTCTCTTGTGCCCACTAAAGAAAGCCGCATAAGCCCCTGAAATCGAACACAGGAAATCTCAAACAATAAGAAGTTGACTCAACTTCAAGTCGATTGTCTGAAGCCGCAAGGAAACGTAAAGAAAACATCAAATCAGCCCCACAGTTTTTGCAGAGTAAATACAAAAAAGGCGTGTGCAGTTGTTTAAAAGTGAGACGGTGCAGCACTCAAAGATTTGGGCAGAATAGACAAAACAAGCATATTGTTCATCATTTCCTGAGGCTGACTGATTTTAACAGAGAGGGGAGAATGGGAGGTTGACCATGAAAGCTGCAGGGATTATAACCAACACATTGAAGTGATTGAACAAAGCTGTTGCATTTGGCAAAACATGATACCAGCTGCTTCTATACATGCGTTCAACAGTAAATCTACAAAAGTGTCACTGAGAGAAATGCACTGTCAGCAGTCAAGGATACACTGCATTTTTTAAGGGCAAAGGGAAGAAGAAAGAAAAGCACATACCGCGCATATTTTGGCTCCCAGAGAGGCTTTTTTTTCCTAATTTCCTAATAGGGCACTTTAGCATACACTGTGGTTTCCAAGAGCAAAGGAACCTAAGCATGTTTTGGCTCCAAAGGCTGGTAGCTTATCATGTTTTTTACAAGTCAAAGGGACAGATTAGTGTGGTTCACCAACCAGGAGGGCATGTCAGCATTTATTTTGGCTGTCAAAAAGGTACTCTGGAGCAAGTTTGGCACCAAATAGAGCACTTAAGCACATTTGGCTCCCAAAGACACTTTCACATGTGTTCTGGCACCCAGAAGGGCAGTTTATCATGTTTTAACCAGCCAAAAGGGGCACATTAGTGTGGTTCGCCAACCAGGAAGGCACTTCAGCATTCATTTTGGCTTACAACAAGGCATTTTAGTGCAAGTTTGGCTGCAAGGAGGGCACTTAATTTTTTCAACAATTTGACCACAAGGGGGTGACCACCTGCCCCGCCCCCCTCTGTGCACACACCTGGTCCACACAAACATGTGCACAGTATGAGCAGTTTCAGTGAGTATCATAGTTATCTTGCAATAGATTTCGATTAAACAAATCTCCAAACACACCTGTACCAAAATGCTTGAGAATAAGTTTCTAAAAACGAAAAGTAAAAACATCCTTGCTTTTTTTTTTTTTCAACATGCAAAATTATTTAAAAATAAAACTCCACTTAACACTTGTTCTTATCCACAACTGCACTCAGTTGTTTCACTGTTTTAAGAAACTCGTGAGAAAGAATTGTTGTTAAAAACAAATTTTGATAGAAAAGTCGGTATAAGATGCATCTCAAATGATCCGAGTGTTTGGCACCGCACTGGACCGAACAGTGACAAAGTTTAAACTCATTAATACATGAATCAAGTCGAGGAGGTCCGGAGCGCCAGCAGTCCTCCGCTGTCTGATGACGCTCTTCCTTCCTCTCCCACCCCGAGAAAGCTGAACCACAACCACAAGTCTATCTCTGTGGTCAGAGAGACGGATACAACCTGTGTAAGTCAAACGGGACTGCTGGGATTTCTTTCCTAAGAGAATTTACTCCTGAAGCGGAGCTTTGGAAGGTTCGCCAAGTTATGCGTAAAAAGGCGCAGCGCTTGTCGTGACGCAGCGTCACCGTTTTGGATGTACAACTCAATCAAACTAAATACTGTTCAGAGGCTGTAACTTTGTTTCTCCATGAGGATTATAAAAACCATGAGGATTCTGTGGCTGTTTGTGTTGCGCTTTCTTGATTTATCAGGTAAGAAGGAACTTATTTCAAGTTTGTGTGCTGGGTAGCACTTTACATCAAAGTGAGATTCCACTTCCAAGAAATACTTTATTCACTCAGAAGGATACGTTTTCTTTCTTGTCAGAATAATTTAATTGTGTGTTCTGTATTTAAAGATTCCAACTTTGTCAACATAGCAAAAGTCCTCTGAGTGCAGAGTGTAGATTTCTGAGTCCTTTGGGAGAAAAGGAGCTCATCCATGTTTCCTGCTATTGTTCTTTGGTTCTGGGGCTTAAATTCCAGTAAGAAGGAATCTTGGACAAACAACACAGGGTTTGGCAACTTTATCAAAATAACTAAGTTCCTGAAGAGTTTCTTTTGACCAAAAAAAGAAAACGAAAAACGAAAAGGGGAACTGGTACTTTTGAAATCTATACCTTATGGTGTCAGAATAACAGATATTAACTCTGTAATGCAAATAGGTGCACATGGGCTGTAGATAAAGGTTCTTCTTTGATTTCATTTAATGCCTTTGGATGACCTGTGGCACAACATTGTACTTTTGAAATGTTTCACTTGAGAAACTAAACTGATATCCTCTAATGTTGGCTGAATCTTGAGTTTGAAGAGTGAGAAATACCTATATGTAGATGAAAAACACCAACCTGAAACCTGAGCAGGGTTTGTTTAAAAAAGGACTCGATCAGAGCTTTATGGGGAGTAAGGATATGAATTGCATGGAGACACTTAAAAAAATGTTCACAGGCTGCATGATTTTGAATCATCTGGATAGTTAGAGTACCTGAAATGCATATGTCTGATTAAGTTGTAGGTCATCAAGTCTATCGTCATTTAAGGTAAAATCCACCAAGGCTCATGTTTCTTGCTCTGATCACTAATCTCATAAAACTTCAAAAAGAGGAAGCACAGTGTCTGAAAAAAAAAACTACAAACATCTTCAGTTTTCTTTGGGATTAAGCTTTAAACAAGGCTAAATCTGTTAAGGACTATGTTTATGTTTCCTAATTTGGGGAATAAGACATGTACTGAACATTTTGTTATCATATTTGTAACCAACTGCTTAAAATGTAAATCTGCCTGAAGTAACCTAGGAGCTTTCCAGTCCACATCAAATTCTTACTACTTTTCCAAAAGACAAAAAGTAGTAGTGAGTAGTGATATTTTGATTTCCAAGAAAGCAATCTGCGACTCTCAGACCCCTTCTGTTGATTTCTTCAAACTTATCATCTTCCTCCTACAGATGCTGTGCTTGACCTGACCATGATCTCCACAGCCCAGGTCACGAACGCCAACCACTTCTCCATCACTTGTATTAGTGGAGAGCGCAGCTTCATCCAGATGGAGCTTGACATTAAAAAGGATGACAAAATACTCATATTCCCCAAGAAACCAACCTTTAGAGTGCACAAAGCAAGGAACAAAGAAGCTGTGGCTCGAGATTTCCAAGACCTGGATCATATCGGTATCTTCTACTGTAAATCCTCGATGGTAGCTACCCGGCCAGAGACGGTAACAATGATCAACAACATTGGCAGAGGTGGGTTCAGATGAGAGGATAAAGCAGATTTTACATCTTGGTTTGAACAAGCCGATGGATAAATTGGTGTTTCTGTGTTTTTATTACAGCAAATTTTATCCCAACTCACCTTACAATTACTGCAAGCAAGAACGAGACAGTTCACCTCAGCATGCAGCTCCTCAGCTCCCAAAAACGAGATGTGACTTGGAAGTTTAACGGTAAAACTGGCATCAATTTACACAGACTCTACTGTTAAATAAGCATGTTGAGCAAATGAAGCAACTTAACCATCATTTTGACACACTAAATGCTTTTTTCTGCTGTTTTTATAGGAAATTACAATTACATGACTCACTGGAACGATATAGTGAACCGCACTGCTGTACTGACAGTGGAGAATTTACAATTTAAGGATGAGGGCATCTACAGCGCCAGCTACGTGGGAGACAGCCCCCTGCATGGTGCTTGGATGAGGCTCATTGTTAGAGGTTTGGTGACTTTCACAATCTAAGACAACTACACACACACACACACACACACACACACACACACACACACACGATCAGATAACTGGTCTGTTATGATACTTGTTCAGGTGTTAATTTATTGCAAGTTTCCACACATCTCTTGCACTTTCGAGAGATGATGTAACTACTAAATGCAGGACATGATGTTGAAAGGATGAGTCACAGCAAATTCTTCAAGATTTTCTCAACTAAATGAAAAAGACCAGACTTTGCAAATTGCCCAAGAGCAGAAAAGAACAAGAAGGTGGTGTTGGGCAGAGAGCAAAAAAGCCTTCTCTGTACATGAAATAGATCAAACACCTAAAAACAACACATTTTCCATTTGTTTACATAAAAGATGGAAATGCATCCAGGCAGAAGGGGGAGCTCTTCATATTTTGGCTTGTTAGCCTATTTATGCACACTCACTAAATTTCTACATCCTATGCTCCAAACTGTGCCTTTTCTAGTGTTTACCTCTTTCCTCATGTCTTAGCCCTATCTCTACCAAATCCAATAATAGTCCATCCCTAAAAAAACCTGGAGTTGAAGTTGCTGGACTCAGGGTTGTTTTATTTCCTGTGGTATTTTAAAGGAAGATCTGCACTGGAACAGCTATATCCCCATGCTTTACATCTCATTCCCTCTGTTCACCTCTGGCAGCCATTTATTGTCTTTTCTATTTTTCAGCCATTAAGCATGATCTTATTTGATATAAACTCTAACCGTAGTCGAAAACTGACCTAAATACAACATAAATACACAAATTGCCCCTTTAAACCTAATTCAGGAGTTTTCTGAATTAACTTGGGAGAGTGGATAATGTAGCTCACTGTGGTCTCTAATAATACAAAAATCATATTCCTGCAGACTGTCCCAGTAAGAAGTGGGGAAGTTTCTGTGACAGAGATTGTCCAGAATGTCTGAACGGCGGAGTGTGTCATGATGTGGATGGAGACTGTATCTGCCCTCCAGGGTTCATGGGAACACGCTGTGAGACAGGTTGGTACCATAGACTGTATAACTCCATTGCTTGTTGTTTTACAAAATTGAATGACTCCTTGCATTACAGAATTTACTTCTAGCTGGGTCAGTTTAACATGTAATACAGTAGAAACAGTCAACACAAGTATCTTACCCTTGCACATACACTAAACTCTATAGGACAGCTATGCTAACAGCACTTTAAGGCTATACTTTGGAGCAGCTGTGAGATGAGCTAAATGCTACAATCAGTGTTTTATCATGTCCAACATAATAGAATAAACTGCATTTTGATGCTGAAACTCAAAATGTAGTTGTTACTGTTTGGGAAAACAGAAATGTCACAAGTTTCACAGTTTTTATGTGTCAGATTCCACAAATGATTTAAGGTGAAACATTAACCCTCAGCAAACAAATCATTGTTTTTGATTGCTAATATTAGATAATATTACTGTGAGCTAGGGAATTTTTTAATCCTACCTAGTTTTTAAAAAAGGGTTTTTTTTCACTCTGGTTTCATCAGGAAGCTGGTAAATGCTGATAAATCCTGTTGTCTAGCGGTTGCTAATGAGTCATCAAATTTATTGTTAAACCAGATTTTAACTAATCGTTAATTTTTTTTTTAAAGCTGAATATCAAGCAAGGAAGTGAAAAGATAATAGTTCACCAGGCTCTCTACATCTGTAAAATTTGTGGAACAGGAAAATTGCAAAACATTGTCACCCTGTCATTTTCTGAGAGTAATGAAAGGTGATGTGGTCATCTTGGGTTTTGATATCTCCTCTTAAGTATTCACAAATGTGTCAAAACTTTGCTAATTTTTGTCTGAGTTACATAACTAAGCAAATGTTAGCACATTTGACTATGAACTGCTGGTTACTCCTGAATAAACTGGCAGACCAGTTGTAGTCTTCTCTGTGTTGTTTTCATGAAAGCCTGATACACCAAACCAAAGGAATTTAAATAAACACATTTGTGAATTTGTCTTTCTTTTTCTTTCTTGCAGCCTGCAGAGAAGGAATGTTTGGACGAAACTGCCAGGAGTCCTGTAGCTCCGGGATGAATTGTAAAGGGCTTCGCTTCTGCCTACCAGACCCTTATGGCTGCTCCTGCGCCAGCGGCTGGTCTGGGAGTCGCTGTGAAACACGTAAGCACATATCTTCTCATCTAATAATTTTGCAGGTTCAGTTATGCATTTTTTTTTTACCAGTTTGCAGCACTGCTTTATGTTTTCTGTTTTCAGCCTGTCATCGTGACATGTATGGACCAGACTGCAAGCTGGGCTGTAAATGTGAGAACGGAGGAGAATGTAACCGCTTCAGTGGCTGCCAGTGTCCCACAGGCTGGAGAGGACAGAACTGTGAGAAGTCTGGTCTGTATCTTCTCATCAAGTCTTCAAACACTTTCTTCTTTGGTTACTACAGAGCATATTCAAACTCCTATCATAATCATCCTCCTCAATAAGCTGAATCTTGCAAGAAAAATAGGCTACATAGTGACATTCTCAAGTGAAAGAAACATAGAAAACATTGCTTTGCACTTACGGATTACATGCAGTATAATTTATCCATTAATTTATTATGAAGTATGATCAGTTCCTTGATCCTTATAAAACTCAGATCAAACAAGCTTGTCGGCTGAAATGTAGGGCAATCAAAGGAAAATAATCCTCGAGGCTGCAACAGTTTGCCTGATTTTCCATGGAAGTTTAGCATCAAACATAATTAGTGTGATTTATGATCTCAATATTTGACCATCGAGTCGGTTCAAAACTCTTCTTTGTAAATGTGGAGGAGATAATTAGGTTGGGATTTTGTAAAACGAGCCTTTGAGTAGCAGTGAGCTATTTTTCCATCCCTCTTTTATTTACTCTGCAGCAACATCAATACCCCATACTGACATCCCGCTGATATCTTTCAGACCGGGCTCCCCAGATCCTGGATTTGGACAGTAATTTGGAGTGGAATCTGAACTCCAGCCCCAAGATCTCCTGTTCAGCTACAGGAAACCCCCTGCCCAGCCACACCAGCATCGAGCTGAGGAAGCTGGACAGCACAGTGCTCAAGGTAGACAATACGTTTGATTTCAGCTCTCCTGCCAAGATAACTTGGCTTATACATCGACTGGCTTTTATGTGCTGTTGTTTTCATATTGCCTTTGGCCTTTTGACCGTTTGACTCTTAGTCTTGATTTTACATTGGTTACTATTTCTGTTAACCTGACACTTTTATTCTCTTCTGCATTTTTTTGGCTCTGTTTTACCCTATTGTTATATTTATAACTATCATGACTATTATTTTTTAATACATTTATTAAGATTACGAGATTTGTCTTGTTTAAAAAAACAATTTTTATTGAATATAATCTAAACTTTATTGTTATGATAACTTTTATTATTTCTCTAACAAATAGTAATAGTTTTTATGTGTCTAGCCATTTTTATTTCAGAATCAGAATCAGAATCTACTTTAATGGCCAGATATGAACATGCAAGGAATTAACATACAAGGAATTTGCTATGGTAAATTGTGCTCTCTTTAAAGGTAATAGTAAGGCATAAAAAGGGAAAAAAAAATAATAATACGGTAATAACATTTTTGCATATATTGTATTATGGACAACTGTAAACACAAAAGAATTGCAGATAGACAAGACTAATATTTACAGGCTTTCTGTCTTTGTCCTATTTTTTCTCACCTTTGGTCCTTGTAGTCTCAGTCTGTGTTGGTGGTTTCTTGTCCTGACACTTTTTTAGTTTCAATTAGTATCATCACATTGTACACTTTTCAGGTTGTTCCCCTTGATTCTTGATTTATTTTTTTTGTTAAACCTGGCTTTCATTTCTTTTTTTTTACTTTTATCATTAAAGCACTTTGAAAGTCAATGTTTCATAACGGGCTATATAAACAAAATTATTATTATCATAAAAGTAAAAGTAATTATGATTAAAAACTTAAAAAAAAAAAACTCAGGTTGAAGAGGTTGATCAAGCTGAAAAGTTCATTGTTACAAACAGAGGTGCCCTTAAGATGCCTCTTCACTAACAAAAAAGAAAAAATGCCCAATGAAATTGCCATTAAATACATTTTGTGTAACGCTGGAGTTATTAAGTGGCTCAGCAAGACAGAATATTCCTTAGAAGAGTAAAATGATTGGAAATCTGGCAAAGGACAGAGAGCAGAAAGATTACCCATCTCAAAGAAATTACAGTGAAGACAAAGTAATCTGAGCCAGACAAAAATCAAAGTAAGACTGAAAACCGTTAAGCAGCTCATGATTGCGGGGTAAGAATGTCAGTACTCAAAAATTGATCCATTGTGGTTGAACTTATTCTCAGCGCTTTTTCCTGTATGTCTGGTCAGGCTCTTCCATTCCTGTTTGACATGAAGCTGGACAAGAGAAGCATGCGAAAATGTTTCAGTCATTTTCCCATAACCCTTTGTGGATTATGTTTTACATCTTTGTCTTTAATACCTTTAGATTTAAGCTGGTTTTATTAAGTCATTAAAGTTAGTTTGCACTCATGTTATATGCCTATTCGCTTATAAATACTTTTAGCTTTGAGCAGTAATATTTATTTTTTTATTTAATCTAGAATATATTGAAATTCTGTCTTTTTTAACTTATTTTAAATTTGGACAGAATGTCAAAAAGAATACTTGTTCTGCTGCAGGACACCTGTAGGCTCTTTATTCTTTTGTATGAGAATTGTTGTTTATTGAAATTCTGTAAAGTGTCAAACTCTGCCTTAAATTGTGGAAAAGTAATTCATCACCTGCATTATTATCATTGTGCAGTTGGTGGATTTACTTTATCTGCCGCGAAAGAATCACAGTCTAATTGCACTGTGCCTTTAAGATCAAGCTAATGATTGTACAGTCAAGTCAACCTCTGAGGAAGTCAACAACACAATGGTCCAACCAGATAAGGCTGTATCACTCTACAGTGCAGTGGTCTCCATGTACTGTTTCCCTGATAATATGAATAATCTGATAAAGATCTGAACCAGTGTTTCCCACAGGAACGCAGAAAATTCTCACTCTTGAGACATTCATAGTACAAATATGTACAGCAGCAGAAACAGCTTCAGGGAGTAGGGATGGGGTGTTAAAAACTGAGGTGCTGGTTATGAAGTGTTTGTATTTCCTTTCAGGCTTCTAGCACCATGATGGACTCCAATAAGAGTACTGCCCTGTTTGACATCCCTCCTCTGACTGCACAACAAGGGGGATTATGGGAGTGCAGGGTGTCCACCAATGGAGGCCAGGACTCCCGCAAGTTCAACCTCACCATCAAAGGTTTACTTTGAGTGACTTTCAAAGACAGAGAATATTAGGAGGTATTTATTTCTGCAGAATCTGACAGTAAGACTCTACTGCTGTGTCCTCTCAGAGCCTCCTGTTCCCACGACGGCTCCTAAGCTGTTAGAGAAGAGGAGTAAACAGCTCTTGGTGATGCCGATGGACTCCCACAGAGGAGACGGCCCCATCGTCTCCACCCGGCTCCTCTATAAACCAGAGAAGAACGGAGACTCCTGGTCTTCCATCATAGGTGAGCTGGAAAGACTATGATTCATTACAACAGAGAATAACCTCATCTGGTGTGGATCTTTAAATTCCATCCCTCAGTGGTGGTACATGCCTGGGTAACAAGCCCAAGTTATGGGACTAGGTCATCAGAAATATGACTGTTTACTTCAAAACCATTTTGAAGACTGATATTTTGGCCTTTATTGTCTTGGGCAATCATAATTGACAAGATTTGGATGGCAAATGTTGGATTCATGTGCTTCAATCTCGGTCGACATGGGATGTAGTTGTGACTTGTCAATCATCAAATAGCAATACCTAAAAGCAAAACCGCCTCAGCCTTCAAATTTACTTTGAAAGGGAGCATATTTGATAAAATGAGCATCAAGCTGTATTAAGAAGACTTTAATTTAGAGGTTTCTTGTGGAAGTAATTCAGATGAAAAAGGGGGTCGTTTTACTGAAGGCCTTCATGTTGTCATTGTGCATCAAATGTGGTTTCCCCCTGCTGGTTGCAATAAAGAATGCAGGTTAGAACCTGGCTGTTCCCACTGAAAATAAATACATATTAGAAAAATGTATATGTATAAATATATATATATATATATTCATGTATATATTTTTTCTTAATTTAACCAGATAAAACAAAGTTGAGATCAAGATTTCTTTCAAGATAAAAATAAATAAAACTTGAATAAAGAAAATCATTTTTTAAGGTGCAAACCAGTTGGCAGAAAAAAATGCAACTTTCTGATAATAAACAGACAATAATTTGAGAATCAGAGACACTGGTCATTTGTCTCACACTGCAGTGAAACAATTTAGCTAATTATGAAGAGACTGAAACTAAGTTTAATGCCTTTTTTGTCTACAAAATAAGTCCAGTGAGACTGTCAGCAACAAGACTGACAACTCTTGTACTTTTACTTTTAATCACTGAAACTGCTTGGAGGGTGTAGCTGTCAGACTAGGTGTTTGACAGCACACTGATGATACAGCAAAAAGATAACTGAATTACTTTGTCCATGAGGGGAACCAAAATGGCCCCTCACAGGAGCTGCATGCCACCCTTAGGTAGCTAATAGAAAAAAACTCTTTGTAGAGTCAATCGTATCTGAGGAAAAATCAAATGCCCAGCTCTTTGTTAGAATAAAATCAACTACTCATGTAACCATGAACAAAATCAAAGTATCTGGAACAACTCCTGTGATCTCTACTTTTAAGCAGAATCTGCAATAAATCTCCAAGAAATACATTTAATCAGCATTCCTCTGATCTCCTTTCTTTCAGTTTATAGCGACAAAGAGCCCATCACACTCATGAACCTGGAGCCCTCCACTCGTTACCAAGTCCGCGTCCAGCTGAGTCGCCCTGGGGTAGGAGGGGAAGGGGCCCCGGGGCCAGAGGCAATCATGGAGACTGACTGTCCTGGTAAGACCTACAGATAACTGTCCTGTCCAGTCACAAGGGTCACATGCATCACTGCACATGAATACATCTAACTGGTAGTCCTGTCAGGGGAAATGACCACAGTCAGGCCCACAGAGCTGAAGAGAGCACAATTATCTAGCTGCTGGTCAAAAATGATAGGAAAATCTCTTCCTTTTCGCTCTGCAGCATTTTTTCCCAGGCTGCAGGGAGCCAGTTGTCTGCTCCCCAGCGAGCGTATCTGTCTTGATGTCTCAAGACTGAGACAAATGGAGAAGATGAATTATGTCTGAAGACTTCACGGAGATAAAACAAAGACCCAGTGGGATCAAATAATAACAAACATTTGTCCTCAGTCACCAAGAAATCAGAAAATTAATTCACCTTGGCAAAACGGCAGAATTTGGGTTTTTTATTCCTCAGTGTTTGTGGTGCAGAGGGAGAGAGCATTTCAAGAGAGAGTGGAAATACAGTCACATCACAGCACAGAGATGTATTTAATATGACTGTTTGGCCACATGTTTGTTATATAAGGCAGAACAAATGTTTAGTTTGTCTCTTTCACATGCAGAAACTCACTTTATGGTTTAATACAATTTTAGAAGCAAAAGCTTTTATTCTCAGTTCTTTTTTAGATTCTTCTGTTTTGAGGTCTTCTGTTTTCGTTGTTCAACCAAAGTGGCAAACTTTGTAAAGAAAGAAGTTGTATAAAGCACTAAATGCTCCAAGTCTGCTCTAAATTGTGATGTTACTTACTTAATTACCAGGATGTTCCTTAATTTTGTGAGCTAACAGTCACCTGAAACAATTATCTAGTTCACTTCAGGGCATATTTTTTTAGTATTTTATCCAATGAGAGAAATTCACAAAGAGCTATCAGTCCCCTTAGCTCACCCTGTGTTCTCTGTCGCTGCAGAGCCCACAGTTCAGCCTGAGATTGACGTCAACTCTGTTGAGAGTCGCAACACCACCGTGCGCTGGCGCCTGCCCCCCAACAATGGCGTTAACGCCGGCACAGCCAGCGGCTTTTTAGTGCAGCTCTTCGGGCCTCCTCCCAACAGTGAGAAACTCCTGGAGGAAACCACGCTGCTCACTGTGCTCTCCAAAAAGTTCCACAACCTGGAGTACCAGAAAGAATACACGGTGGTGGTGTGCCTCATCAACTGTGGCAGCCAGGGGCCTCCCTCCAACCCATACCGCTTCCGCCTAAGCAGCCAGGGTAACTAGAAACTCTGCTGTTTATGAAGCTGCAGGGAAGAGCTCCTTATGAATGTTGCAATAAGTCATGTTTATGAAGGTGCAGGCAGCTTCCCAACTTCAAAGAGACTGAAACAGCCATCCAACAATTTTAAATGGATCCCTCTCAAGACCAAACTGTTCTTTTTTTCCCCTTTAAAATAATTCAAGGCTTGTTTTTATGTATTTCAAAATTTCCTTTTGACCATGTAACAGTAGTTATGGTAGCTGACAGCTGAAAGGTCATCAACCTTTTAAATAACTTTTAAAAAGGGGAAAATAAAAACCTGATATATGAAAAAAACAAAACAAAACAGAAAATAATTTAAATAAGTTCGTTCATGTCAGTAAATGAGCAACAGTAAGCTTCAGTGCCTTGTCTGACCTACCATATTTATACAAACAAGCTGACACCAAATGTTGATTTAACATTATCATATTGACTTAAAAACTGATTATATGTTATAACTGACTTAACAGAAACCGCAAATATATAGCAATCCCCTTTGCAAATACTGGAGTATTCATAATTTAAAACTGAATGTTGCTAATGGAGATGGTTATTAGTGAGATATTTTTTAATACCAGTGCCATAATAGATTTTGCTTTTTGATCTGATTCTTTATCTATTCCCAAATCAAGTCCTCCTGTGAATTTTCTTTGTACAAAAAGCAGGCTTTACAGGTTTTGTGTTTCATCAAAACTTTATTGAGTTTATAAGTAAATAAATGGGAAATTGGTCAATGCATCTGGATATCTTTGGACATAAATAAATGAAAAAGAAAGTATAACTTGCAAGTCACATGGAGTTGACAAAAGGTCTGACCGCTCAGGTGTAATGTCGTGTATCGACAAAGGGATCCATTAGCATAAAGGCTAACGATGTCGATGGATTGAACCATTTCTAATTGATTCTTAACAGGAACAGGTTATCAATACCCATCCCTTGTTTCCAATACTTGACACAAAAAGGTCAGCACAAGTGAATAAAAGTCATTGTATGAACAGCTTCCATCTGGCAAATATATTTACTTCCATAGATCCCTATCCCTATGTGGAGAAGAGTTGTTATTTAAACTCCCTGTGAAAACCTTCCTTTAAAACAAAACCCACATAGGTCAGGGTGCACAAGTACAGTAACACTTACCAGACAACAGCCCTGGAATTATTTGAGTTCAGCATTTGAAAGTGGATTTTTAATCCTAATCAGTCATTATGCTTTCTGTTTTTGTTTTGTTTTGTTTGAAAAAGCTGGTGTCTGTCTAATCCTTGTGTTAAACAGGCAATACTAGATAATAAGCGATACGATTTTTTTTTTTAGATTTTTTTTAAATCCTCAAGAAAAATGTAGGGTTGGTGCCAGTGTGCTTCTTTGCTCTCTCCCTGCCCACAAACTCAACATAAAAATTTTGGCAGCTGATCCAGATACAGGAATAATCCACATAAATTCACAATCGCTGAGTATGAACAAGTTAGAAGAAAAATCCAGCTCTTGACAAAAAATATCTGCTGTGATCAGTTAATACCAATGTGACTGTTTTAACCTCTCTGTTTTTCAGGTCCTTCATCCCCACGCAACGTCAAGGCCCACGCTCTTTCTGTGTCAGCCATCCAGGTGAAGTGGCAGCCCCCTGAGGACCCTAATGGAGGCATTATCAAATACACCATAGAGTACCAGCCTGTCGGTCAAGTGAGCTCTCACCCTTGGGTGGACACAGATGATGGAAACAAGACCTTCAAAGACGTGACGGCGCTCAATGGCAGCACGCTGTACCAGTTCAGAGTGAGGGCTTTCTCCAAAGTTCCCGGAGAGTGGAGCAAGGTTGTCCGGGCGATGACGCAAGAAGATGGTGAGTAGAAAGCAGTCCAGGACAGGCAAAGCTCTTAATTTTTCCATTATAGAAGCACAAGTAGAGAAAAAAAAAAGATGCAGACACTGATTCACCCTCTTCAGGGCTTGTGTACAAAAAACACATTTTTTTGTACTAATAAATACATATTACTAATCTTGCTCTTTGAAGGCAATAAGGTTACAAGCCTGTTTCGTTTACCTGAGATGATAGTAAGTGCAGGTGTTTGTTAAAACAAATTCAGGGAGTTTATAGTGAAAATGCACTAGAAAAATACATGTTCAAATCAAATCTCTATGATCTGATTTCACTTGGCTTTAATTCAGAAATGTGTGGCCTTTCATCATCAAATGGACTTTCATTCAGGATGGTTTGAGGGAACTTGGTTATAGTTTTTCTTGTGGTCAAGCACGGTAGCAACTGAACAGCAAGAATGTAAAGAATTTCTCCATTACAGGAATGTGTATTCTTTCAAAGTGAATGATTAAAATGTTGAGCATGCTGATATAAAAGTATTTCAAAAGTTTCTTGGACACACGGTTGTTTTCCCTTCAAACTAAAAGTCACTCCCAGTGGAAAGTTTCTTCATTTCTTTACTCTTAGCCAATACTTTCCCAAGGTGGGGTAAAACCCAGACCACCCACACAGAAGCAGGGATTCACTCAGGATAATAACTCATCGACAGCATACTTCTATACAGTATCTGGAAATCACCCTCGTCTCCATATTTGGCTTTTCTCTCCATCTTTCTATCCCCCTTTCCATCTCTTCTTCTCTGCCTAAAAAAGGCTTTCAGAGTTTGACCCCGACCACCCAGGGTGTGGCTGGGAGGCCTAATGGGGACAGTTACCAGCTGCTGGTGGCAGTCGTTGGCTCGGTGACAGTTACCTGTGTGACCATACTGCTGGCTCTGTTGGCTCTTTTCTTCATCCGCAAGACGCTGCTGAACCGACGGCGCACGTTCACCTACCAGTCTGGATCGGTAAGGAGAACTTTCATGAAGGCCCTCTTAGGACTTTATGAGTGATCTTTAAATAGTCTCACTTCAATATTATTAGCCTTTTCCCAATTCCACAATGAGACTATCAGTGTCATAATTGGTTATTTGTAATTGCTATTTCTTTGTATGTATCGTTAGAAAGTGACTCCATTTACAGCATAGACTAAAGGCCCTTTGATGACACTACTTCAGCCAATAAAGTGTGGCAGTCAAAACTATTGTCTTTCCTTTTACCTGAAGAGAACAGTTTCTTAGGTTAATTTTGTAATGATACCGGATACTGGAGCTGGACTGTCAAAAAGGAAAAAGACATTAGAGTGTAGAATGATAAAGCACGGGCTAAAACAGGGGTCAAGCTGTTTTTAATGATGTTCATTGCAACCCACATGCAGCAGTTATATTGCAACGGTCTGTTCAAGCTTGAGAGTCTATCAGTAAAATGAAGAGCAAGGTTACGTTTGCTCTGCTTGGTGAGGTTGGAGTTGGTAGATGAGCACTGGTAGGTACAGTGGCCAGCAAGGGCCAAACGCTCTGTAGCAGTTGAATAGACCTACCTAATGATAAACTTGCATCATATTCAGATTCGAACGCTTGCTCATGAGCTTTACCACAGAGTGCCCACTTCCGTTTAAGGCTGAACTTGCAGCGTTTCTGTTTGCAGTTGTTTTCTGATTTTGTGTTTTTGACATTAGTTTAATGTCTGTGCTTGCAGCACGTTTGTTCCCTAGTATATTTCATCTGTTGCATTTGCTTTTGAATGTGCAATGTCTCTAAATATGGTGCACGTTTATCGAGATGTATGTCGTTTCAGTTGTTGCAGAGCATTTAGTCCTTATTGGCCACTGGGCCGTGAGTAGCACTACGTCTAGCCCGTTACTAAACTACGCTACAAACTGAGTTCAAAAGTTTGGTTGTCGTCATGTTTTGTTGCTAAAGTGGTGATCAGTGCCACAGTCTGATATACAATTGACCAATTCGAGAAAAGCTTCCATCAGAGAACTTAGATATAATTTTGCGAGCCTATGTCCATTTATACCCTCAGGGTGAGGAGACTATTCTTCAGTTTAACTCAGGAACCCTGACGTTGACCCGAAGACCCAAACCAACACCAGAGCCCCTCACCTATCCAATCCTGGAGTGGGAGGACATCAAGTTTGAAGATGTCATCGGGGAAGGCAACTTTGGCCAGGTTACTATCCTCTTCTAAATTATATCTAATTCCCCTCATTGTTTTCAACAACCCTGTGTCAAACAATTGAGCTGAGAATGATTTCTAAACCAGGTCATCAAAGCCATGATCAAGAAGGATGGCAATAAAATGAGTGCAGCAATCAAGATGCTGAAAGGTAACATGCATACATGCAGACACTTTGCATGTATTTAAAAAAGTCTCATTTCAAAGAGGAAGAGTGAAGCTGCTTAGCTTGCACTTTGTCTCAGTCTGCTGTGTGTGCTGATCTTCCTGCAGAGTTTGCCTCTGAAAATGACCACAGAGACTTCGCAGGGGAGCTGGAGGTGCTGTGTAAACTAGGCCAGCATCCCAACATCATCAACCTGATTGGAGCCTGTGAGAACAGAGGTGAGTCAGCGACCCCTAGTGGCTTTTTATGGGTATTGCTGTGCATTTGGGTTATGGCTTTTGAAGACACGCTGCTTAAAAAGTGATTGAACTGTCTGAGTTAGCTTGAATGAAAACGTCACATCAGAAGTTGATGGTGTTACCTGAGCTCTCAGGATGTCACTCATAGCACTCGCAACAGTGTCTCACTAGGGTGTTCTGGGTAATATGTGAAAAACTTAGTTTGTTGACTATTACAATCAATAAGTTGATCAAAATGTACAGTTTTTAAACATGTTATTGGTGTATAAACCTGTTTCTTCCATCAATACTTGATCTAGACCATACATGTATGCACCCTGAATAAACATCTGCGCTCCAGTAAGAAAAGGAGACAGTTAAATCTTGCTTTGGATCCAAACAGACACTCCCATCTGATCTTCTCTCCTCTGCACCTGCAAAGCCTGAGAATCTGTCCAGTCTAAACAATCAAGGCCTGCCTGAAGCGTTTTGCATATTTGTTTGATTTGTCCGTGTTCCTCTCATCCACACCGCTGTGTCATATATTTGTGTATTTGTCTAAGATTTCCTCAGCAGCGGTGCTTCACACAGAGTATCAGTTTCCTGCAGCTACATTTATAATAGATAAGTGGATTACTTTGTTTGATCAGAGATTGATAACATATGAGAGAGGAAGTCTAATACGGAAATTACACGAGTCAGGGCATCACGAAAGCAAATCAGCCTTGAAATATAAACCTTTGAGTAATTATGTGTCTCTGTAAAGGTTTTTTTTTCTCTTCGAGGTAGCTCCTGACATTCTCTGTGTGTTAATCAGTCTAACACAGGATCAGTAAAAAGAAACACATACATGCAGTCTCACCTTGACCACAACTTTCTCTGGTTTTTATAAATATCAGTCTCTTTAGTTCCCTTTAGTTGAAAACATCACAACACAAAATGGATGTTTTTTATGAACTCAGTTGGCTGTTGAAATAAAGGAACCAGGAAAAGGAGTTTAGGGGTATACATACAGGAAGGAAGATAATGAGGGAACCAGGGAGGGAAAATAGGAAGAAAGGGACTCAAGAAGGGATCAAACATGGGAGAGAGGAGTGAAGGAAGGGTGGAAGTAAAAAAAAATCAAAAAGAGGAAGGTAGAAAACTCATCAAGATTTTAGGGGAAGGAGAAGGAATAGGGGAAGAGCTGATGATGAAGAATCTACTGGTAGAAAGGAGGAATTAGGATTAAAAGGATAGTAAGAAGGAAGAAGAAAGAATGAGCTGCAAGTCAAACTTAAAAAAGGAAGTTTGGAAGGGAGGAATCTGGGAAAGAAAGTTAAGAATTTAGGTAGAAAGGGAGAAGGAAAGGAATGAAGAGGGAGAGGAAGTGAGATAGATGTGGAAGACAGAAAGGAAGGGAGTTGGGGCAAGGATCAGGAGATGGGAAGTAAGAAGTCAGGAAGATGAGACGAGGAAGAACAAATGCAGACGGGAAGCAATACAGATGGAAAATAAGATGACACAAGGAAAATTTTGAGAGAAAGAGGGGAGAGAGAATGAAGAAATCAAAAAAGGAACGCTAAAGATGGAAATCAAAGGAGTAAATTTAAGAAAGACAGGTTTTAAAGAATCAACATATAACGTCTTTGACACATTACACAGCTGTCATGAGTCCTCCGTACTGAAACAGAGAAAAGCTGTTCAGATGTTAAATGAAACAGAGAGGGAGATACTGACTATCACAAACTCTTTCTCAACTGCTGTTTTTGGCATTTTGGGAGTTTTCTGTTTATTTTTCCTGCTCGCAGGACTTCATTTATTCAATCCATTCTGCGTCCATACAGAAATGTGAAGCTGTTTATCAGCTTTCACACACATTTCAAGAACAAACTTAACCTTCTGATATCAACATTGTGAAAGAATTAAGAGCATTTAGCAGTAAACTGTTGAACCCCAGAAGAGGATAAGTCAACAAACCTATTTTGAGTTGCAGCTTGTGTAAATCCATAGATACTGGGTGTGCCACATCTGAATTTCATGTTTGATGAAATGAAAAAACACATGAAAGGATTGAACGACTTGTCTTGTGTTGGTTCCTCTCTGTCTCCTCCAGGATACCTCTACATAGCCATTGAATTCGCTCCCTATGGTAACCTGCTTGACTTCCTGAGGAAGAGTCGAGTTTTAGAAACTGATCCAGCATTTGCCAAAGAGCACGGCACGGCCTCCACCCTCACTTCCCAGCAGCTGCTGCAGTTTGCTGTTGATGTAGCCACAGGGATGCACTACCTGAGTGACAAACAGGTAGGAAGAGATAAAACAATGTCAATTAAAGAACAAGGTCCTTCTTGACTATTTTAATACTTCCTTCCTGTTTGTCCTCCGCTCTGTTGTTCTTAGTTCATCCACAGAGATTTGGCAGCCAGGAATGTCCTTGTTGGAGACAACCTTGTGGCTAAGATTGCAGATTTCGGCCTGTCCCGAGGTGAAGAGGTGTACGTTAAGAAGACTATGGTGAGTGCTCTGGTCATACTTTTGCACTTTTTCATGTTTTGTCTTTGAGCCATAAAAAGAAATGACTGTAGGATGACCATATTCTAAAAACCTAAAAAGAGGACCCCCTACCCTGCATCTGGGAGATACTGGAGCAATACACAAAGATACTCAAAGACAACTAAATAGCTTCATGGACCAGGGATTTAATTAAATCCCTCCTTTTCTGTTTGAGGTGAAATTTTATTTAATGTTAACATAAAATTTATGGAAGTCAGTATCCACCAGTTCAACATATAAATACATAAAATAAGAAAAAGATTTTTAAGAGCTTTGTAAATTTTTTTCTTTTTGCCCAAATGAAGTAAAAATTTTGAGATAAAAATCCAAATGGATGAATTAAGGGGTCAAAATTTCTACTTTTAATCTTAAAATTCTGACTTTTTTTCCTCAGAATTTTCATTTTACTATCTCAAAAAATAGACTTTTTTATTTTTGAAATATTGTCTTTATTGTCTCAGAATTTTGACTTTTTTTTTTTTTTTTCGAGAAAAAAAATGGAATTCAAAACTTTCCCACAATATTTGATTTTTTTCTTATAATTTTGACTATATGATTTCAAAATTTTGACTTTTTATCTCAAAACTTTATTTTTTCCTATCAACCCACCTCTATCTCAAAATTTTGGCTTTTTAATTTCATAATTTTGCCTTTGAGATTGGTGCATCAGAACAATGCACTTTATTATGAATATTAACGGTCCGTAGAACGAGCTGTGAAAAAAAGGGGCATTTCGAGAGCTTTTATGAAATCCCGAGTAATAATTTCTACAGCCCAAGATGAAGACATGTCCAGGCAAAAGAAAAAACAAAAACATGCGGTCACCCTAAGATACTAAGTGCAGTTGAAATGACCAGTAGAGGGCAGTCACGTGTAAATGTACGTGTGAAGAGATAGTTCAGCTGTAGAAGTGTACTAAGTCTAGATCTTTAAACCTTTATTTTATTCAATTTTTTAATGTGTTCATGTTTCATTCAAAGTTTTTCTGTTGCTTTCAGGGGAGGCTGCCAGTACGCTGGATGGCCATTGAATCTCTGAACTACAGCGTGTATACATCCAAGAGTGATGTGTGAGTAACAGAGTTGATTTATCTTTTAACTGACTAACATGTATGTCCTACACATGTCCCACCCAACAAAATATTCCACAAATTTCAAACTTTACATAGACCTTTCAAAAGCTAAAATCTAAGCAAATGTTTGTGTCTTATTTTCATTTTAGTCTTGATATGAGCCACATTCAACCAAAAAGTCCAGAGACATGTCTCATTTCAAGATATTCTAAGACAAAAATGATGTCTGAGTTGCTTGTATGAGCAAGAAAAAAATCTGCCAGTGGGGTAAGAAAGATTGCTTGACAGGTTTCTTGATGTGATAGTATTGTCTTGATACAGGAAACTTGTTTCAAGTAATTCAGACATCATTTTTGTCTCTGAATAACTTGAAGCAGGATATCATCTGGACTGGTCTGGTAAATCTGGCTTATCTGGCAAGACAAATAAAGACATTTTTTTAATGAAAGATAAGACATGCAGACTTGCTTAGTGTGGTCTTACCAACCCCCAGCAATGCAAGTTCATCCAATGAGGAAAATGGATTTGAGACATGCAAATCGAACTGCTTGTTTTGCAGCAGTTTTATCATCTCTGTGTCTGAACTAACACCATGTGTCCTCAGAACCTCTCTGAAATGTTTTCGACTATATGTCCATCCACTGATTAGTTAAACCACATTTTCAATTGGATCATGGGAACTTTATGAATATGATTTCAACTTTCAGTGGAGTTTGATGTTGCTCACCATGAAACTTATCCCCACAGAAACAACAACAAATCATCCGTCTGACACTGCTGTCGTGATAACAGCGTGTTGTGCAACTGATAAGCACAACCAGGAAACTCAGCGCAGAACTAAGCAGTCAGAGTGAACAGAGCCTATTTATACTAAAGCATGAGACGGACAGCTAACGGAAGATGTGTGAAGCCTGTGGAGTTAAAAGCAGAGTAAACAAAAAGAAACAGAATGTACAAAAAGGAGACAGAGAACAAGATCAGCGTGAGTGTGAAACATGGTGCACAGAGGAGATTAGATAAACGGGGTCAAGAGAGCAGACTGATGGCACAAACAACTCATCTGCTCCTGTGATCGACCGCAGCTTTGAGACGCATAAACAGCAGCTTTTCTTTTGAATTCAGTCACTAGTCAGAGTATGAGACAAATGACAGTTTTGAGTACAGGGAGTGGTTTGTAATCAGTCTTTCACCCCTGGTTTGAATTATCTAAATCTACACTAAGGTCATCCCTTCTTTTTTCTTTTCAGTAAGTCTCCTTTGTGAAAGAGTTCAATTGAGGCCAGTAAGACCAAACACTCAATTCATGAACATTATTTATAACCAGTTTTGGTCTTATGAGCATGAGGTAGATGGTATCAGGTGATGATCAGTGAAAGATAGAGAAAATAAAACTTGTTTCTTAAAAAATTAAAACCATAGACTGTATGACACAATGATGTCGTCACTGCGAGGTCACTGGTCTGTTCCTGATGCTGTGAAATGACGCCAGTTGACAGTGGGGGCCGTATTGGATGTGACGTGGGCTTTGAGTTTCCTGATGCCCTTCAGTCACGTGAACTGAACTGAGCCTCTGATTGAATAAAGTCATGATCCTAATATCTTCTAAATTGCTGAGTTGGAAAATAATTCACCCCCCAAATTAGAGATCCAGACCCAAGCCAATTTTTGAACCAGTCTGCTCATATGATTTTTAATGTCATGAAAGTCTGTTTATTTTGGCTTGATGTGTACGTAGTTTCAGCCTTAAGATGAACAGCAACTGTTCGTCCTTCCACATAGGCTTCATTTTTCCCTCGTTGCCCCTTTGTTAAAAGCCACTCATGATCAAGATGAATGTTGAGATCATAGATATTTACATTGTATAACTTGCCTTCATTTCGTTTTAGTAGGACTTCTCTACTTTTCCAATACGTCTCTCTTTTAATTTTCCTCCACAGGTGGTCATTCGGCGTTCTTCTCTGGGAAATTGTGAGCTTAGGTAAGTGAGTCATCAGCCTGACAGTGAGTAAATGGCATTCAGCTCACAATTACAACAACTTTTGAATCCTGTTTTTTTTTTTTGACTTTTTATCGAAAATTTTTGTTTTTTCATCTCAAAGTTTTGACTTTTTGATTTTAAAAATTGACTTTGTTGTACAATTTTGACTTTATCTCAACTTTTATCTCAGCCTTAAGAATTTTCATTTAAAATTTTCAGCTTTTTATCTCAAAGTTTTGAATTTTTTATTTAAATTTTGACTTTTATCCCAAATTTTCAACTTTTTATCTCAAAACTTTGACTTTCTATCCAAAAATTTTTAACTTTTTATGTTGAAATTTTGACTCTTTTTTTTTTCAGAATTTTGACCTTATAATGACCAAAAGAGGGTGTTTGGCCACCCTTACCATAAAAGCTTTAACTGATGATAAATATGAATTAACCCAGAATCCCATCAAAAGATCAAGAACATCATCTGCTACAAACCTGACATTTAAAATCAAAGGAAGTTTACAGTTTGTGCTTATGTGTTCAGTTAAAGTGATAATGTGATGCTGATGACACATTTTTGCCCAACTATCTCCAAACTAATCAAAACCACACACACCCCCTCTTTTCGTATGTGTTTGATAGGTGGCACACCATATTGCGGTATGACATGTGCTGAGCTTTACGAAAAACTGCCTCAAGGCTTCAGGATGGAGAAACCCAAAAACTGTGATGATGAGGTGTAAGTATTTAGATTATTTGTAAACAAATGCTTTCACTCGTTATATATTTCAACAGATTAATCAATTATTTCCCCCCGTCCAGCTATGAACTTATGAAGCAATGCTGGAGGGATCGACCCTATGAGAGACCTCCCTTCTCCCAAATCTCTGTGCAGCTCAACAGGATGCAGGAGGCCAGGAAGGTAATGCTGCCTCTAAATCCATGTACAAGTTGTGTAATTAAAAATGAGATAACATCAGGAGGAGGATCAGCTTTTTCAGGTACATGATAAGAGTTTTTCCAGAGCTGAAAAGCTTCCATCTATTTTCCAGGCTTATGTGAACATGGCCCTCTTTGAGAACTTCACCTACGCTGGGATAGACGCAACCGCAGAGGAGGCCTGACTACCAGCCCCCCCAGACCCTAGCATGCCACGTACCCCAAAGAGGAAGCCCCGGGGTTGGTCTCCACGTTACTGCCACCACCCTGCCGCTCAGCGTCGAGACAGGAGGACCAGAACCTTTACCAAAGACACCCAGTTATAAACGGAGGACTGTGAAAGGACACTGCAGAGGTGGAGGTGTTTGAGGCACCGGGAAATGAGGAGTATAGCTGGGCTTTTTGTGTGAAATACTGAGCCTCTGTCGCTACAAACCAGTTTCAGTAAAAGGACTCATCATTGTGCCTCTTGCGATGCAAAAGTTACAATGTTCAAACCTTTTTCTGGGATACTTGAAGGGAAGCGGCGCATAAGGAGCTACGTGACTTGCTGAAACACCACAGGGTCTGTGGGGTATCAAAGCTGGACTTTGCATCTTATCCATTCCTCTTAATGGAGAGGAAAATCTGTCTAAACTTCAGAGGACACAGTGTAGATCACAAATATTCAAGTTCTCAAACTGTAGGAGAAATATAAAAGATACTCAATGTAGCACTTAAACCAGCCATATTCATGCCAGCTGTGTCTTTCACTGTTAGCCTATCACTGCCATGTGAATGTAACTACTACTGTTTGTATTTTATTTGTTCAAAAGATGTATCGAAGACTTTTCCACTGATATGACACTAACTATTGTAGATAATCCATGTGTTGCATGAGTAGCTCTGCTGGAGTGCCTGTTTGGAAAATGCACAGTCAATGTACCAGTTTATACTTTACAAGCCAATATAATGTGTGGTATCATAACTACTTCATTAAAATGTACAGTTTGTTCTTTTTGGTCTGTTGAAGGTTTTGGTGATAACTGGACTTATCACCTCAAGAGTTTGTTCCATTTGCACTCTACTAACTACAGACACATTGTTGTCCCCTGTTTTACTCAAACAGCTTTTCACTTTAAATCATTTGGTGAAAAACTGCAGCTTCTCCCAATTATTTTTGTTTCATGGCAATTATTATTCATTCAGACAAGACAAGAGCTAAAAAGATTGGATGTGATTTTTAACAAAAAAATAAGGAATGGTTGTTCAATCTGATTTGTAACTAACATTAGTTTGCTTTGAAAATGACTTTCTGGTCATAAAGTTAACTTGTAACTTCTCTCCATGGACCCCGCCAAATTTTAAAGCTGGATTATACCAAAGTTTCAATACAAACTGTGCATACTAAGTTGGCTTTGTTAGTTCTGTTGTAAACAAGTACCAGTTAAAGCTTCAGTTAGCTTAAGGCTCAGTTAAGTTGTGCCCGTGGACAATGTGGTTGACCTTTGATCTTTTGTCAAGTTGCTGCACATGATGCTAAAATACCCGCTATATGAGGATGTACAGTATGTTTTTTATTCACTGGTGCTTTGAATAAAAGTTTTTGTACGGTGGCTGGAATTACTGAAACGTTTTATTTTTTCCTCATTGGTTTGAAGTGTACACTTTCTTTGACATTTCTGGTGTGCACTTAACAGGAGCTGCTGTACATACACTCAAGGCTTCAATCGATAAAAGATTATTAATTAGTGCTGTCAAGTGACTAAATATGTAGTTGGTGGTGCAGATTGATCTAAAATATTGATATATCAATATCAGCATTGGTATCAGTATTGATCAATACTCATATGATGAGGTCAATACCTAAAGTTATCAATGTATTGCTGTTTTCCAAAAATCATCATGTGTCTGTAACAGCTAATCTATCAGTACATGTAGGCCATTTGATATAAATGATGTTTGTAATGCTCAAGTATTCAAATTAACTGTTTCACAATAAAGCAGAAAAATCAAAGCACATGATTACTTTCTGGTTTAAAAATTTGTTTTTTACTTTCAATCATGAACAGTAACAGATTGGTACCAAACGTTGTAGTATTGCACACCACTAGAACATAAACATCCACAACATTATGAGACCACTGCAAATTTTTCAGAAATCAGCATCTCTACATAATTGAAAATTTTACTCAAACAAATACCTATAAATAACAAAATCAGAGAAACTGAAAAATTTGCAGTGGTCTCATAATTTTTTCCAGAGCTGTATTTGTTACTGTCGTTTCTGACCCCGTCATCATGTGTGTGTTTACAAACCACAGAGCAGGCACCAAAGGGGCCAAAACGTCCTCCTCTGAGGGGTTCAGGAACACTGATCTCCCTGCTGCACCGAGCTGATCTGTCACAAGGCTTCCTCTACAAACCAACTGCATGCACAAAACTGTCTGTCAAACACGGTCATCGTGCGCCAGTTTCCTGAGGGCTCACACAGGCATACACCATGCACCCACTATATGCACGCAGTTGTGAAGTAAAGGGAACCGGATACACAATTTATTTATATCCAGGCCAAAAATATTTGTATGACCTCATGGACTTCTCACTCATTTTGGTCACTTGAAAGGGAGACATAGGGGGACACTGAGATGTATCAGCAGGTTAAACAGGGAAAAAAGGCAGCAAACATTTTATATGTCAAGTTAGAAAAACATCAGACAGTGTTTGCTTCAGAAATCCAAAGCGCCGGATTCTAAAGAGTAGCATTTGAAAATTTTTCTGAGCAAATGCAGAAAAAAACCCTCTGGTGTTAAAGAGATGCTATCAGTCTGTAGTCAGCACTCATTTGCAGAGAAAAATGATTTCTGAGCAAAGATACCATCCAGGAGACCAAAAGACTGGTTTTGTTTTGTTTTGTTTTTGAACGGAGAAAAAAAAAAACCTTACATCAAAGGTGACAGACGTCTTCTCATTTCCTGTCTTTTGGTCACATTCTAGAGCTGATTCTAGACTAGATAGATTTTTTGTTTTCCCACACAAGACTCAAAATCTTAAGTAAGACTTCAACAAAATCAATCAATTTATAGTTGATCAAAACAAATTTGACAAACAATCCTTTGTCAGATTATACTTCTGTTTTGGTGGATTAATGAGTAAGTGGTGGGAAGTGTCCAGCTGAGGGTGTCAGGTTTTGGAAGAAAGTTAGATTTTTAAAATTATTTAGCAGACATTTTATGGTGTTTTCAAGTAAGAAGTGGAAGTTGCCAAGGTGAGTCAGACCATGAAACCTCTCCAGGGACAGAGTCTCTGATAAATGTCAGTATAATTCCATGCACTGTAACTGATTCAATTATGGAAATTTGCAGTATTTCACTGCAATATCTTGAATAACTTGTGGGAAAGGTCTTTTTGGTCGATCACTGTAACCAACAAAGGATTATGGAGGAATAAATACAGTAATGATAACGTGAATACTTGTACAATAAAGACATTTTGCAGTTGTTTTTGCAGCTACTGCAGCAAACATGAATGCATGTAATAACTAAAAATCAGGGATGGAAGTAATTAATTACAAATACTCAGATTCCTGTAATTAAGCAGTTTTTGGGGGAACTTGTACTTTTATGAGTAGATTTTCAAGTCTGTACTTTCGCTTGTACTTAAGTAATCATTATGCCATGTAATCAACTTAGTTACTTTTAAAACCACAGTTGAGTACTGAGTACAATTTTCATGAATATCTTGACCTTTTATCTGCATTTTTGTAGCCATCAAAGTGATTTGATTGCAAACAAGCCAATGAAAACCAGGACATATGGATGAAAAACAAAACAAAAATTTTTAATGGATGTTAATGATTGATCGCTGATTGATTTTTTGTTAAGCATTTAACTAGTTAAAAATGTATTCATGGATATTCTATCAATAGTCATGGCAGCAACTGCACCTCATCTAATTTTGTTTTTTGTCTGCCTGAGACCTTAGCTGAATAAGGAAATAAAAACTTAAAATGAGAAAAAAAAGAAAAAAAAACAACCAATCAAAATGAGTGAAAAACGCTTGTTTTCTATCTCATTAACTATTAATGATGATTGACTGTTAGCATTTTAACTATTGGTAGAGCAACACACAAAATTTACAGCCCTCTCTGGAGAGGTGACAGTGACATCACCAGTTGAAAGTAACTAATAATCTGATTAGTTTTTTGACAAATACTCTGTACTTTTACTTGAGTATTTTTCTATCACCAGTACTTTTACTTGTGATAGAGTAATATTTTAGCAATGTAACAGTACTTGTACTTGAGTACAGAAATTTCAATACTCTTTCAACCACTGCTAAAAAGACAATCACTGTTCTTTTTTCCAGGCTATAAATATTTATGAACATGAGAAATCTACTTTTGCATAATTTAACTTACAGCCCAGCAAGAATTCAGTTGCAGTGTTCCTCAAGAGTCCTCTCAAGGAACTGCATTTCTCAGAAACTAGTATGATCTAATTCTTTTTAGGATGTTGCACTTTAGAAGTGACAGGTGAGACCAACTCCCCCCCCCCCGAGTGTTCTTTGCTTCTGTGTTCCTTTAAGTCCAGAGAAAGGTCTACTTTTCAATCATGTTATTTGATTTAGAGTTAGGTGGTGAGCAGTAAGATTTCCCATTTATTATTAACTGGATATATATCATGTTAAGTTTATTCTCTTATTCCCTCCTCCCAAACTGCCTTTTTTGGTGTTATCTCCCTCTTCATACAAAGCACACTTCCTGCTTTCAACAAAACTGCTCACATTGTGCCAGCCCCCAGCATAGCACCCAACCCCATGCCTACTGAAAACCATAACACACAACGAAGAAATTCAGTTAAGTGCCATCAGGGCTTAAGATGTGTAAGTTTTCATAATATCTCGATGTATGATGAATTTTCCAGGGAGCTGGACCACACTCCTCAGTTTGTGGATTCAGGTGGGCTTTGTGTCTGGGACTGTTGGCCATCTGTCAAAGGAAGGTAGGGCTTGTGTATGAATTATTTTTGTTTTGTCATAGTTAAAACTACATTCACTGGGTCAAATTCAATTTTAAGAAGTATTTAAAAATGATGATCTTGTGTTATCCCACAAGTATTCACTTATAATTTTTGTAATTTGCAGATGTTTTGCTCTTAAAAGATGAGGAGGATCCTAAATGTTTCACCCGGACAGAGAGGGATTTCACCTGTTTCTTTGAAACAGCAGAAAACAACAAGACTTATGATTTGATCTATGAGATTGAAGGGTATGAAGTGCACAGTTATCATGTTTTACATTTTTCAAGAACCACAGGGACATATTATCAAATGTATTTAGGTATAAGTTAAGGTATTAGACTGAATCTTTAACCACTTAGTAGTCATTGGCAACATAAGGAGGTATTTTTCTACTCCTGTAACTTTAACTCATTCAATTGTTTTCCTTTTAAAATCTTTGAGCATTTTTTAAATAATATCATTATTATGAAAATCATTATTCACACTTTGTAAATTTCTTTTCCATTCCTCTGTGCAGCATTTGAGAAAGATGCCATACAACTGACTCACAAAACAATGTATCTGTGTTGTGTTCAAGCCTGTCCAAAAGAGGAAGATGTGAAATGTTTGTCCAGAAAGCAGAAGAAGAAGGGACTCTCCTCCACATCTGCTCTTTTCCTGCTTCTGATGTTTACCTTTACGTGACTACACACCTTGAAGTTGTGGAACACAACACAAACACCAGCCTTTACAAACGGGAAGTCTACGTGGAGGACCACTGTAAGACTTAAGCAGCACCACATCAACATACTCTTTATTTTAATCCACAGAGATGGTTGCTTATAAAATGTGTTTTTACAGTGTGAGACATGTTAGGCCAAAGCAAACATCAGTAATCAGCTACAAGTTATCAAACATGGTCTGACTGCTACTTCAACTACTTTTATAATAGTGAACAGGCATCAATTCCTTGTTTATGGTTATGTTAGCCAGGTAAGGGTCAAAGCAAACATCAGTTTTAGTACAGCTAATGTTTGCTACAAGTTTTTGTTATGATGTTTAAACTCAGCTAATGGCAAAATTTGAAAGTATGTTTATTGGTAATCAATAGACACCTAATACTAAGTATGTGTGAGGCTGCAGTTTAAGTGCTGCATTCCCGGGACTGCATCTTTGCATTTAGACACTGAAATGGACACAATATGCACTGTAAGGATTGTTAGACATACAGAGTGCAGTCCTTGGCAAGAACTAGAAGCTGTTGTTATCATGAAAAGTCCTAAATTCGACATGTAAGGAATCCTTTTTATGGTTAGTAGATGGTTATGCTAAATGGCATGGCAGGGTGAGATAAGACATGACTTAAATGTTCAGAAAACAAATAACTGTATCAATCCAAAAATCGTTTTATTGACACTTGATGTTTAACATCCCTCTAAAAGACTCATCAAGGTCTCATCTCACCCTGTCAGGATTCTTGTTCACATAACAACATTTGAACTTTCTTCTCCAACCTGAGTATGACTTCAAATTACAAATGATTAATATGCTATAACCTAAATCACACATTGATCATAACCATCAGTGAATAATGTGAGGTTTTATTTCCTCTTTGTCTCAAGGTCTCCTGGATCCCCCATTTAACGTGTCTCTACATGAAAATGGCAAACCAGGACAGCTGCAAGTTTCATGGCGCACTGTGGTCCCAGAAACCCTTAACACCAAGGCAGTGTACTGGATTAGGTACTCCTCTACAGGAACAGGAGAGAAGATAAAGGAAGAGGTACACAAATAAACCAGCAATAAGGTTGATCAAGGGTGTTCTAACTACTTTAGTCAGTTGAAGGGTTAGCAAAAGAGATAAAAAGGTTTTTATATCAACTTTTTGTTTTATTTTTTGTATATCTGAATCCGCATTAGCCACTAAGTAAGTCATGACTATATTTCCCGGAGTCCACTCATACAAACATGTATTTGAAAAAAGCTACAATCCAAGACAGGAGAAAGAAAAGAAAATTAGAAATTAATGACAGCACAGTAACAAGCAAGATGAACAAATTTAAAGTTTATATGTAGTCTCTCAAACTTTGATGTTCAAATAAAATACAAACATTGTTGGACTAATCTTAAAATCATTCAGTGTTGTCCTACTGTATGACGATACGATCATACTACAAACTGTTATACCTGATATCAGATTTGATAAATGGGACTTGAAAATATATTTTAAGGTACAGTTCTTGTCTATTTAGCAGGCAGATAAGAGGACCTTACTCGACCAACTCGCCCCAGGAGAGGAGGTCCAGGTGCAGGTCAGAGTGAAGTGCGCCTTTGATCCAGACTTAGGACACTGGAGTGGCTGGTCTAAGCCAGTGCGAGCTGTGGCTCCTCAATGTGCAGGTGTGTCTGAGTTAAAAAACATGTCCGGATGACTTTATCAAGAGGTAAGATAGGAAATTATTATCCACAGACTATAACAACTGAATGATGTTTTGGTCTGATTTTCAGATGATATATCTCTGATGTGCTTTACCTCTGATCTGGAAAACATCACCTGTCAGTGGAATGGAAGTGGATACAGTGATCAGAATGGATACAAATTGTCATACCAGATGGGCCCCAGGTACGAAAGAAGTCAACAACTTATCAGAGATCAATTATTATACATTATCAGATGAAAATGTCAGTATTTGAAGCTTGTTTTGGTCATTTATGGCAGTTTTTGGGATTCAGACTACTGGTTGGACCAAAGGGACTCTAAGAAATGTCTTATAAAATTGTGCTGGACTTATTTTTCCCTTATTTTCCCTCTTAGACTGATTCAATAAGAGATTTTTCTGTCTCCTTCAGCAAAGGTTTTGACTGGACATCATGGACCGAGTGCCTCGGTGACCGGAGCTTGATTGAGCAGTGCAGATTCATTGGTGAAAAATCTAAAAGAATCAGAGTGAAGCTTGTGAGCGCTGCAGCTCCTCTCAGCAGAACTTTTTATACTGAAGAGTTCATCCATCAGAAGAGCGGTGAGTAATTGTGTAGATTATTGACTTTTACTAATTACTAGGGCTGATATGTTTTATTGTTGGTTTCTAGTCAAAACATCCCCACCAAATCATCTGAAAGCATCAGTGGAGAGGGAGAAGTTGTGTGTGAGATGGGAGGCTCCTCTTCGGTCCCTGTCGACTCACATGCAGTACGAAATCAGTTACAAGACCAGAGAAAGTGAAGACTGGATGGTAAGGTGTCTCTAACATCTACCACACTTACATTTTTTTTATATTGTTTTGCACATTTTCATTAATGTTTATGTTCAATCAGACATTTTTGAGGATTACTTCAGCATTCAATAGGAAAAAAATCTTTCTGCATCAACTCCCAAATCCCCTTTGTTTACTCTTACAGCTTTCAGAGTTCATTGGCATATTTTTGCAGAGGCGTAGTTAAAGCTCTATTATTACCATTACAAGTGAGATGTGCTTCCCTGGTGTCATTCTAGAGCCCAAAGGTGAGAGTGGGAGTGACACTTGGGAAAGGTGCTGTATGCCAAATTTGTACCCAGGCTGCAAATGCAATGGGATGGGCAAGAAAGATTAGCAATCCTCAAGCTCTAAATCACTTTTCTATTTTTAAATTTAGACAAGAATGGCTATGGGTGGATTAACAGTAGTGTCTTTACTTCTTCCCACCACTAGATGGCGCAATAAAGTGCTCACTGTTTGTGTAACAGTCAGGGTTTAAAGGTAGAGTCTGCAAGATTTTCCTAAAAAATAAAATGTCAACTTTTATGGGAATAATTTTGCTAAGTTGTCATCTATGAGCCTCTGTACCTGTGTGTGTCTTCCAAAAAGACTGATACAAAAAAGTAATACGAAATATTTTTTTAAAAAGTGTTGAGGGAATGTAAAACAGTCACATTAGACACATTTACATGGTGAAAAAACATCACGACTTGAATGCAACAGCTATTGAGACAGTAAAGGAAGAACATTAAATATCTAATTAACTCATTTGTTCACAGACCAGACTCCCAAAAGGTCCAGGTACCAGCAGGTGTCTAGATGTTCCTACAGGGAAACAGTTCAGTGTAAAGCTCAGAGCTAAACCCAACGGGTCTGTGTACTCAGGCCGCTGGAGCGACTGGTCAGAGGTGCTAACTGGTGACACGCCTGCTGATCGAGGTGAGCTCACAGTAAAAACCTAAGATCATGAGCACTGCATCATGCAATCAGTCTGTGGTCGGTGGTTTGAGTTGGAAACATTTCAATTTGAACCAGTGGCTCAAAATATTCATATGTGAACATATTAAACCTGTCAAATTGATATTTTTGGAACTCTCTCATGTCATAAACTCCACAGGCCTGCTGCTGATGTTGTGTGTCCCCATTTTCCTGCTGATAACTACCACCATCCTCATTGTCTTATTTTACTCCTACCACAGGTAAAACTCTTCTCTTGCTCATTTGAAGCTTTGAAACAAATCTTTTTGAAATGGTTTCTAGAAAAAAATGTTTAAATATGTTTTCCGTGACTCATTTTAAAGGAAGCTGAAGCAGTATTTTTGGCCGCCGGTGCCCAACCTTGACAAAGTCCTGCAGGGTTATCTGACAGAGATCAACAGGCAGAAATGGGTAAATTACTCAACCAAACAAATTCATTTAACATACAATACTAACACTGTTTCATCATGTTTCACTTCGGGGAACTTATGATGGGTTGTGAAAGTGGAAACATTTTGATCAAACCCCAAAGATGATAAAGTTAGAATCAAGTATGCAATCAAGATCAGAATCAGTCGAATATGCGTAACAGGAAACGTGACTGTTATTGATTTTTTTTTCTGGGGAGGGGTGGGGGGGTAATCGCTTATAAAGCTGCATCTGTTTTTAAAATGACTCATCTTGTACCCACTCTACAGGATCCTCCGATAACAGCAAAGCAGAGCTCTGAGGACACCACTTCTTCCCTGGTGGAGATAATGTCTGCAGATGAGGTTTCAGGGTTGGTGAAGCCATTAGAAGAATCAACCCAGCTCCTGTCACCAGTCAGTGACCTCTCCAGCAGCAGACACACAAGCGAGAAACCTGGGAGTGAAGTGTTCCCAGATTATGTGACTCTGAACAAAGACAGTGTCATCCTCCGCCCAAAGGGGAACAAATTCATTTTCGAGCAGGTTGGCGACAAAGAAAAGCTGCTGATGGAGAAAGAGTTTCTTCAGACATGTCCTTGCGGTGATTCAGTCAGTATCCCAGCATGCCACAGCACCAGCTTCCTCAACAAGTCATACTTAAGTCTGACTGTGCCGACTGAGAAACTGGACAGTAAGGCTACAGCAGAGAGGGGTCCTGGTAACATCTACACCAATTCGCCCTGTAGCTAAATGTGTGCCGTTCCCTCTGGTGCAGACTTGTAAATTTTTACGCACATGAAACAAGAGCTTGTTGTAAATACGAGACACATTTACTGCATCTGCTTTTTCTATGAAAAATAAAAACGCACAATGTTTAATTTCAGGATTGATGCAGCCTGTAACTGAACATAAGATGTGTTTCTGTTTTAGAGTCCAATAAGGTTTCAGTTTTGATCATGGCTCCAGTATTTTCTGTGCACTTTACAGCTTCTGTGAGGACTTTAGTTGTTGTGGAATAGACTGATGTGAGAACTGATGTTTCTACTTAAGCAAACAATACTAACCAGATTTTTTTCTTTGTACATATCAGTTATGAAAGGTGCCAGGTGAAGTAAATAACAGAAATGTGCAGAAACAGACTTTGATTGATTTTTTTACTCAAGTTGCTCAATGTACAGTGCATTTAAATACTAAAGGCATAGGGTGCAGAGTTGTTTTGCCATAAGACTTTAAGAATTTGACAGAAAACCTGATGAGAAAAGTGGTTATGGTAACTTTCATCTACATCTATGACAAAATCAATAAGAAGTTTCAATAGAGGTAGAAAAGGAATCACCCCTGTTCAGTGTGAGCTGTTAGAGAAATTCACCCGTGGAGCCAGCAAAGAGAGAACACTCAACAAACAGCAGATCTTAACACTTGCTTGTCACTTATTTCATACAGAAAGATGCCCAAACATGAAATTTCTGAACTGCCCTGTCTCTGTACATCCACAAGAGGGAGCTGAAGCCCTTGCTGCAAGAAGTCAACCTATTAAACCAGATTGGTGAACAGAAGTTGTATAAAACCAGATATTGATGCCATTCTGTAGCTGTTTAATCCTTAAGATACAAATGTGACTGTATTAGTATTTTCGTATGTCCTTAATTTTACTTTTGACAAAGTTTGAGCGACAATTCTGACAGACATTTTACTATTTTTGTGTTAATTTACTGGGTTGAGTGTTTCAAAGAGCAGTCCTTATGATAAGTTTTAATCACGTAAATTTCTTAAGGTTTTTTAATCCATCACTGGGTGGATTTTGGGGTGACATCTGAAAAAAAAAAAAAAAAAACCTTTAGAGTTTTTTTTGTCTATTTCTAGGAACCTCCTTTGTTACAAATATACTTTAATGAAACCTGAATATGAAGAGAGCTGTGAGAAAACTCCTGTTATTTCACCCTGTAACTGAAGAGACTTAACTTTTGTTCATAGTGTATCATTTATGAGCTCCAGAGTTTGTATTTTTAGCCATTAAACATTGAAATCTGTGCGTTTTTTTTGTCCTTATCTTTAGTAAATTAACTCTTCAGACATTCTTGAGTAAGGAAACCAGCAACTGTTCTTTCTAAGAATGCTTCATTGTTATAATGTGAATGTATGTATAAAAATTAAAAATCAAGACAAAGATAGTGTTACATTATCATGACCTTCAGCACCTGTGAAGCAAAAGTTGTCTCATAAGGCAGTGTTTCTCAACTGTTGTGGCTTCAGGACCTGCCATCACCAACTTCTCAAATAAATTTTTATGGAAAAATGGTGATGTTTGAATTTGAGATAGCACAGAATATCACAGTATACAGTTTTCATGGCTTCATTCTTTCTTGGGCCAGTACCTCAGTACACAAAAAAAAAAAGGTTTCATCCTACTTTGTCCACAGTTTAATCAAGTCCATATTCAATGGAGTCATTTAGCGATGCTCAATTATCAGTTTAAAACAAACCCTTTTTTGTATTAGCATCGTAAGGAACTATTGCTGCCAAAAGTGAATTAATGGCACTCAGCAGGGATGCAAAAATCCCTTTCAAAATAAAAGTACATGATATTTTTTAACTTGTCATTTTTTCCCTTAATTTTTGCCTTGGCAAAGACACAAGACCCACCAAAAACAGGCTTGTGACCCACTTTTGCCTCATGACCCACTGGTTGAGAATCACTGTCATAGTGCAAAGGTCATTGATCAGGACCCTTAGCATCCTTCACATGAAGAGTTTCAGATGCAGCCATCAGGGTAAGTGTTCAGTCTCCAGCTGCACCACAAACAGTTTAGATTTTCTTTAACTCCATGAGCTGTTGGAATTAGAAACAATATGTGACTTTCATTATCTATGAGGGAAGTATGTAATCTTTAACTTTGTTGTGGGTGATGCATTGCATATGATTGTACTTGTTGTAGCAAATCACCCCACGGGATGTACGAGTTTTACTTTTTGATCATCTGACTCAAGCTTCTACAGCCACAAGGTGGCAGCAGAGATTAACAAGCAGATATGTGTTCTCACCAAAAGCCCTCACTGAGGTAATACTGGTTATTCGTCAGCAATGACCCAAGAGATGGAGCCTCATAATTTTCATCACCTTAATCCTTGATGGTCAAAGACACTAATAATAAATAAACCCAACATATTTAAATGCCTGCTGTTAATTTATTCCACAAACTAAATGAGAAGCTCAAATTAAAATGACTCAAAAACTCATAGTTTGTATGAAAACCAAAAGACCTGAGCTGGAACAAAGGCAGAGGAAACATCAGTGACTACAGGGATGAGTCTTCAGGATTAGTAAGAGAATAAAAGTCAGCAAAGTTAGCACATGTTTTTAGGAGTGGTTACTCACATCTAGCTTTGAGCCAGAAATCAGTGAAATATTACTGTGATATTAAATCACTGGGGCTATACAACCAAGAGGTGAAAGCTTTAAACAAAAAGCCCAAACCCAGTTCGTGACACAGTCTGACCGGCCTCTCAAGGCTCAGGTTTCTGGAGAAAATACACAAGAATCTAAACTTGATGTTCTGCAAACCATGCTATCACCCTGCACAAAGCCAAACGCCCTCTGTAAAATATACTGCTACTGTCACACTTTAATGGCAAGCCATCATATCTACAGTGTGTCCGCCAGACTGTATGATATCATAGCCATAAATTAGCCCAGATTGAGTATGAGGCAATAGCAGAGGGTGGGAGAGAGAGAGAGAGAGAGAGAGAGAGAGAGAGAGAGCGTCAGACGGAGTAAGACAGAGAAAGTTTTAAGAGAGTCAGTGTTTACTGGTGTACAAGCCTCTCCTCCCAGCAGGAATTCTTTCCGTGTTTCATCACCACTGCCCGCTTGCCCATACACAAACGTCTGCAGAGCGAGGCTGAATCACCTCCTGATGTCATTTCCTCAACTTTCACTCACAATCACACTGAGACACAACATGGTTTCAGATGTGATTGGCTTTAACAGTTTAGAGTCTATGTACATGTTAACCGTGCCCTTGGGCCTGAAACACAGAGCGAATCGACATCCTTTAAACTCCCGCTGGCTGTGAGATCTGTGAACACACGGGAACAGAAGCAGTGAGCTTGCTGGGAGTGTGCATGCTGGGAGAAAACCCTCAGTGCAGTCACATTTGGTGGGATTGGATTTGGAGGAGCAGACATCAGCTTCACAGCAAGCTCTTCCCTGAGTAAAATCTGCCTGAGAGGAAAGAAGAGGAACCAATGGGATCAACAACACAGGCAAAAGCAATGATGTTTGTCTGGGTGTTACAGGAAAGGCAGTTTTGAGATGTTTGTCTGGAGGCTACAGGCCCAGTTCCACCTCTTTGTGTCTTTGTACACTTGCTGAAAGTTAGGCAGTAAATGCAACTTTTTAAACCAAAAGGGTTACATCCACTTCGTTCTGTTGTTTTACGGTTTGCCTGGATAAATAGGTTGGTAATTGGTAGTCTGTCTGTGTAGCCATGCATGTTGAAAAATTACACAAAGATGAGCTAGTTTGAAAATACTTTATGGTCATGATGTGTTATCAGCACCAAATGTACATAATCAGCAGAAATTGAACACACAAGTTTGAACAGAATCATTGAGGTGTGGATGTTACAGCAGTAGCAGGATTCATTCAGTCATCTCACCCTTAAATACAGTTCTTCATATTGAAATACCAAAAGGTACCATTGGCATTTTACAGCATAACTAAGTACAATCAAAATTAAATCACAGTTAAATGGTTTGAGGAAATGGTTTAAACAAGCTGTTTACAGTGTTCACCGCAGATGTCTGTGGAAGTCCTCAGATTCACAAACCATGAAGGTCATTTTTCAATGGGAAAAATCAACTCATCATACAGATCCATCTGGTTTTGTTGGTCCAGTGCATTGCTGTGGGTGATTCTTTATGTAAACATCAAAAAATAAGCATACAAAGACTTGCGCTTCTGCAGGGTTGTCCATTGGCACAGGGTTTAGCTACCTCTTCAGATTATAGGTTATATCATCTTCTAAATGTTAATTGTAACTTCATTTTTTTTAATTTACAGACTCATGTTCAAGTACATGGCTCAACAAAGGAAGATTCTATGACCCAATACTCAACCAGAAAGCCTTAAATTTAGCCTCATACCCAGCTTTTGTAGAAAATGTTAGAGATATCCAAATTGAAAGCAACATACTAGCTTAAAGCCTACAAAGAAAACTACTGACTCAAATTAACCTTCTTTTGTATCAATTCAACTATGACCACACTTCTTTAAGATCTTTAATGTAACTCAAGCGTTAAGGGCTAAAGTTGGGCAGATGACTCTCACATTTATATATTCTTTGTCCCTCAGCAGCAATAACCTTGCCTATTCTGTCCTCTTGGTGCCAAAATAATTTTGTTTGGATACAGGCCCAGCTTGGTTACCACTGCGCAGAGAGGAGCTGCTGGTGAGCACGCTCAAATGTTGGCTTTCTTGTTGATGAGCACAGAGCAGCATGTGAGGGCTCCATCCACCTTGGACTTCTCCATGTTGGAAACGGGGATCAGCAGGTGGTCCTTCAACTTCTCAAACACCTGCAGGACACAGAAGAGCACGTCACTGGAAAAAAGTGTCATCTTGAACTCATAATGAACAATTCAAATGGCTTCACCCTGAGAGCAAAGTTGCCTAGTTAAAGAAAAAAAGATGTCCATGTATTTTTAAGGGGTTCTGAAATCAAAGTTTTGTGTTTTGAACTAGCTGTTGCTCAGTTTCTTTGATTCAGAAATTGACCAATACCTGAACTTTCATCCTCGGGGATATAAGTCGTGATGGTGCACATGATGTAATCAAGGAGAAAGTGAAAGGTTTAAAGGTAGGGTCTGCAGGATTTTGTTAAAACATAAAACACAGGAATAATCCTGCTTAGTTGCCATCTATGGACCTCTACAGGTGTGTGTCAGTGTCAGTGTCTGCCTCACTCACTCCTAGACCCCCTACTCTTTCTGTTATATTGATGATTTGGTTGATTTGGGACAAGTCTGGGCAGAGAGTAGGTGTAGTCATGGGTGGTGACCAGCCAGTCACAGCAAGCCTTGCGCACAAGTGACTTTGTGTGGTGATGATTGCAAGTGGAAGACACTATCCGAAGCGACTGCGGTGGTAGCCACAACACGGTGAAAAAGTGATACAGTATTTGCAACATACCTCATTTACCAGCATACTTTTGAGGCAGTGGGCATGCGCTGCCACTAGGAGGAGGAGCCCAGTTTGGATGTTGTATGTTAATAAAGAATCAATACTTAACGAAAATTCCTGTATACTCTGCCTTTGAACGGACTTCCTTTGAGAAAACTTCCAATGAATAGACTACTAAAATCATGAGACTCCATATCTACTCCTGGAGACACCTCTGGTTCAGGAGTGGTCCAAGATTTGCTCCGCAGGGTTGTCGCTTGGTTCTTTAAGTGTGACATTGTGGGTAAAGCACAGCGGCACAAATGCATTTCACTCCCTGAAGTTTACTCTTGTTTATGGGTCACACTGTGCCAACTTTTTAGATGACACATCAAAAGTGCATCTTATATATTGACTTTTCATGTACTAAAAAGGTGTGCATCGACAATCAATCAACAGCAATCAGCCAATCGGAATTGAATATTGATCTTACTATGATGTAATGTAAAATAATGAAATTCAACAGGGGTTATGTGAAGTATAACCTGCCGTGTATCACCTTCATACTCCGACCTTGTGTATCAGGTTTGTTTCAGGTGATGTTCAGCATTAAAGTCAGTTAATTAGAAAAGGCCGACTAACAGCTCCGCTGGCAGCCACTGGAGCGAAGCAGACAGAACTTATGCAACACTTGCTGTACGTTTGTTTACTCTGCTTGTCAACCCTTAATGTGCTGTGATTTAAAAGCCCTACAGCCGCTCGCAAAATGTGAAGTGAAGTAGGAGAACAAGCATTCAGTAAGGCTTCCTGCTCTCCCGGCAAAAATTGAAAAATGATGGGAGTGAGAACTATTACGACATGCTCCAAAGACCCTCGTAAAGTAATGTGTCACCCTGTGGACGTTTTCCAGAAGAAAACCAGTGTTTTCCTACAACCACTTCCAAACCAGGATATTTTTCTCTTTAAACTCTCACTTCAACCCCGCTGTGATACTGAGCGGGGCCTTGCGGCAGAGTTAGAGGGTCCAACTAAACAAAATTCTTATCTTGTGACGCAGTATGGCTGACGAAGCCTCTGGTGAGCCAGACGCTGTATTCAAAGACAATGAACTCATTTACCTTATTACTTCAGATTTCTTCCACCAGACATTTCGATAGATGTTGAATGAGTAAGGATACGAAACCTTTTGCAGTTTATTAAAGACAGATCTGCACAGTCACACTTCAATGTGACACAAAACTCTCACAATAGTCATCCTTCCTTTGATGATAGTTGGTTACAAATGTAAGTTACAGTAATAAAAGATAAAAGTGGTTCCTAGATCCGAAATGGGGTGGCTTTCCTGTTTTTTTTAATAAAAAAAAAAAAGTTGGGGCACAGATGGCCTAGTGGATATGGCTGCGCACCATGAGGTTCGCCCCTTGAGCGGGTGGCCCCGGTTTGAATCCGACCTGTGGCCTGTTTCCCGCATGTCACTCCCCACTCTTCCCTTTCCAACTCTATCCACTGTCTACTCTCCTCTATCCAATAAAGGCACAAAGGCCAAAAGAAAAAGGAAAGGGAAGGCCTTTGATAACAGGGACCATTTTGAGAAAGACAGGATGTATCTTGAAAGTCTGCTCCTTGTGAAGATCTGATGTTGCAATGTGACAAAGCCAGATGGAATCATGCTCCTTTTGTTTTGCTTTTATCCCAGAGATAGTTTTGGATGCACTAGAAATGAATCAGCAACATTAAGGCTGTTTCCAACTTAATGTTTTGTTGGTATCATCATAACTGTAGCTGCAGCCCCTGGCTTCATTTTATGGTTACTCACTTTAACTTCTTTACCAGCTTTCAAAAATCTCAAGTCAACCTGTGAAATGAACATTTTTTTCTTCTACCCTTAAGTTTTAGCTGTTGAATGGTCATTATGTCTTTTACTGTCCTCATTACTTCTTCAAGTAACTTTCTCTTCATGCTTTTTAGTCACCCACTGAGTAAAATATGGTGATATGATGTTTGTCTTCCCTAAAGTCTGGGCACATTTTCAACAGGAAACTTATTTAATCACCTGGAAAAAGTCCATGGAGTTTTGGAGAAGAGAACACCTGTGGTGATAATTCTGTTCTCTTTAAATGCGTTAATAAAGAAAATGGCTGAGGGAATCCTGACCTAAAAACTGGGTTAGCTCTCAGAAACACGCTGCTGGAGTGTCCTGTTCTGGTCATCACCTGAAGCTAAGTGCACGCTGACCCAATGTGTACTCCACTGACCATCTGAGTTTTCGACTCTTTTGGAGTGATCCCAAACAACGCGGTCCAAAAGCTTTCGGCTTAAACTCACATCACTGGGTCAGCTCAGGGAAAGTTGTGCTTTTGTATAACTTCCCCAAAACAACATCAGTAAACCCCCTGCTGTTTATAGCATCTCTCTCTCCAGAGCGTCTCCTGTTTTGAACATTTCCAGCCGAGCTCTCATTACTGCGGTGGAGATTTATAAGTTGGGTCGGAGGGTGGCATGGTCCCGCACAGTAGGAGCGTCTTATTTTCACTGGGCTTTCTGTCTGCTCAGTTTCTTTATCTGCTAACTAAGAATCCTGCAGCTGCCCATTAAAGATGCTGTCTCCTCCCCCTCCGACCCCACCACTCCTTTCTCATGCCCCCTGCCTTTGTTAATAAAGAACTCTTATGTAACTTTATGAGCAGACACTAAAAATAGACTGGAGATTAGGACAGACGATGTTTAGGGTTAGAGAGCGGCAGGCAGGGACCATGCAGAATGTGTAATCTCTACATCTCATTGAAGGAAGAATTCCTCCTGGGAAAAATGTATGAACTGTAAACTCACTGTAAAACACAGCCTGATGGTCTTCTCAGTTAAAACTTAGCCTACTTTCCTACTGTATCGAATACGTCTTGTCCTCATTTTCCCCACTTTCTTTAAGATACAATGAGTTAAACACAGCTTTGGACTGAAAACTTGATCCCCGACCAACATCTGGTGGGTTTAAACTCTATAAAAAACTGGAAACTACAAGAAGCAATCATATATCTCCCAAATTCTGCTCCAAATGATCCATTGAAGGTTGCCACCAAAGCAGGAAGCATGTCAGATTTTTATTATTGCCAAGTTGAATTCCCTCAGATAATTTTCCTGGAACTAAACAGAGCCTTCACCATAGATGTGAGTCCAAAGACGCATAATTATGTGAATTCTTCCTTCTAAAAATAGTCCTAGGAGGTTGGGGTTTTCACCACAGAGTACATTTTGAGGTCTGAGCACTGTCTCTGCAGATTGTAGGTTTCTGGGTTCGATCCCGTGAGAAACTTTTTGACTTGTTGTGACGTGAAGTCACCCCAAAGTATCCAAATAACACAGTAAGAGCTCAAAGTTTCCAAACCCCATCAGACTAAGTGAGACAATAACACATCATTCATGGTGGGCTACTGTGGAGTGATGTGCAAGACATCACTGAAAGAAGTTTATACATGTGTACAGAGTTTGACAGTTTCACAAGAAAGGACAGAGTGGATATGTACCTGATATCTTATTTCAGAATATTGGAAGTCAAAAAAAGATTAACACTCCTTGAAAAAAGAATAATGTCCTCACAAAGCAGCAACTTCTGGTCATGTATGAGGAGATGCAGAAGTGATAATATCTGCAGCTCACTAAGTGTCCACTTGAGGCTGGCTCTGTAAGTACTGGACACCGCATATAATTTATGGTTTTCACTTAATAAACTCAACAAGAGATTTTCTTCATACCCTATGGCAGATTTTTTTTAGTCATACAAGGAATTCAGGTCAGATTTTTGGCTTATTATCCTGCATTATAACATGAATTTTCATAAGAAACAAGGCAAAAACACTTGCTCTGTTGGGTTTTTTGTTTTGTTTTGTTTTTTGCAGTAAATCTTAGAGACCTTTTTTTGTACATTACCAACTCCTTATTCCACATACATGATATAGGAACCATCATCATTACAAGATCCATATATTATACTATGTTACAGACAACTCAGAGGTCGGATTTCCCCTCTCTACTTAAGTCAGTTCCCCAACTATGAATCTCAGTGGACCGCTGGGCGAAACTGGCGCTCCATGTTTAGGTTTCCTGAGTATTCTTAACTGGCACCTTTTTTATTTTCCCCACCACTTTCTGTACTTTCAGGCTCATTATTTCAGTTCAAATGCAACTTCAGGGGATAATGCATAACTTTCTGTGATGCAAGTAAAAAAAAACATTGGGATGTTTTAATAAGGCAGGGGAGGAAAATTCTGAGATGTTAGAAAAATATGCAATGGTAAAGCTGCAGGTTTGACACCAAGGTAAATATCTCAAAGACTCTTAGATGTGTTTCTATGCAGAGTTAGATGTTAAATGAATCTGGCATGAGGAAGGACCACTTCAAAAACATTAAATATAGCAGCTTTAAGTACTGTTTTGTATACTCATGGTGGGAAAAATCCCCAAAGTCTCCACTGCTGCTGGCTCCCTGTCTTTGTTCTGAGTCATATCCACAAAGCGTCACTGCACATGAAACTGCAGGTTACATTGTTAAAAAAAACACACACTGCTGGCTGTGGTTTGTGTAAAACAACCACACGGATACTGCAGGGTTTCCCTCTCTGGCCACTTGTTTTTCTCAGAGGTCTGAACCGGACGGAGGGCAACAAAGTAAAGTACTCTTTAAATGTGAGCCACCAAACCAGTCCGCCTGTCCTGACGCCGTTTGTTCCTCCCAGAAGACCTCAGGATTGCAAACGAACATGTGACCGTATGCATGAGACAGAGTGGTTGTGCATGGATTGAAAGTAGACTGAGTTTTACCTTCACACTCTCTGGAAACTCTTCAGATGTGCAGTGCAGAAGCACATGTCCTTTATTCGGCAGGTTCATGTAGATGCAGTTGGCAGCGAGGTCATCAGGCACTGTCAGTTTGTCATAGCGATGGTCGCTCATCTGCTGCATGATCTACAAAACAAATAAAAACACACAGAAAACAGACATTCAGATAAAGAAAGAGCAGGTTATGTGTGCATGGACTCAGACACTTTCAATCAGACAGAACACCGAAGTACTGAAGAAAGAGCCACATCTTTCTGCAGGTCAAACCCTCTCAGAGGCCTGGGGGAGGGGGCTTAATGGGGAACACAGGAGCAGACAGACATTCTTCCTCAGCAGATGTCATGTTATTTATGTAATCTAAAGGAGGTGTAGGTGGGAGAGGCGGCAGGGGGAGGAGAGGCTGAGAAGACGCCCGTGTTGCCAAGTGGAAGTTGGGGGGTGGTGAGGATGTTATGACCAGAGGAGAGACAGGTGCCTCTTAATGTTTATGAGCAGAACATCTGCGGACGGATACCTCCGAGACGAGTGAAGGGAGGGGAGGTGGAAATGTGTAAAAAAGAGTCAACATTATGAGAAAGGTATTTTAAGAGGTAAAATTTACACCAGATATAGACAGACCCACTCTATTTTACACTCATCATTTTTAATTTTAGCAGCAAAAATGAAAATAAAAACATTTTTTTCAAAGTGCAGCAGTTCAGTGAAATACAAAGATCAAGTTATGACTCAAACCTGAAGTAAAGAGATGCATTATTAACTTTTTTATGGATACTTCCTGATGTAAGCTGTTCACTAACTTTAGAAGATAAATGATTGGAAAACATTCTGCCTGAGCTAAAACGTGAGATTTATCTACAGAGGGAACAGATTTTTAGGCCTTGAAGTAGGTCAGTAAAAAAAAAATGTTCCAGAGGAAAACAGACAACACATCTCATGAGTTATGTGACCTGGATGAGTAGAAAACTGAGTCTTTTTTCCCTCCCTCTTTTAGGCTTACTGTTGATGTCCCATGACTGCTACCGTTTCACAAAGTTGCTCAAAAACACTTTAGGTTTTTCAAAAAGAAACCAAACAGTTGTCTGACGGCTCAACTTTTCAGGAAACACTTGAATAATTAATCTGACCCTTCTGCTCTTTGTCTTCAGGGGTAGATTGAACCAGAAAGTCTAGGATGTAGCTCTTAATGAATATTTAGCACTGCATACTGAATGTTGTTCAATGTTATTGTTACTATAGAATTGTAAGAGCTATTAGTTGTGCTCAGTTTGGCTGCATTATTATAAAACAACAACAAAAAACACTTATTCTTGCTCTAGATGGCAGCTCCTTTGGCCAATATACTTGAAGCACTTTGTCACACTTACTAAGGTTTTGTCCTCCATTCTTAACTCTTGGTGAAATTGCAGAAGAGTAGAAAAATAAACTCCAAGCTCTACATGTTCAAGGTGACAGCAAGACTGAATCCTCTTTTCATTTCGAATGCAATGGCAAACCTTCCCCCTGGTGAGACACACTGATAGGGAGCACAAATACCTTTCAAAACCAAAAACTAATAAAATGTTCATATTTCGTCCATTACCGTAAAGATATTAGGGGTGACCAGAGAGGAGAAAAAGAAAGAAAAACTGCATTGTATCAGCCTGCATCTATTCCAGACTCATTCCAGACTCTGCTCCAGCACTTCTACCCAGCAGCCCCTGAATCCAGCATGCAAAGGCAACACAATCACAACAGCAGCGTGTGCAATGAGTAGGAGTGCTGTCGGCCGTGTGGCAAGAAATATTGTTGTCCAAAAAAGACAATGTAGCTGAGTGCAAAACTTGTTTTGCACAAATTTCGCTTGGTGGCACAGAGCTGGAGAAGTTGAGTACATTTAAACTTTACCAAGGGTTATTCAGGCCTTGAAGATCTACAAATAGAGCTGAACATCACATCATTCACATCACAATTTTGTATCGGCTCAATATCTGTATCAGCCAGTGCTAAAGGCTGCAATATTGGTATCCACAGCAGGGGGTCGCTAGCCTGTGGGAACTCAGTCATAGGCCAATCTATCAACAAACAAACAGGTGCTTTATTTTTACTTGTGCACATATTGCTATGTGCCCTTTAATGAATCTGCCTCAACAAAGAAAAGTGGAAAAAAAGATCAAATATTTCCTGTTTAGCACCTTAATTTTTGGGGTCACAGACTAAAAAGCATGGGAACCTCTGCACAAGACCTTTAAGAGCTTTTTGGGGGTTGCAAATGACAGTGAGAGTAATGAAAAGTCAAATTCCGTTTGAAAGATTTGATGATAAGAAGAAAGCAAAAATAACATCTATGAATCAAAATACAAACAAAGGGTCATAACCGAAACCAGACTATGTGACGTCTGCCTGACGCGTTTACATGATTCGAGGAGTGGCTGTGACTGTACATGATATTGTGATGTTACCAGTGGAAACATCATGGCTCAGGAAAACAATGGGACTGTGGCTGATGATGTTTTCATTTCTCTTCCCACTCACTGTGTCTGCTGGAGGGAGGAGCAGGGTGATGACTGAGAAAGCCCCCGTTCTGTGAGAGTCGTGTTCTTGTACTCTGAGAAAATGAAGTTATTCCGTCATGTAAATGTCTTTTGCCAACTGGTCCAACCCTACAGCAAATGTTCTGTTCTGATTACTCGGTTAGGGCTTTCCTGGGAAAATCTATTTGGCACACAGGAAGTGACACGTTTTATGTCTTTGGCAGCAGCAGCAAAACTGCTTTGGTTGGAATAAATAGAAGAACAATTGTGTGGCTGGTGTGAGCATTAAATCCCATCGTTAAAGAGAAATCCGGGGGAAAAACTGTCACAAGACTGGACTTGTTAAATGGAACAGTGATCTGTGGGAAGAACGATTAAGACAAACACAGTAATGAAGCGATACAGTAGAAAAGCAGCCACAATGGCAGAAAACTGAGGGAGCCACCACTATTTTTACACATTTAACTGCCCTCACCCATGTCTGATTTATGAAGATTAAATTTAAAATCCCTGCATCAGAGTGACCTATGAAAATAAACTAAATTAACTTTGTAGGAGCTGACTTTGCCATTTCTGCAGGGTGGAGCAGAGGCAGTGTGTGTGGGTCTCTGTGCATAGACCAGACACATTCCCAGGTCACATGTGCGTGTGTGAGGTGATTGCAGCAGCCCCTAAATGAAAACACCGACCATGTGCGTGACCGCCAACACCATCTCTCACACACACAGGGATTAAGATCGGCAGAGAGGGAGAATAAACACTCACTGACTCCACCAAAGATCACAGAGGCTCCTGCTTCACTCCCCCATTTCTAAAACATCAGATTTCCTCAATAAAAGCAGAGGGAAAAACTGTTCAGGATGTAAGGAAAATGTCTGCGTGTAAAGTCCTGATCCATGAAATGTAATTAAAAGCTCAGAAAATTCACCTGACTGATGGAACAGTTGGCTCTCTGTTCATGGTCAGTGAGTGCAGCCGGTCAATAAAAGGTCAGGATACAAGCTCATGTGTTTGAAGTTTTGAAGATGTTTTGATTCATTTAAAGTGAGAAATCAATACATGAGATGGAAGTTATCTTGAAAACTCAATGATGTCAAGCAGTTTCAGACCTTTTAAAGCCTTTCTTGGCATCAGTTTGTCTTCCTGACAGTGTTAATACGCCAAAAAACTAGTGCCTTTTTTTTCCTGCAAAGTCATCCTGGCCCATAACCAAGCACAAAGCTCCAGCAAATCAGCAACAGCAGCTTACGTCTGGACAGTGGCTGAGTTCCAGTTAATCCACAGAGTGTTAACTGGGCAGCAGGAAGTGTGCAGCCATAGCTGCAAAACAAAATGTTTACTGGAAGGTAATAAAATCCTTCCCTGTCTGATGACAATTGTGACCAGCCAACAACAAGAAAAAATCCAGTGACAGTTTACTGGACATGAGCAGGTCCATCCTGGTCATCAGTAAAATCTGTCTGGAATGGGTCTGGATGACGCTCATTGTAGTAATCCTTGCCGGGAAATCTTTAGAAGTTTCTCTATTATTTTCACTGATGAACAACAGCAGCATGTATATATGAGACAATCCAACCAGGGGCTGTTTCCGAGTCTAGGGGGGAAATTGTATTCAGATTGCTTCCCGTTAATGCACCATAAATGTTTGTGTTATTGCTTCATGACACACATTAAACTCCGGAAATAGAAGTTGTTTATGTCGAGGCTTATTGCCGCACCCGTAGGTGAAAAAAATGATTTGATTGAAGAGAAGGGGAGAGGAATAACAACATCTAATAAACACTGGTGTAAGAATCTCAGACATTTCACATTTACCATATTTTCATCATCTTGTGCATCAATCAGCAACATTTTACATGATCTGTTCTGCACTGTGCATGAAATGTCAATGGTTTGAGTTTTAAGTAGCTGGATAAAGGCTCAGTGTATGAACTGGGATGGATACTAAGGGTGTGATCACACTGGTTATCTAAACCTTAATGTACTGGAGCGCAATAGCCCCCTCACAGCGCCGTGACCATGTTGGCCAGTACAAGTTGTGGTCACTCCACTCCAAAAGGACTTAAGCAAGATTACTGACACACATGGCCAGCTGACGTCATCATGGAGCATCTATTTAGAAGATGCAGTCTCGTCACAGTCAGCACAATGGAGAAACACAGAGAACATGGTCACAGCTTAAGTTACTTTCCAACTCATGTTAAGTCGTTTTGGTCCTCCTCCTATTTAACATGTCCTATGTATGTTAGAAAGGAAGCTCAAGGTCCAAGTCTTATCCAATATAGCTGCTTCCATTGACAGGAAAACTACTCCCATGTTTTATGCAGTGTATGGTACTGTGCACCTCTCTAAAGCGTGTCAAAGTGTGTTGTAAGGTCACACTGACAAAACTAGCTGGACTTTAGGACCGAAGAACGCTTGACCATGGTACAGATGGCTTATATGTCTGCGTCTTCAGTGGTAGAGACTTTATAAGTGATCTTTAAATAGTCTCACATAATATATTTGCTTGTTCATAATACAGGATTCAAATATCAGTGCTAAATTCGATTATTTCTTAAAACTTTTTCTCGGTACTCAGGACAAGCTAAGTTTACATAATTTGGTTGTTGTCATGTTTTGTATAATAGTACTGCGTAGCTACAAATAAATGCATTACCTCATCGTTTTGCATCCTTGGGAAAGTTGTCTTGAACAAAGAAAAGCAGTGTTAAAAAGGGGATCTGATTCCCATTCATTTGCTTCCTAAACAAACGCATGCCTTGGTAAGAGTCACGTCCTCATGACAGTGGGTTATAGTTTCATGGGAAATAGGAAAAGACAAGACACAGATCATCCTCACAGTGCCTCTAATAAATCACAAAAAATGCATGCAAAGGGCAGCAATCCCAGAACCCATCAGACATTACTTATCTCTGAAATCATATGAGAGCTTATTTTGCAAAGTACATCTAATAATCTGGATATAGATGTCAGCAAACTCAATTTCAAGTCTTAAGTTCTCAGCCACAAGCACACAAGAAGCTGACACTTGGAAGGGATCTTCAGGAGCGACATGCTGGCTGTTGCCACCTGAGGGTGGTGGCTGGTTTCCAGGATGGCCTGATTTAAACACACAGTTCCTGCCAGACCTGGCTTATTATCTGGTTGAGTGTCCGTGATACTTTGATTCATGTGAGGTGGCACGTGCGTGTTGCAGAGGAGAAAGCAGTAGTGATGAGGTTCCTGGTTATTTTAAGTTACCTGGTTTCATATTCACCAGCTGCTTCCTCTCTTACTTGAGATGTTGGTGAGCGAGCAGCGAGGAGTGAGTCTGCAACATTCCTCGGGCTCTCTTTAGTGTAATAAAGAACTCCAGTCAGCTCAAACCAGGAGTTTAATTTCATTCTGGGAACAACTTGATAGCTAAAAATCCCATTTACCTACAATCAGCCATCCCCTTGTTCCTCTCAAGCGCCCTTTTATCCTAAAATGGTCACATCCAGATCCCAAAAAATCAATGCTGGGAAAGCCAAAATGACGAACCGGAGACTTAAAAAAGGAGCTGACCATCCCAAGAGTGACATCATAGTGGCTGCATTCGTTATTCATAAAGTATATAGTGTGCACAATCCATGAGGTGAAGACCAAACCCTGACCAGTGGAGAGTCATGACCTCATGCACCAAACAGGGCTGACTTGTGAGCTGGAGAGTTCCCTGTGAGTCCCATACAGAGAGGGAGGCATTTGTGTGTGTGGGATAGAACAGGGAGTGGGTGCTGCAGCCGCTGACAGAGGGGATATTTCTGTATGATGACTCCGTGAGTGAGGCTTGCCAGGGAGAGCGGCAGATGGATGGGTGATGAAATCCATCCGGTCAGCGTGTATCCTCAACCTCGGGTGAGCTAAACACAGACAGAAGACTACACCTGGTCTACAAATATAAACATTATGAGCTTGGTGAGTTACTGTCAGAGAAATCTATTTGGACCAAACTACAAATGAACATCTTAGTGTTAGAGAATATCTAATCACAGCAAAATGCAACTCCCCAGAGAGGAACTAAATGAGTCAGGCCCCAACTTGAATACTCACAAAGTGACTCTGTCCACACACACATGGAGCCTTGATGCCGTAAGAGCTGCATCCCATCCAAAACAAGCACTTTGAATTCATTAAAAACAGCATTCACGAGATCTCACTCCCCCCACAAAGAGAACATTACCTAATTACAAATACAGGGTCGTTAAAAGTCCTTTAAAACAGGAGCTAATTGCTGCAGGAGAGGGTGACATAAGCCGTAATTAGAAAGCGAGCAGCCCGTCATTAAGCCTCGCTGACGACCACTCCTCGCTCCAGTAGCTAATTACTGGGGTGATCAAACAGACAGGAATTTTAATGAGTCGATGCTGGAATGCTAAATCATTTAGCATGTGAGTTCATTCATAGATTTCTTCGGCTCTAGTGTCCACTTCAGGGATGTAAACACTCTTATCAAACTAACAGTCTGACCTTGTGCCACTGTGGAGTACCGTGCTTCGTTTGGACATGCTGAGATGGAGTGGATTCATTTTTCCTAAGTTACACTGGATTTGATTCAATCTAAAGCAACATTGTGTGGGTTTTGTCCAGTAGGGGGGGATATAACACCAGAGGGTGTGTGAAAAAATCTTGCCAAGTTAGGATCTGTCAAGGCTTAGGGGTGTTTTTGCTTATGTGTTACTCTCCATACTTATGTAATTAGCTGCATTACATATTTCAGTGCATTTCACTCATGTGTGGCATCAAAGAAGAGTTCACACACCGCCTCACGTGTTGATGTCTGGGGCTTTTAGGGATAATTCCATCAGAGGGATGGGCTGAGATTTATCTTGAAAATCTGTCTCTATCAGGGTGTGAGCTGGCGAGTCACTCAGCGTCCCCTGGGTTTATTGTTTTGTTGCAATGGAGCTTGATCGATGCAGGCTCCTTTCATGCAGTAATGAGCTAAAGCTGCTCAATGGCAGGACAATACCTTCGTAATTGAAGCTAGAGTGTGAGCGCCAGAGGCAATCCCCTCAGATTAACCGAGAATATGAATTAATGAGAGGGGATTAAGGTGACAGGTGGTTTCGATGTGCATGCAGTGAGGAGCAGAAATCCAGCTGTAGGAGCGAGGGAGTCTGCTCTGAATCAACACGTGTGATGTCCTGTCTTGTAGTGTTTTTCTTGCTGAATACTTCGCAAAGCGGGAGAGAGAGAGAAAAAAAGCACACGGCTGTTCATACCAACACAGAGCCAAGAGTCAACTCGAGAATTAAAAAGAAAAAGAATCAGCTGCGTCAATGTGCGTCACAGATGTGAAAACAATGCCGCTACATTGATTCAGTGGTATCCATGGCGACAGCTGGGGGGAAGCATAGCAATGGGATGATGCTTTCGCTGCACATACAACACATGCACACATAATGTGAAACAAACTTCATACTTTGAGGGCTTTCTGTGCAGGTTCACTTGAGCCGATGACGATGAGGCCTGGTCCCCCCATGCTGCAGAAGCTTTTCAGGTGCAGGCCTTCCAGAACAGGCACAGTGGATACAGCATAGTCCTGCAAAACACATCAAATACAGGAGAACATGATGAACTCTGTGATGATGGGACAAGTCAAATATTGTTCCGGTATTATGAACAATTCTCTTGGGTCAAACACTTGAATTTGAATCACATTTGGCTTTAAGTGATGAATCGTGTCTTCCATTTATGATCCATTTGACTCAATGAGTCGGTAACAGAACCTCAACACAGCTCTGCCATTAAGATGCCAATTAGCTTTAACACAAAACTAAACAACGCTCTCATGGTCCTGGATGATTTACACAGTTGTGGTGCTGTAGAAGCAGAAGAAGCGTTTGTATAAATCATCCACTGGATATAATGCCTGATGCAGATCCCCAAAGTGGTGCCAAACATGACCTATGTGTACTAGCTGCTGCGTAGGTCATAAACCCTGCCTTGAGTTTTTTCTCAAACATGGTTTTTCACACTGTAATTAGCTCTTCTCATACAGACTTATGCCCAGGTGTTCATTTTCTTAAAGCATGAAGTTGTAATTAGTGAAAATATACTGAAAACGGGGGGATAAAGCTTTGCTATAGAAACTTGGCCCCTGTGTCTCTGTGTGCACCAGACTGAGAGAGAGAAGGAGGAACAGCAAGAGGAAACATAATAAACAGAAATTAGAAGTGACGTAAGTAAGTGCCAGCAACAAAGTCGGCTTGATTCCATGGTTTCCTGTCGAGTGTCCTTAGGAACAACTCAGGAGAGTAGAAGGAGAGCAATCTGGCACGACTTCACTTCCTTACAAAGTGCACAGAGAGGAAAAAGAAGTCTTAAAAGGTCAAAACTCAAGCAACACTTGGAGTAAAGAGAACAACTTTATTCCAGACCAATGTGTTTCTGCTTGTGGCCTTCATCAAGGTCAAACTGAAACATACTACAGACAACATAGAAGTAGGATGAGTTTAGGAAAAAAAGTGAGAGACTTTCGATCATATTTGTCCTTATCAATGTTAGCCAATAGCAGTGTGCGCATTCCTGATGGCACATCTTCAGAAGTCCTTGATAACCTCCACCCACTCCCGTGACCCAATCACCCCCACCTTCAACATCTTCATTGGCTCCCAATCCTTCCCTGCAGTAGCTTTACTGACTAACATGGATACATATGATTGGATCTTTCTGACTGCTTTAAATTTTTTCCTGCTTCACCCCACTCAAATGTTGTCTGTTGTATATTTCAAAATGTTCTGACAAAGGCTACAAGCCAAAACCTGCTTATCTAGAATAAAGCTGTTCTCTCTAAGTGCTGCGTCAGTTTTGACTTTCCCTACAAACAACTCAGTGATGTGCAACAAAATGCTGAGTATCACATGTCACACAATGTGAATGATGAGGAGCAGGTAAATCAAGAAGTTCAGATCAGGAGTACCTGTGTGATATCATTTAACTTCACTTGTCAGCATGTTTTACAAAAGAGAGGAGATTGTGCATTCATAATATCCAAATCTGTGATTGCAGTGTTGTGCCTTGACTTTTGTTAACACTGAGGTTGGTTCTGTTTTCTTGTTTCTTAAGTGAAAATGAAAGAACATGTAAACCAGCAGAATGGTTTGTTCAAGTGTTGTTTCACTGCACATTCTTAAGGATACAAGAGGAGGCAAAGTAATCATCACTGACTTAAGCATCACAATAAATGTTTTGAAACTTCTTAACTTAATAACTCTGTGGATGACATTGTGGTTTCTGCAGTCGTACTGAATTCTGCACTGTTTTTCTCATTTTTAGCCCTCACAGCTAACTCTGAAGTGACCCCTTCATTAAAATGCCAGCTGAAACCCCCACCAGACATCTATGTCATATTTGAAGAGTAATAGCACAGCAAACTCTGCTGAAACAACATCATTTTACCACCAGCTTTGTTTGGATTTGATTTACTGGAATGGTAGAATTTCCCACTTTGACTTAATTGATTGAGCATTCGGTACACAGTTAGTGACACTCAGACACACCGTAAGCCTTTTGAGGATTACATAAACCAGAGTTGGGTTCTACTAAGATTTGTAAACTTGGAAATGATTCAGAGCTGTTATTTGAATTATGATAGGATATGAAACTTTAAGCTCACTTCCAAGACCTTTCCTTCCTGAATGTATGTGAAAACTTTTATACGACTGCATAAATCCTGATTTAGGTTTGAAAAAATAACTTCCATCTGACATGCATATGCTTTCTGAATCACATAATACAGCTTGAATGTGTTTTTATAGCTCCAGCTATACGACAGATGAAACATGAAATATGATTGTGTATGCTTTCCATCATGTCATGATGTTGTGACATTTCCCGTATAGGTGTGTGTTAATACTTCACAGATCAGGGTTTGTATGAGTTCGTTAGATCAATTCAAGTGTAATGATTCGCTGGAAAAGTGATCGCGACTGAAGAACAGGACAGCACTTGGCGGGTCATCATGTGAAAAATGTAAATTACAACATCCTTGATTTTTTCCTGAACTTTTTCCTTGGCGCTTGTTGGGAAGATACTAAAGTCCGACTGGGAGTTATGTAACCTCAACCCTCTTCCAACCTTATCCGCAAACAGGAAGTTTTTTTTACTAAGTAAAATTAGAACACAAGTCATACTTATCTCCTTATCAAGATGAATCCTTTACAGAGACAAAGTTGCTTTCATTCAGGCTTTTTTGTTCACACGTCTCGACCTGGAAAGACCTCCACATTAGCCTGTGTGTTACTTCTACCCAGAACATAGTCATTCAGTAAACAGCACCATCAAACCTGTCTTCCATAAGGACCATTGAGTAAAGTATTTCAACATCTGTACACATTTGCTGAGTGATAAACAAGCCTGGCAACAAAATGACTTGTAATTAGATAATGGAAGGAAAAAACAACAGAGATAGAGGGAATCAATCTGATAAAAAACGGAAAAAACAATAATGGACGCTCAAGTGATTTTTCCTCGTGTTGTTTCCCAGAGACGCATCATTAAGTCCTGTCTTATCAAAGATAACAGAAAACACAGAGGAATCCAGAATGAGGAATTCAAACCAGACACAGATGGGGAGGTGGGAGCACAATAAAGCCTTACAGCTTACTGTAATGAGCTGAACTCTTTGTAAACCTCTGAACTTTTAAGTCAGTCAGGTTTTCCTTTTCTGATATTCTCCCTCTGGACAAAACCAAACAGAAACTCACACATCTGTAGTGTGACACAAAAAGATAGAGCCAGTGTGATTGTGACCCACAGTGTGACCCTGTTTGTGGGCTACATGCCTAAATCCTCACAGTTTGCCTGAATCTGTTGTTTCAGTACTTTGTTGGGCATTTGCTTTGGATGTGTGCGTCATTTGGGAGGTGGGATTGTTGAGGCTGCAGGCAACAGTGCAGGGAAATTCATCAGAGAAAATTAAGGTCTGGCAATTGTTGAAATCAGCAAGGCTGAAAAACTAACATGGCTTAAACACTAAATGTTGCCTTTCACATGGTGGGGTAGGTTGGGGATCATGTTCCTGCATTTTGCAGAGTGGAATCATGATGTTTACAGGGATCGCTGAACAGAATCTAATCCTGAATTTGACCTGCTTTACCTTTCTTGGCTCAAATAAAATGGTTGGAATATAACAAAGAATGAATTTCAGCATTATGATAATGAGTTGACATCTTTAATATCAATGAGCAAACAGATAACAGAGAGCTAAAATGTTTCAAAAGATCTGAATATTGACCTTAAATGCTACTTCGTTATCATATATATATGCACTAAAAAGTTTTCTAATCCTAATTTTGACATCTGAAGTGTTTTAAAATGTTTCCCTAATTTCTATTACCCTGTTATGTATATAACCCAGGTATACCCAGTTATTAGTGAGAGCAGTTACCTAGTTATCATGATAGTGAGGGCTGCAAATTCATTTTTCTTTTAAAATGAACACTAAACAGTGTAGCAACTCTTTATACTGTATTATAACATGATAACCAGCTTATTGGTGTTACCTGGAAAGAGCAGGACTCTTGTTTCCTCAAGTTCATTATTTCACTCCCCACTCTCACACTGTTTCTTGCTCTATCCACTGTTCCCTCTCTTTCTCTCTGAATAAAAGGCATAAAAAAGCCTGGAAAATGTGTTATTTGCATTTCTAGGTGATTAATTTAAGGGATAATGAAGGTAAAATTGAGCATATCCAAAATGGATGCAGGTTTTCAAAAACTACAGTTGAGCTCATAAGTTCACATACCCTGGCAGAATTTATGATTTCTTTGCCATTTTTCAGAGAATATGAATGATAACACAAAAACGTTTTGTTCACTCATGGTTTGGAGAAGCCATTTATTGTCAAACAACTGTTTCCCCTTTTTAAATCATAATGACAACAGAAAGTATCAAAATGGTAGTCATTCGGGTACCCTTGGAAACTTGAGAATCTGCTGATTTGTGCCAGTTTTAGCAGTTTTTTTATTGGGAAAATGGTTTGTAAATGCCAATCATTTAAAAATAAGGGTTTCTTTAGTTCATGTCACTAGTTTTAGGATCCCAAGGGTTAGTTTAATCAGAGTTGCTGCAATGTTTTAAGAAGTAAATGAAGTCCAGTCTGTGGTCTCCTCAATGCAAAATCAACCTCACCATCTCACATTTTGGTACCTTGCATTTCTTTTGTAAAGACAGCTAATAGGTCCTGTCAAAGGGTTCCCACTTCTCTCTGTAACTCTTTCTTTCCATTTGAGGATGTGGGGTCCTTCCTATAGTTGGTAAAGAAGTGGCCTTGACACGGACAGAGCGTTAAGCATTTGCCACCAACACAGCAAAGAAAGCTCATTGAGAGAGGAAGTGTAGCAGAGGTGGATGAGTGGAGGAAAAATATGAGAGAGAAAGGACAGGAGCAGAGAAAGACAGAGATGGATGCGAGGAGAAATGGATTTAGAGATAAAGGGAGGTGTAACAGAGTGAAAAAAAGATAAATGGAGCGATGATGCAGCTACAAAGCTTTTATGACTGATAAGGATTTTATCGCCTCTTCTCATGTTTATGATGCCGGATGATGTGCAGCCGTTTGGGGACCCAAGGAGGGGAGAAAACAGAGTGGTGGCTGCATGAGTAAAAAGGTTAATAAGTGAAATACGCAATTCACTTTTATACAGTTAAGTGTCTAAACAGGAACACAGGTACAATAAAATGAATCTTTTTATTGTAGACAACCACACTGATTTGGGTGAAGACTCAAAGCTGCGGTTGTTCTTAGGAGCCATAAAATATCTAAAAACTGTAACCTTTTGGGCTCTTACAGCTTTCACCAGTTTCACTTTCAACTGCAGCTCACAAATCTTAAGCAGGAGTCCTCATTTGCACACCTGCTCAGCTACAAAAGACAAACTAATGTGGTAGCTCTTTGGTGATTACAGGCAAGGCCATAGCATCAATAAAGCCACACATTTCCACCCGGAGTAGTTGGAAATTAAAAGTAGTGTGACGAGACTTGAAAAAGGACTGGCACAAGCAGACCTCATAATGAATTCTGCTCAATGTCTGCTTGAGATTTCATTGGCGACCGTTGTCTTGGAAGTTTGGTATTTGGACTTAAAAATGTGACCATACGCCAGGGCTGTGATTACAATCAAGTTAGTTAGCTCCAGTTTTGAAAATTAGGCCAATGGGACAAGAACTGCCCTGTCTAAACCTAAAGTTGGTTTCAAAAGTCAACCTAGTGAGAGCCTGGCTCAATACAACAGCATAAATAAACATGTCTGCAGTCTGACAAGCGATAGCGTTGGTCTATATATCTGATTTCTGTACTGTACAGGAGTTGAATTCTTTTATGACTCACCCGTTTTGATTATATTAACGTAAAAGATTCTCAGAGTTGGGTTGAATTGAGGACATTGTACTGACAGGTGGGTGTGTTGGAGTTTTTTTTCCCAGGCAGCAAAGCTCTGGCATCATCTCCACCTCTTTGTCAGTTTTGAAATTAACCAGGAGTCAACCTGCGTCTACATTTCCTGCGGTGAAAAATTAATTTATAAACTTCAGGTGAACTTTGATGTTCAGGGTAACAGTTTATCAGATAGCATATCTACATTAATGCTTTCAGTTTTGGCCAGTATCCTCACTTTACCTGAAATCTACATTGACTGAGACACTCACCTTAAAGGCATCTGCTAAGATCTCTGCTCCTCTCTGATTGGTCCGTTTGGATAGGCCCACGAAGAACTCTCGACCTGAAGACAGAAAGAGACATCTCTGAAGTTGTGTAAACAAACATCGATTTAATTCAACATGGTTGAGTTTTACATCAACACAACGCAACTTTATTGGTGCCTGTAGGTAAGAAGTACATGTAGCAACCTGCATCTTAGATCTGATACATGCTATATAGATGGGAAATGTAATTAAAAACCTACATAATGGAGGCCCCCGCATTGTGAACCCACAGAAAACTTCCAACTCTATTATTGCAGTCACCACAGTTTGTACATCATGAACACTTGGAGAGAGGCAGCCTGTGCTGGGTTTGGTGGGGCACATACAGACAGAGTCCTGGCGAGCAGCAGCCTCACACTGAGCTCAGCGACAGGCTCTGAATGTGGATGCTGAGCCTCTACAAAATGAGCCGTTAGTGGTGATGCTGCCAACAGGAAATGTTTCTAACTCTGCCATGTGAAACCGATTTCAGCTGGATGGAACGACAGCTCAAAGCCAGTGTCTAGAAACCCAATTAAGTGTACTTTGTTTTTTTTTCTTCTAGTGGCCTGCTCAGTGTAAAGAAGACACTGACCCACATTCTGACTCACCACACGACTCTAACAGAATGTACAGAAGATCTAATAAAGACCACTGTGCTCTTGATACCCTGCCACGGTAAATTTTTTACCACATGGTAGAAAAAATAAGAGCCTTTGATTTGACCATGCGCTGTGGAATACAGTGTTTGTCCAACAGATTATATTTTCGAGGAAAATTCCGCTTACTGTGCCGAGGCACCAGGTCATTGAGGTTGCAGAGGAATGTTTGTGTGGAGGATCCCAAAACACACACGCACCTGAAGTCACACGATGGCCCAGTCACTAAGTAAACCCTCTGTGTGAGCTGAAACCGCAGGAGCTCACAGTTCCCCACGTTACTGTACACTAATGTATGGTGAAGCCAATGTCTCTGTGTTTTTAGCAAGAAATCAAACACAACATGACTTGAAATGTTGAAATAAGGGATGAGGTCAGGGGTAAAGGACACAAAGTACTCAGCCGTAAATCCACGTGCATCCAAAAGCCAACGAGAAACATGCACACTGCTGCTGTATTAAAACATTTTTTGTAAGGTTTGAGAATTTCTTTGCTTGTTTATGACCCTCCAGGGAAAATGTAGGTCATCTACGTCAGTAATGACGGGAAGAAAACACGTCAACACTGACCTGGAGCGTGGAAGCTAGGTGGAAAAACATGGACTCCACCTGTGAGGTGTTTGTCACGGTGCTCTTGAGAACCACAGACCTATTGTACAGGGGTGAGCCAAAAACTTGACTAAGCGGTAGGCTTATGGAGGTACAGGCATTCAGGATTATAAAGGTAATTTTTTCTCGAGTTGAGTGGGTGGGAAGTAGGGTCAGTTTGCCATGATGTTGCAAATTGGTGTTGAAGAAACATGGAAAAATGCTTCGACTGACCTCATGGCTTTTTCCTGGTTTTATTCACGGGACTGTTTTTTTTTTCTCAGTGTACATACTGTAAGAGCAGCAGAATAAACCCTATATGTGATTTAAAAGTGCTGCAAAGACAACATATCAATAGCTGATACAGAAAAAATGTTCTGTGTACCTGTTAATGATTTTGGAAAGTGTCTTGAGATAATGTCTGTTATGATTTGGCGCCATATAAATGAAGACTGATTGATTGATTAGTTGCTTTGAAAAATGGATATTCATTTTAAATTTGTCACCAACAATAAGATTAAGAAATATCGAGAAAGGGACAACAAAACGCTGAAATCTATCCATCTAGGTCAACAAGAGAGATGAAGTCTCCCAGCTGCAAAAAAAGTGGCTGCATCCACAAATGTAGGTTAAACTATATGCAAAGAGGAAACCATTTATGAACCTGATCCAGGAACACCAGACACTTCTCTGGGTCCAAGCCCATTTAGGATGAGCCGATGTGATGTGGAAAACTGTCTCTTGATCTTCCGAATCAAAATTTGACATCCTTTTTGGAAACCAAGGATGCTGCATAAATAGGAGAGGGACCACCCGACTTGTTATCAGCGCACAGTTCACAAGCCAGCATTTGTGATGGTTCGAGGACGCATGAGTGTTCTTGGCACGAATAGCTACACATCTGGGATAGCACCATTAATGCTAAATAATAAATACAGGTTTTGCCATCCAGACGTTGCCTTTTTTAAGGACAACCTTACATATTTCAGCAAGACAATATTAAAGCAAAACCCGGATGTATTACAACAGTCTGGCTCTGTAGTAGAAGAGTCTAGGTGTTTAACTGGCCTGCCTATAGTCCTAACATATCATCCATCAAAATATTTGAGTGAAATGAATAATTTCGTAGAAGAAACCCTGAACTACTGGCCAGCTGAAATCCAGTATAAAGCAAAAATAGGACAATTCTACAGTGGCCAGTAGGGGTCAAAAGCTCACCAATGACTGAAACAACGTACATATTGATAAATTTGCATCATATTCAGCTTGTTTGGTGTTAATGCAGTTGTTTTGCTTTCTTGCAGCATGCTTCGTTTTGAGAATTTTGAAATTGCTTTCGAATGTGCAGCGTCCCTGAATATGATGTGCGTTTATCAATATGCATATTGACGGTACATTTCACTTGGAAAACTACAGAAACAGGTCTCCTGAATCCCTGAATGTTTGCAAAGTGTATTTTGCTGTGATGCAACAGAAAAAGGAAAGATGTTCCTGTTCAAACTTTTCCCAAACCTGTTTCCGGCATAGAATTTTAAAAAATCAACCAATATTTGATATTATAACAATGAAAAACTAAACATTTTTCACAGTCAGTATGTTATCTTTGCAATATTTCAAAGTAATATGGGCTTCAAATGATTTACAAACCAACTTAAACCTTTTTTTCCCTTAGGATACACAATTATTTTTTTAAGACATTGTTAACTGTGTCAGAAATGTTGATTATTTGGATGACATAAGGGTGAAGTTTGAGGAGCACAGATGGCCTCATAGTCGAGGTCGCACTCCATGAGGTTCGCCCTCACACAGGCAGCCCGGGTTTGAACTCCGCCTGTGGCCACTTTCCTGCATGTCACTCTTCACTCTTCCCCTGTTTTCTGCTCTATCCACTTTCCTCTCTCTTATCCAAATGAAGGAGCAAAAGCCCTAAGGGTTGGCCCTTGCACAGGTGGCTCCAGCTGGAGTCCTACCTGCGGCCTTTGCCTGCATGTCACTACCCACTCTCACCCCACTCCCTGCTCTATCCAATGTCCTGTCCTTCAGGTAAAGGCAAATAAAAGTCGGATAATAAAAGAATGAATAAAAATACAGATATTGAGGAGGGGACATGGTTTACCTGTAAACAGCACGTCTCCTCCATCCAGTGTGGCGTTCTCGTCAGTCATTTCCACGATGTTCAGATTTAAATCCTTCAGAGCGCCTTTCATTACCTCAGCCTGGAACAGACACAAAGACAAACAGAAATACAGTTAAAAGATCCTCTGACAATAAACAAAAGACTGACCTGCAATGACGCACAGTGAGCCATACGGCAAAACTGTCCAAGCCATCAGCATTTCCTGTCTTGGGGAGTTTTCTGATACACTCCAGTTCTAATCAGAAGGCTATAAACAGGATGATGAGAATCAGTTGGAGGATTTCTATGGATTTCTGGGAGGAACTGTGTTCAGCTCCATCCAGATTGCTCCAGACCTCTCCAAACTAACAAAAAAAATCACTGCAACACGTTGAGATGACATCATTTTAATGAGCCCATGATGTCATTCTGGAGGAAGTATGTAAAGATTTTAACAAGGCAGTGATAGTAAAAAAAAAGGTACACTGAAGAACAGAAATGAACTCCAAAGAGTCTTCTTCCTGTCCTTAAATCCTGGGTCATCTGCCTTTCATATATTTACAGGAAGGAAGTATATGGATGGCTGCAACCCAGCAAGGCTCAGCATAAATTACCAAACACATTCCCTGGATGGAATATTCTATGTAACGCACTCTTCACCTGCCTGTCCTTGCTGTTGAACTCAAACCTGAGGAAAGAAAAGGTCTTTTTTTGGCTGGACCTCGGCTGGTCTGCTCTCCTGTCTGACCGCCCAGTGTGATTTTAACTGTCCTGTTTTGGGGTTTCAGGGGGAGTAGTTTCCGAGGCCAGTCATGTTAACGGGAGCATCAGTGTTTCCACAGACCCATATCTCACCATGACCTCAGCCTGCTCACTGTGCTTCTTGGCCGACACATCGCCTCTGCTTCTCCTCATTCGCTGAGTGCCGAAGCATGAGGTCATCCAGGTAGACTGCCATGCACTTTCCAGATAACACGGGGGAGGCCTGTGCGCACACACAAAAGACTACACACTTCTGCACATAGATGAGGAATTACACCCAACAAAGTGTTCATCTACCTCCCTTTGAACTACATATTGATTATCAAGGGCACCCTTTGAAAGTTATTCTGGGTGCACCATTATAACCTAAGGGAAAGAATAAATATTTAAATTCATGTTTTCATCCATTTTTCAATCAAAAATGAAGTTTTTTTTACTTGCCTCCAGGCTTGACTCGTATATGAAGGTCACCACCATCTAACCTGCATGTTTATGAGCAATACACATATTTGCTACTAATTTTGATGCCAGGTTATGAAAGGACACCCAAGAGAGGTTGAGTCTCCAAGAAATAAGAATACGAGAAGAGGCTGCATCTCAAAATTCAGGTTAAAACTGTGCCATACAAAGAGGAAACAATACGTAAACATGATCCAGAAACACTGGACACCCTCTGGGAAACACGACAGGTGTCACTGACCTGAGCCAGTCGGAATCAACAAAACAAACTGCATGATACAGCAGCATGGGTTTGTAATAAGAGAGTTGAGGTGCTAAACTGGACAGCCTGCAGTCCTTACTCAACAATAGAAACCAAACATGGTTACTACTCCAGTACCAAGAACAGACTCTAGTTTATGGAAGCTCATTTCCCCAAGTTAAAAAGCTAAAATTAAAAATTTGGCTTTGTTGGGAGTTTTTTATGCACATATGTCATAATTTTGACAAAACAGGTCAAAAGTATGAGGTGAAAAGTTGAAATTAGGAGATAATGTAGTTGAAGTTGTAGGATAAGAAGTTGAAATTTTGATATCAAGTTTATTATGACATAAAATGTTGAAAAAGTGAGATGAAAAGTCTAAACTATGTGAGAAGTCAAAATTATGAGATCTAAGTTGAAATTATGGCATTAAAAGTCAACATTGTGAGATCAAAAGTCAAAATTATGAGATTAAAGTTGAAATTATGTGATAAAAGATGAAATTATGCGATAGAAAAAAGGAAGATACATTACACTGCAGTTGTCATCCAAAGGTGTCTCAAAGTCATTAAAGCATGGCATTTCAATTGAATTAAAACATCTTCCCATGAAGTAATTCATCTGTTTCTTGGATGTATGAAACTGTGTGCTGTTTGCTTCATGTACCAAAGAAACTGGTATAATAATATTATTACCATCTCAACTGTCTTTCGACAGAATTCTGGATTGGATTTATCCATTTGTTTGGATGACACATCTTTAAACAGCCTTACGACCCCATGAGTCACAGACAAAATGGCTCTCCTTTAGTTTATTATCTTTCCAGGAGTTCGACAGTGGAATCCCACAGAATAATCAAACTTTCCTCCTCCATGTTTTATCTTCACTGCAGTCGTTCTGCTCGTCTTTCTGCACCAGTTAACCAGGAAAAAACATTGTCTTTCCAAGAAACTGAGTTCACAAACGTATCTGTGTGCTTTAATGCCTTTACAGCGTGCAGAGTACGGAGAACGAGGAGCAGTAAATCCCTTTCAAAAGTAAGCCAAGGTACTCTCTGCTGCTCATTAGGTAAGGTTTGTATTTACGCCGGGTGGTTTACAAAAGGTTGAGACGGGTTCAGAGGAAGTAAACAATCCAGATGGTTAGGATCAAATTTTTGTTCTCCCCATGTGTTCTGATGTTTTTGTGTTCTTCAGAGGCAGAATAAAACACGTCAAACTCACTGAAGGGAGAAGAATTTGGGCTTGGATTATGCAAATAGACGCAGAAACATTGACGACATAAATGATATGAGCAAGTAGCCCAGGATACCACCATGTCAGGGAGTTTTTAAAGCTCTGTAGACCTACAAGACAAAATGCTTTCCTCGATCAACTTAAGAAATAATATCAAGAAAAGCCCACAGTTAAATGAAAGTAAAATAAGAGGAAAATCAGACCTCATGTCTGCTCTCCTCACTCTTTTTGCTTGTATCCACTTTTTTCTTCTTCCTTGACTCAGTTTTTCTCTGGAGATGTTTATAAATCCTCATTTCTGGGTCACTCTGTTGGTAGAACATGATACATGCAGCGGCTTTGTGGCATTTATTTGTTGTTTTCGAGCAGACAGAGGGAAACAGAGGCACTGTCCTGCATTACAAGGCCGACGAAGAGCCATGAAATCGTTTCCCCAGGCTCCAATGTGCTCTTCCTCCATGGCTGTGGACTTTACCTGGTGCCAAAATGTTTCCACAGATTCATCATCTGTGAGCAAATAAAATCTGGTTCAGGTTAATTTTCACGTGACAATGAAAAAACAAAAACAAAAAAAGCAAAAGCAGAGCTCAGAGCGCACTTGAGAGAACCAGTCCTTGACCCCAAGTCGGACTGTTCCTCTCACTCCTTTGGGAGCTGATCATGGCTACTTTTATTTTATACTATATATATATATAGGCTTTGCTTTCACTTCTCCTCAAAGAAACAGGAGTCTCCACTATCACAGCAGTCGTCTGCCCAGTAATCTTAGGGCCAGTAATGAAGCAGCTCTGTGCCTCATTCCTCTGGCATTTCCTCTGACATCACTCTAGGTGATGTGACCCACAGTGTGTTCAAAGTCCCCCCACCATTAAAAAACATAATGACCCCCACACTCAGACTGCAGTGGGGTATCTGCTCTGTCTGCTGTGGTGTGCGGTGAAGAACATCTATTAGACCGTCTTTCCACGCAGACCCCAAAAATGTGGCTCATGGGTTCGGATGACAGATTTAGTGCACAAGGAAAATGATACGCAGACAAGAAAACCAAGGACAAAAACAAAGTGCAGAAAAATCGATCTGAATCAGAATTCCATGTCACAGTGTTTAAGCGGGGACCTCCCCACTACAAAAGTTAGTACGCACTGTGGAGAAGATTGAGTGCAGTGATGTAATGGTCTTGTGTATACAGTTAGTCAATGGTCAGTCATACAAGGGCTTCACAAAGATAAATTGCAGACTTACTGTAATTTATCACCTACTCTAAACAAACGAGGGCGATTGCCAAAACCTTATTCCTTTACGGCCAGGCGACCGGATCATCCATCCTATTCTAAAATGAATTTGCAATGACGAAGGCTGTGCTCTGACTCAAATCAGATTTGTATCTTGAGTTCAATTGTAAGGACAGACTCTCAAAGCTTCTACTTGCAAGTGATCATATGTCGTGTCAGGATATCATTGACCTGTCTGCAGGTGTTGGCTCAGGAATAGCAATGACCGAGCTGTGAAGGATTGACCCTTGCACAAAATTTTGGTTCAACATCTGTGCATACGTGACCAAGCCAAAGATAAGTCAACATTTAGGTTTCACGTGTGTACTCAGATCAAGGGATGGGTACCAACTGAATTCCGTCAGTAGCACCGGGTACAGATCCACCTAAAATCAAAAAGCACCATGTTCCAAAACCAAAACACATCCTTGTGACTGTGAGGGAGTAGAAAAGTAGACAATTTTCCCTGCTGGACACGAGCACGGAGTATGTAGAGCTGGGTTTTAATTTGTACATTATTAAGAAAAAACACTGAGTTGTAGTTGTATATTTATTAAGTTGTATGTAATTTTAGTTAAGGCTTGTCATGCTGTAGAATTTTGTGAAACAACTGCAATGTTACAGTATAAATGCTTGAATGTTGTTTTGATACACAATATTTGTTTACGTTTATATATTGAGAAATTAAATGTGTTAAATTTGAGTATTGTCAGATTTTACTATGGAAGAATTAACACAAACACACATAGAAGTACAGATAATTGGTAACGTTGATTACTGATACCAATTCCAATTCCCAGGAACCGGGCATCCAAATGTGAAAGGTACCCATCCCCCCTCAGATCGGACAAAGAAATGTGCTATAATCACTCTTAAAATATGGACCAGAGACGTAAAATCTTACAAGTAACTTGCAAAACTTGTCATGAACAAGTTTTTCCCATGGTGGCACAGAACTGGGGAAGTTTATTACATTTAACCTTCAAACATTCACCCAAGGTTTATTCAAGTCTTAAGACTTACATCATACTGAACTTCACACTATTCATGCTGATATCATATCAGATCAATATCAGTATCAGCCAATACTTAAGGCTACATTATTGGTATTGTATAAGAAGTGAAAAGATTGTATCATGACACCCCTAGATATGATTTTGTCTCTCAAATTTTGTAGTAGCAGATTTGGAGCAGGAATCAGCAGCACCACAGGACAGCATTGGGCCAGTGCCAGATTCAAAAATTGACCAGGTAAAGCCTGGGCTTTGCTGGTCTGCTGGGTTTAGGAGTCTGATGGGCCCAATAAATGTGTTATTACTTCAAAAGGCACCAAGAGAAATGAGCTAAAATGCTTCATCCTCAGGGATTTGGTTTGTGTGGCCATTTAACAACACCCCAAAGGTCCAATTAATGTGGACACCACTCGCATCCTGCGCAGTAATTCTTGGAAAAACTCTCACCCATGCTGGATTTATTGATTTAAAAGGACAATGGTTGCTACAGTAAAAAGCACGTGATAAGCAATAATGTTTCCATGGGCTGCAGTGTTTAAACAACTCTGTGCTGGCAACAGAAGGCCCAACATAAGCCAAGAACTTTTGACATGATCACACCTTCACCTGCCTGCATTCTTTGTGTTTGCTGCACGTTTTAACGCTACCATCAACATGTTTTTGCAGAAACCAGGGTTCACTGAAGCAGATAACCTATATACTTGTACTCAGTTGGCAGGGTGCATCTTTCTCCTGCTGCAACGCATCCAGTGAGAGGATTAAGAGGTTCTTGTTCTCATATAAAGATTTGCATTGCTATCCGAAGCTGTAATTTTAAATTTTTGGCACAAATATTGTTTTCAGGAGGATCTCTTTTTTTCTTTCACCCCCTCTGAGTCAAGGCATTTTTGTCCACAAGACCAGAGATGTACTGAAGATCACAGCGACCACAAAAAGCTCTATGCAGCATGGGAAAATCCTGGGTGAGAGACACTTTTTAAATGCCAGAACTTGCACGTTTGGCATCAGTGAATATGACTGACAGAGTCATAAAGATAAGTGGTTCCCAAGATCTTGGTGCCCATATTGGTTATTGTGTGATCAAGGGAGTCCATAGCAATCCACTATTATGATTTTACATCAAAGAGTAGCATGGTGGAAGAATAAAAAAAGATTTATCATTTGCTTGCTATTATCTTAAGCACTTTGTCATGCCTGATTATGCATACACCTCTAGAGTCACAATCATTCATAACTGAAAAATATAGAAAAGTGCCATCAATCATCTCACCTTCAACTTTAGCCATCTTCATCTGTGTCAAATCAATACAAATACCTCCAGGCAGACACGTTTACAATCAGTATGCTGAGTCTTTTTTAATGGAGATTGACAGATCTCTTCCAGCAGCTACCCAGAGAAAAAAATTGCATGTCACTGCAAGTTCTAAACAGCTCCACATAGTTAAACTGCTAATTAGGGCAGATTAAGCCTGAAATAAATGTTCCACAGTTTCCTCATGTGATGTGATGGTGCAGTCATCAAGTTTTTGATCCAAAAGTCATTTAGTCAGGAATTAGGGATGGGTGATGTCTACCACACAGGCATTTAAAGATGTCAAGATTGCAGTACATGATGATACTGTTTTTCATTTGGTTCACAAAATAATAACGAAGCAACAGCTCAAGAAGTGGGCAGTTTTCAAATTTGGTCACGACATGAGCACAGAAGCCAAGAGTTGGATGATGGAGCAGATTGGGAGCGGAGCATGGTGAGCCCAGTCTGCTGGCTGTGCCGTTACACTCTGCTCTGAGGATGATTGGCAGTGTAGTCAGTCAAATCTCTTTCGAATCAAAAGAGGAACCATTTTATCACACCGATATGGAAGATTGGGATCCTGTATATAAATGCAGCAGGACAAAGATGTTCAGTCTCTCTGACTGATGTGTCACAGCAGGGATGACAGAAAGAGAACTGAAAAGTGAGTTGTACCCGAAGCTATGCGGGTGATATTGAAAAAAAGAACAAAGACTGGGCTGCACTGATCCCACATTTTGTATGTTTTCTGGAGAATAAAGTCTACACCTAGTTATGATGCATTTTTTGAAGGTGAAATTTCTTGGATATTTGTCATGCTGAAAGTTTTGCAGGAGTTCCTATGAGAACATTCATAACACAGTCTGGAAAAGAGATTATCTTTGGGCCCGCTTCCATCAAGCAGTTCAGTTCAGTTCATCTATGGCACGCATTTTGTGGCATAGCCTTTGACTAAAACTAGACAGGTCCCCAAATTATCGACCAGTACCATTCCACTTTTTGTTACCCTTCTGTCGGGATCCCAGACATACTGATCTGACCCCAGAAAGTGGAGATAGAAACACTGCAGTCCACTGATTGGTCAAAAGAATCTTCATTTCCCAGTGGCAATGAAGCACAACACACTACTCTACCATGCTTAAATCTACGGTTGACTTTGTGAAGATAACTTTTGTTTGGAAAATGGCATCTCGAAACAGTCTGTCAACTTTTTCTTCTTAGCTGAATTTTTTAGTGGGGTTCAATGTGTCGTCCTGCTATGCCATCATACTATCACGTAGCTAGCGGCATCCGGCTTGCATGCCCCCTCGCGAGAAGAGCTGTGGAAATGCAAACGGGGTCAGGCTTTTCTGGTCCAACTTGTACCAAACTGTACTAATCCATACCAAACCACACCAATTCTTTTCCTACTGTCTTCAAGCTAAACCTAGCTAAGCTAAGCTTGTGGCTGCCTGCTGCAGATTCAGCTTTACAAAACATACATGAGAATATCTCTTCTCTGACTTATGCAGAGACTTTTCACATCATTTGAGGCTCTTTTATTATTATACATAAGAAAAGAAAGGTAGATACTCCATCTTAAGATTCTCTCACCCATCCCTCAAGCCCTTTTCCTTTTTTTCTCCATCTTCACCGTATTTTTTGACAAGTTTTGTCTCACATTCCCTCTTTTCTCTCCAGGCCCTCGTGTCAGGGTCAAGAATACTCCTCCAGTGGCTTCTCATGCAGAGTGGCCTATTATCTCTCGCTGTAAGAGACATCCAATACTCCACCCTGCCCAGGTGCCAACTAACCTTGCCAGCACCTTCTTTTTTCTCTCTTTCTAACCCACTTATGCTCCTCTCTTCTTCTCTTCTCTTTCTTCTTTTGCTTTGAGTGCTTGGCCAGGCGACATGTTGTTAGCCAGCACCCTGCTTTGAATGAAAAAGGCCTTTTAAAATTCATTAGGGGCTGAGGACTCTGAGATCCAGTCAGTCTGCCCGCCACATTCCTGCCGTTCCAGCCCAGGACAGGGGAGACGGAGCAGAGAGAACAGCCTTTTATTCAAGGCTTTTTATGGACCCCTTCTCCCTTCTCTCGCCCCTGGTACCCGTGGATATCGCATTCTGCTAAAAAGGACCATCAGTCTGATAGAGCACGGTGCATTTGGAAAGAGAACAGGAACACAACAATAGCATTCCTGAAGGTCATCCTAGCCTCCCCACACCAGGCAACAGAGTCCCACGCTCGGACATAATGGGGATGCAGCATTCCTCTGCGCCTCACACGCAAGAGGTTCGCCTCTTTAAATCACAGCTTTCTGCAGGAGACAAAGCTAATGAATTTGCATGAAACAAACTCCACATTGTGCCAAATAGCAGATATAATTTGGTTCCACTGTTTTCCGATTTTGCAGAAGAGTCAAGTCATTTTGAATGTGTCCATCTTAAAATCAATCTAATGCTGATATCAGTGTAGGACATACCATAAACAGTCCATTACAGTCTACTATGCAAAAGGAGGTTTTGGCAAGCACAACAGTTGATGCAATGAAGGGAGTCTGTACAGACTCGCCCCTTAAATTTCTATTTCATGGTTATTAGTTTTGAATTTAGCAGTGCAAAACAGTCAGAAAAAGAAGAAGAATGAGTCTTCTTGGTGGTCGAGCTATTGACCCCAGGTAAAAGCCAGACGACCCAGATTATAGATAGAAGGATACCACAGAGATGACTGCTGGGCACACTTCTAACGCTTAACCTGAGTTTTTCCTCCAGTGCATGCTATGTTGAAATGCCTTTAACCATATCCTTGGTTCTGGAGCACCTGGAGACAGGCCAGATCACCCTTACCCTCAATGATGCCTAATGTGGAGAGATGATGGTACCTTTGGTCATATCTTGAGGCCATGCTTTAAAGGTAACTTTTCTGACACCTCCTGCTTAAAACCCAAAAAGTCAGAAGGATAGTAGAGCCCTGCTTTCACAGGCGATCTATATTCATACTGAAAATCAAGATCAAGCCAGCTTTTGCCCTTCTGCCCCCATAGGGGGTTTCCATCCTCCCGAAGCTCACCTGCACCCAGAATTCCCTGGCTGCACTCAGGCATTGTGAAAAAAACATTCACATGGTGATGTTTTAAAATGCAGGTTGAGACCTTTGTTGTTTTTACGCGAGAAGTGCCAAGTAATAATTTGACTGAGCAGCTTTCACTTGCACAATAATAATTTTTGATCAAGACTAACCTTACTTAAACTTTAGTAAAGAGGATGTGTTGGTCGTTCACCAGTTAATACAACATCCACCAACCTCAGAAGTCAGCCTGCAGCTGCAGCTTTTCAGGTTATTGCACTGGAGCCCCATTTAGGTCACTTTTGAAGTGAAAGGATCAGAATCAACATTGGCAAAGAAAATAGAACAGGAAAATCGTTAACTGAAACAAGATGCCATATTACAAAATGAAAGGTTACAATAAATCATCTCCTCCTTAAACCAATCACCAGCTTGTTTATACTGTTGAGTTGTCTGTATGAGCAATCCCTTTCACATTACATGAAGTCACCGGATCCTTTGTTTGTACAAAAATATTGACCAGTGCAGCTCAAACTTGCATGTCAGAATCTGAGGATCTACGAAATGTGAAAAACAATCTGTCAGTTGTTAGAGTCTATTATGTTAAAGAGGAGTACTCACAAACAAAGAGCTGGAAAAAAGGGACTTGCTTGTGCTGCCATGTGGGCACAAGGTTGAACAGTGAGTCTTGTGCGTCACGGCTCAGCTTTGGCTGGACATCCAGGACACAGATGATGATCAGAACAGATACCAGAGGCCTAATGCAGAGGAAAGTTCAAAGAGCAGCTGAATGGGACTTAATGACTTGGATTCAGGGTGATCGACCAAGTAGAGTTTGAAATAAATGCACAAATCTCATTAGCTATGCATCTACAAGGTGGATAAGGCTATCTCGTCCATTCAGGTATTACGAATCTGACGTCATGGAGGAAACAGGGAGACGATTCCCTTTGTTTGCTGAGGGGATTAGTGCGATTAAATGGCTCAATTATGGATTTATCAAAAGTTTGCTGAAGGCAGCAGTTTCACTGAGTGCTTCCTTAAAACGAGCGCCTGGAGGCCTGAATGAAAGGGTAAGTAAATCTACAGACGCTTAATGGGGTTCTGTTAGGGCTACTGCTGCTATCTTATTCCACATATATGCAAACTAGACGCAAAGAGATCACACACACAGATCAGGAAAGAATCTTTAGTACTTCATGACTTTCTGCCGACACGCTCTTTTGGGAAACGATGATCACAAAGGACAGAAAACCCTCATACATGGGTTCCAGAGGTGGGTGCACACATGGGAATGAAGGCCCTGTGTGATGCTGTCATGGTGGTCAAATGGTGCATTCCAGAAGGGAAAGAACTTCAAGTGTTGGTGCTGTCACAGCCTGTAACAAGAGTATGAAATGACAACAACTCATTAAGCGGCAGCCAAAAGAAAACAAACCCTCCGTGGCCTGTCCTTGTAATATCCAAACAAACTCTTGCTGTATGCTGGAACATACCTGTGGTTAACCAAGCCATGACAACCCCTTCCCCCACACCTAAATTCTCCCCCCATTCAGCTTTAGGATTACATAAATGTATAGAAGTAGGTCAATGAGAAGGCGTGCGCAGTTAACAGTGGCAGATCTGGAGACCCTCGTACCACATCGACCACAGGGATCTGGCAGTCTGCCGCGGTGAAAGAGCTGTCTCAGCCAAACTGGTATTGCTCTGTCAAGCTGCTTTAATTTGGGGCTCCAAGGATATCAGGGCTCCAGGGAGGGAGAATGCCACTTTGGTCCTGTTTGGACACATTTATACTCATCTGAAAGGAGGAAGAGAGAAGTGAAGCCAATTTTAAACAGAGCATCCAAGAAGAGAGGGACACACAAGTGAAAGTGCCTCATGTTATTCCTTTAGTTGTTAAGCTGGTTGTCTTCAGCATTGTATAAGCATGAGAGAGTGTGACAGATAATTGGATTTCTAAGAGCTGCCTGCACTTTACATGTAATGCAACATAAAAGAGTGTGTAAGGAGTCATTAAACTAAAGGAAAGAGTTTTCTGGGATTAGAGAACTCCTCAGTGAATGATGATACAAAAAAACAGATGAAACAATCTCCTGCAACATTATGTCATGTAAACATCCTGAAAAGGTTTTGGATGTGTTGCCACTAAACACTGTTTCTCAAAAAATTCTCAGAAATGAACACAGATTCCAAAGAATTGTGCACACGGATTACAGAATCTGTTAGATAACATGAAAAACCTCTGAGATCATCCATTCGCAGGAACCAGTCTCCACTCAGAACATTAGATACATCAAAGGCATTTAAATGTGTCAATATGTGGTTGTAAATGAGGACACGCAGGAGGAAAATATGGAGAAACTTCCTAAACAGGGGAGTAGTGACCTCTTGTACTGTCACACCTTCTGGTCATGGTGTGAAATCACTTTGGGAGACACCCAAGCAGAGCAAAATAAACAGAAATACGAGTCTGTTTGACAAGTCCAAAGTCTGTCCAAGAGCAAATAAAGTGCTCACTCCAATCAGCGGAGCTGTAAAGAATGTGTCTGCTGCCTACCTCTCACTGTGAAGGCTCCACAAATACAGGAGAGCTGCAGGCTAGGAGCTGCTGGAAAGCAGAGGGATGAGGGGGAATGTTGGTTCTGTATTGACGTGAGCCTCCGACATTAGGGAAAATCCAGAGGGGGCTTCAGTAAATACGTCTACACTTGGCAGCAACTCCTCCGTGTTTATTGGGTTTGACCCTGACAGAAGAGATCTCTATACCCAAACAAGAGAGAAAAGCCAATAAACTCACCTACCACATGGAGAACTACAACTCTCTGGATAACTTTCCAGATAAATAAATAAATAAAATCTTATCTAACATAATGACTTCAGGCAAAGGAAATCTATTGTCATAATTCATTATAATCCATACCAAGAATTTACACTGAATAAGACTTTTTGATTTGGAGAAAGAAAAAAAAAAAAACTTGGCAACCTCATTAAGCACTGCTGCACTGTATTCTGGTTGGACGTCAGCATTACTTGTTTGTACTCAAGAAGAACAGCTTGCATGCCCTCAAGGTCGATCCGCTCCATACCTCCAACAAGCACTGCCAATAAAATGCTTTTAAGACAGAGATTTTCTCTGCTGTATGACATCAGCTGGAAATAACTGTGAAATATTCCAAACATTGGAGGCCCAATGAAAGCACTGTGAGTGCTGCTTCTTTGGTTAAAGGTCAATCCACTCTGGCTTGACAATCTAAAAGGCACCATAGAGCTCCTCAGTTTCTCCCTGGAGTTAACTCTTGATGTTGATGAAAAGAAAAAGCCAAATGAGTTGAAAGTCATATTTCAACATTAAGACAAGGACAGAACAGCACAGGAGATATTGTCCTTGCTGTGAAGTACACATAGGACATATGAGACACCACATCCCCTCTTTTTCTGTTTTTTCTTCAGGAAACTGAAGATGAACCCTTCACTGTATCACTTTAAGTGAGGGGTCAGCAACCTGTGGCTCTGGAGCCTCCCTGCAGTGACTCCTTTAGGTCTTCATAAAAAAAACACAAAAATGAATAACTCTTGTCTTATTTCTGGATTTGATTCTCATTTATTGAGTACTGACTTTGTTTCATTGCAGTTATCTTGGAGTTTGAGGCCATGCTGTAACATCAAACGTAAAAAAAGGTATCATAGTTTGTACAAAATTGTGCGTGACATCCACATCTAGACCCTTGTCTTTACCTAAAGGTAGCTTCTTCAGACCCCAGCCTCTGTATGCTTCCCATTAATAAATCCAAAATAAGAAAGAAAAGTCAAAAGAGAGTTCAATTCTGCATGAATGGATTCAATTTCCTTCACAGCAAATGTCGCTGCTCACCTGTGTCCTTGTTACATGGGGAGAAATTGGCAAACAAAAAAATGTATGGTAATGTTACAAGACATTTTGAGAACAAGCACTCAGCAATTACTGAAAATTAACAAATTGAAAATGGAGGAAAGAGATTGATTTTGTAAAAGTTGACTAGAACGAACATACTATCTATTTTCTTGGCAGCTCAGGAGATTGTATGGAGGGGAAAACCGTTCACAGACGAAGAATACATGAAAGGATCGTTCATAAAAGTATCAGAGCATCCATTCTCGGACTTAGAAAAATGCCAGCCTACAGTCCTGTGTGGAGATCACTGAAACTTTAAAAACAGTGTTGTTTAATGGCAAAATGGTTCTTCTGATGGTAAAAGTTGCACCCCTGCACTAGGCCTACCTGGTCTGACAGAGAAGGGACCACCCACATGTTTTCTTCAAGATGAGCAAACTGTCTTTGTCAATCACTTCAAGTGCTACAGTGCAAGTATGTGCTGTACACAAAGCCTATGTATGAGTAGAGGAGAGATCCTTTTGCACAGTAGTGCCCCGAATGGCACATGTTGTATAATAAAGCTGTTTGCAATGGAAACGGTGCCAACAGTGCCAATCTTTAACATTTCATGAGACAAGATGAACCCTGGATGATTAAAAACACTTTTTTTTTCAATTTGACCACACGGTTTCACCTTGGTTCATAGCTTGATATTGAAGTTAAACCACTATGTGCATGTGACATACTGACTGTCATGGTGTTGCACTTTCAACTCCATGTTGTTCCTATCTCAACTCTTCTGTAATGTGTTGCTGGCATCAAATCCAAACTGAGCAAACACTTTTCATTTAACAGTAGTTTTTCAATTTGAATACTTGATTTGTCTTTGTGAGAGTCCCAGTTAGATATCTGGGTTAAAGATTCAAAAACAATTGATTTTTGTTTTAATGAGCATCTTTGTACATAGTCTCAAATGTTTTGGACCTGGGCTGTAGAAAAAACAACATTTGATATATACAGCAATAGAAATGGTCATCCAAGGGGTATAGATTTTGTATTAGTGAACCCTCTGACCTTTCAGTTTTCTCTGGAACATGGTTCAATCAAAGAGCTTCTGTTGACATGTGGAAAAACCTGTTGTTGCTTAATTTCTAAATGGGTTTTAATACTGTTAGCCCCATAAACAAAATTCCAGTCATTTCCATAGTATTAGCGAAACAATGTACAGCTCAGTTTAGCATATTTGGCTACAGAAATGGTTTTAAAACTATAATGGAAACAGAGAAATCCATCCATGAGGTCCAAGGTAATAACTTATGCTGCATAAAAAAAGGCTACCTCATGATTCAAGTGAGGAACTGCTGGAAGAAAAACAGAAAGTAAAACAAAATACAGTCATGTGGGTAAATCAGCCTTAAACAGCTCAAGCTTTAAGACTCTAAAAGTCTCATAAACAGTGGTATGGTTTGTTTAATGAGCTTGAATGAAAGTGCAGGCTTATAGAATTTCAATTAAATTAGGCCCCACTGTATTCGGAAACAGAATAAAATGTTAGATGGCAATGGAGTTCTGAGTTTCGTGGGAGTACATATGGTTCAGGGTAGAAAAAGGAGACCAAAGTTCATTGGAAAGCGGAATCCCTGACGACTGTCACCAGGAGACATTTCCCATAACCTGTGAGGCTTTTGGAGGGCTGCGGTTAACCGACTCTTGTTGCCCTTACGGAATCAAAACTTGGCACCAACTCACGTGTGCTGAAGATGATTCAATTGAGTTGATTTGGGGAGGAATCCCTGTTGTGCTTGTTTTTGTTCCATGGGATGAGGCCCCTGGAAAGCCAAAGTCACAATACCCCGAGCTCCCACATATTTAAGCTGTTTCAACATTTGTGAGGCCCAAGGTGCGCCACAGAACGGAATGTCCGACCAAACACACTCTGCAAAGGTTTGTCTGAATTTATGTGGACCAGAGCCTGACCTACCGCGGCCTTTTCCAGGGGAGGAGATAGATATGTTTGGAGCTCCAAGTGCAGCGCTGAGCGGGGAGTATCAAGCTACAAGAAGGGTCGAGAAAAGAGGCGGGGAGTTCTGGGTGAGTCATATTAAGATGAAGTTCTTGTTGAAGGCTTCCCCCTCTCTCTCTCTTTCTCTCTCTCTTCCCTCCCACGCAGGGAGTCCTCTTAGTGTATAGTACTGGCTTGCTCAGAGGAAGAGGAACCCCCGGCTAAGAGGTCAGGAAAGCCACACCAGTGATGAGGGAGAAGTATGGAGTCAGAGTCAAGGAATTCTGGCCTCCCTGGATATGAGTGTGATTGACAAGTGCTCATCCTTCAAAAATTCCTCCCACCATGTGCTTTGATACTGCTTTTGTTCATGCTTTTGACATTCTGAGAAGGAATTTGGCTGTAAGCTTATATAACAACAGGATCTGACCACCTTTGATGCCACGCATACTGTTTCGGCTGTCAAAAAGATCTGTTTATGTCTTTTCATATCTGCATTCTTTTCATTATTGAGGTGTTCCAGCAGTTATTCCTCTTTGCTTCATCCAGAGTCCAAAAAGGAGCATGGAAACACAGTGTGTTCTGCAGAAAGAAAACACCATCATACCTCACGGTTACACCCACCATTTCCAAAGAATGCGATGGATGTGATCCTGAAGGGGGAAAAAAAAGCAAATTGCCAGGCAAAGTACAGACTATGTGCCCATTATGAGGGATTTCCCAAACAGACGTGCAAAGTTATATGTACAGGGAGGGGGGGCTGCATGGAAAAATGAGGGAAATGGCTGTATGTTTTAATCCCGAGGGGGGAAAACAGATGGACCAAAAGGTTTCCCATAAATGTTAATGAAGGGCTTTCCCAGAAAGATTTTTTTCTCTCATGAAACAGGAGGTCAGGTGCTAATGTTAACCAGCCAGGCTGGATCCAGAGGCCTGACTTTAAAAAACCATATGGTTTTATTAATCATCCTGCAGAGATTTAGCAGTCAGGCAGCTTAGTTTGCATGATGATGTGTTAGAAAAACTAAGCAGGCCTTGCAGGCGCCAAGTTCAGTGAATCATTTTTCACTTTTGAAGAAGGCATCAGTTTCAGGAAGGTAAACATTTAACTTCTCAGATAAGATTCTGCATAATCACCCCTGAGTAGGTAACACAGCTGCTACTGTTGTTTTTTAGAAGGTTAAAAACATTGGTTGTTATCACACCTGTTTCCTTGAATGGTAAGTTTTTATGTAGTACCTTTATCCCTGGTTCATGTTAAATAGCTGATACACTTCTGTTTCCTGATTTTCACGGTTGCCAGAGAGAGCAGAATTAACTTTCACTCCAGCCAAGCACTGCTGAGCTAACTATGTTTCAGGATTTGACAAAATCAATACCTACTTCCAAATCTAATTTAGGAGCAATTCAGCGCAACATAAGCACAGGCACAGGGTTGTGGAAGGTTGACCAAATTACACAACTCATCTGTGTTGTGGAGAAGCCATTAAATAACCCTAGTGACACACAGTGAGAGAGCACTTATACTTTTCAGCCTGTAGCAACTATTGATTGTCCGTGCGAGTGTGTTATTCCAGTAAATGGAGGATGATATGGCAGGATGTCTAAGTTACAATATCATCCTCTGAGTTGCAAAAACAATGAGAGGGGACGGACTCAGGAAAAATTTGAACAATGAAGGCTGAATTCTGCAGTACCTGGAACGGCCACACGAGGGTTGGATCAAGTCGAAAGTCAGTTTTTAAGTTCAGAGGTGATGGAGAGCCCACTGATACCACGTTAAACTTTTCCCCTCGACACAAAAAAAAAAGTCTTGGGAGTTCACCTTCAGTTGAGCCAAAAACTTTCAACACTTTTTTAGTAATTGTAGCTCCGAAACAAGACAAACGCTCACATCTTTTATTTTTCCTAAAGTGTGAAAAACCACCAGGGTTTTACTTAACTGTCGGTAAAATGCCAAGAAAGACAATAAAAGTAAGCGTCACTCGTACAGAGAGAGTTTAAAAGTTATATAACAGCAATGAAGGATGTATTTCCCAACTAAAAGTCCAGACAGTGACATGGAGCAGACACAAATGGACCCATTAGATATTAAATATGCATTTTAGATAGTCCATTAGAGTGGAATTATGTGACAGTTCTAACCCCTGTCGATAAATCAAGAGGTTCAGAGTGTACCATTCTGTCAGCTTGGAATAATGACCTTTCTTTTTGAGTGTGAGAATTACACATAAGTATACCTGAGCAATGAGTCTATTCCTAAATTATCTGAGAGATTAAATGACAACTGATAATTTAAATGCTTTGCATCACTCAAAAGTTGTCTTGGGTCTACAGCTCCTTGAGGATTACAAAGAAATAGCGAAAAAAATAGCAGAAAAAAACAATAAAGTAAGCAAGATAGTAGAAGTTCATCACAAAAGGGTGAGCTTCAGCATTTGTATTTGTTTTATTTCTTCAATGTATCAGTTTGTGACTATTTCTAACCACTGGCCAATTTAGGGAAACCGATGAAAACTTAAAAATATTCGGAACACCCCTTTAAACTACCTTATCAGTTCCAAACATCATATAGGGAAAGTTAGCAACTAGCAAGTTATCATTGTAAGACTAGTTTAAAAGGAGCACAAAGCCTAAAAACAGTGACGGAGACCAAAATTGAGCTGGAAAACAAAATAAATGTTCACATTGTTAGGTGGGCTCAGGACTCAAACACACTCTGTATTGAAAACAAAGTTCGCAGCTAGCTGGCAGGAAAAAAGGGGCGCGAGAGCCTGATATTTCCCGCATGAAAAAAAAACAGATGGACACAAAGATTAAAAAAATAGATGGAGAGTAGAATCGTGATAATCGAGTTTGTTTGTACCTGCTGATCGCTATTATATGATATTGAATGCAACAAAACCAAGGCCTATTTCAACAGGTGATATGTCAGAGTTGTTTACAAATTGTTTCTTCTCTTTTTAACCGGCCAAAAGTCTCATTTACAGGGTGGTGTAAAGAAAAAACACTGGTCATGTAGCAAGTGTATCTGTTAGGATATATTGTCTAGCTGATACTCTGCCCATCATTCCTCAATTATCTACCCAACTAGTCTGAAACGAGTCCCTGGCAGCTTCCCTCAGCTTTCCTGTCAGGGAGCACACACCGCCAGGAGTTGAGCCCATGCAGCTATGTCTTTGAAGCTGCACATGTAACCCATGTGTGTGTCTTGGAGAGTATTGGACACTCCCTCACCCTCAACCTTACACTGCTGAGGCCTGAACTCACAAGGCCACAGAGCTCACCACCTCACCCTTGGGCCTCTGTGCACAAACATCACCTCTGCAGCAGATATGAGACAGACTTCGCACACTTTCCAGACACCGAAGGGAACAGCAAGCATCTCCGCCTAAAACCCAAAAAAACATACAGACAGCCCACCCCTGGTTCACCCACCACCCAGTCTGCACATCTTGTCTTTCAGGAAATAACAGGTTTCATAATCATTACGATGGATTATAGATAATAAACTCTGAAGTCTGAGGGGTTTTCATAGATAACACAATCACTGAAAAGCCAAATTGATCACGGATTAAGCATTCAGACTGTATCATCTAATTATTTATGATGTAAGGCTCAGCTGTATTCACACTTTACTTCGAAAATGCAAAAATTCCTTGCTCTCATATTTCTGTTGAATACTTATCATTGATGACTGGAAGTTTAGACCTCCAAAAGAGTCTCAGGAAAGTTGTGACATCCTGAGACATTCTTTTAATGTTCAGGGAGGGAGTATTTCCTTTAAACTGAGGCACACTTACACATCTTGCTGTCAGTTTTGAATTTTTTTCTGCATCATTCAAACCCCAGACTGCATGATAATCTTGGTCTGTGTTCTAGGTGGGGGAACTAAAGAGTTAAATTGCATGATCTGACAGTTTCTCATCATTATACTTTAATATATGTGCCATGAATCAGCATTTTCATTTATATGACATGTCTAGGGTCTTTTCAACACAAGAATGCCATAATTTATGAAAGTTATCATTAGATTTGTGGAAAAATTGATGAAAGAAGCAGGTATCAGATGTCTGCAGGCCTCTGAACATGTTCTTGCTGGTGAATTTCCCCTGCTGCCACAAGGAAGTCTTTGAATATTGCATTAACTGTGAAGTGAACTGACTAATGCTCTTAGTCCCTCTGCAATCCAGCTAAATGCTCCATAGGTTTCGTTTTCCAACATCCACAAGCTTCTTTTTTCAATCATCACTCCATTTATTAGGATACATTTGGGATGTTTTTCCAAACTGGAGTTTTTTTGGGGAGGTTTTTGATTTATGTTTTTCTTTTGCCTGCTATGATGCTGTTATGACTTCTGAACAAGCTGTTGTAAAAGAATCGCTGTCACATTTGGATTAAGATGGACTTTGTTGAGATTCTCAGCTTACAAAGCTGTTATTGTATAGAAATAGCACAAATGTCCTCCTTCATCCTATGAAACATATCTTAATAGCACAGGCGTCTGGCATTACTACAGCTAGTTCAGCTGGGGACTCACAAGTAACACTATACATAGTATCCATGTATTTGGGGTTGAACTGGGACATCTCAAAGTCCAAAATTTAGTTTGGTGGGGTAAAGTTGCAGCTTTGAAATCCTGCTTTCCATAGCACTGTGTCTGTGACTGATTTTCAACATCACTGTCTTAAAGCTGTTACTCAGAGTCCAGCAATGAGTGGTAGATCAGGGAAGAAGCTCCAAAGGTGAAAAAGTGTGTCACTCCTGCGCCTTCCTTCATTTCACCCTGTTAAAAGTGTATCACATTTCAACCTTCCCTCTCAAACAGCCCCCCTTCCATCTGATAACATATAGTGCTGTTCAGGAGCTCTTAAAACTCACCATTCTTGACATTTTTAGGATTCTGGATGGTGTGACCTCATTGGGTGAGCGTAGCTGGTAGGAAAATAGCCCCCGGCTGAGCCTTTGCTTCAACATGGAAAGTTAAGCTAACAAAGAATGCATGACTGTGTGCAAACTTGACTGTGGCTGCACTTGTGAGTGAAAACAACATGTTTTTTCCTGTGAGCTTGATTTCACTCCAGTGTGCATATTATTCTGGAGATGCAAATGCCAAATAGAAACGTGAGCATGTGGGATCTTTAAAGCTTGTGCTATACATGCACAAACAGAAGCTCATAAAAGCACACAGACACTGCTCTTATATGCACGTATCAAGAACTACTCCTGACGTCACCAGGCAACTCTTCAAGCTCAGCCCTGAAAGATCCAAATCAAGTCTCGCTGCATCAAGAAAATGAGATTTCTGTTGCCAAACTTGCAAAACAAAACTTAGGGTAAGTTGTTAATATAAATGAAATCACACAATCAACAAACAGATATGTCAAACACTGGATTCTGATTGGTCAACACTTCTCAACAACAGAGACAACCTCTTACAAAATGGATAATCTACTGACATGTCATATCAAATCATTCCCCTGTAATTTCAATTCCACCTGTTGACAATGTGGCAGCATTGTTTGGTTCTGTCTCAAGCTGGTCTTTTGAGTCTATAATTTATGAAAATTACAGGGATTAGATGTGAGCGCAGCCCCTTTCTGGACCTCAACTGTCTGGGACAGAGAAAAGTGGAGCAACATCCTGATCCCAAGATTCTTGTGCTTCTTCTTTAGGGTGCATACATACAAATGTGACTATTCGGTGACATCAAACTGTCTGATTCTAGGATGAAATGCTCCCATGCTCACCTCTCTCATTCATGAAGCATCAGTCATTACAGTTCTTCTGTAGATACTAGATGCTTATTTTAAGTCAATAAATGTGTAATGGAAGCATATTCAGGTGACCATATATTAATCCCAACAAATTCATGCAACTTATGATCTTTGTCATCAAGTCTATTTCGCTAAATCAGGGTATCTGGAGATTTCAGCAAGCCCAGTTTAAGAATAAGAATTAAAGAACTTTTTAATGCCACATTGGATGAAATTCAAGAACGACAAGGCTATAAATATTGGCAATGGTTTTGGAATTGTAATGTATTACAATCCAAATGTAGCATGGCTGTCATTCAGTGACTAATTAGCATGTAGATAACGCTTTGAATCAACAGCTAGTAAGAAAGTAGCCACTCCAAGTCTCTTGAAAAGTCCCACAAGAAAAAAATAAACAAAATATAACATTACCTAGCCCTGCTCCGATAAATTTAAGACCATAAAATAACATTTTAATGAATTTTAGACATATTGAAGCCTTAATTTTAGATACATGAGTTAAAGACTTTTTAAGAGTGTGTGGACACCCTGTAAATGCAGCACACTGCACTTTCAAAGTTACCTTAGCAGTCCTTGATGAAATCTTTCCAGTAATAGCTGACACATCTATAATCATTAATATTATAACTTGCGCTTGAAGCTCTGGAATTTTAGCTTGAGAAGCATAAAACCCACAGAAAAACATCAGGTTTAACAGTCCAATGGAAGATTGATTTGCAGTTTATTCTTTGTTGCTGGACACGTAGCAGAAACTTGGCTTATTGGTACTTGTTTACTGGAAGTTGCTGCAAACAGTTTTATATGTGAGGTTTATAAGAGTGTAGAGACTCATCCTCGAAGTCTGCAGCATGAGTTGACCAGAGCAGCAAAACAAAGATTCAAAAGCAAAGGGATGGATTTTATTTTGATCGTTAATAATTAACATACAGTAGCTTCCAGGTGTATGAGACGAATTGATTCAACAACAGCATTAACATTCTGACTCTGATTCCAGGGACACACTGATGAGGAAAAAGAGACGGAGGAGGAAGTCAGTTTAGGTAGGAGATGCAGATAAATGTCCCGGAGAGTGTGAATGGTTTGGTGGTGATGTTTGTTGTGGTTGTGACTGTAGAAAGCAATTATATGGCTCCCTGCTTTGTGGAATGTTCTTGGAATACGGAGCAAGGCGATCCATTAGGTTTGCTAATCAAGGTGAGAGAGTGTGTGTGTTTTTGTGTGTCCCAGTGTGTTTGTGTGTGAGTGAGTAGCATGCCTTTCACTGAAGCAAATAATTAGTAGCTGCTAAAAGAGGTGAAGGAGGCACTGTGGGATTTCTGTGGCGCGAGTCGCCATTTCCACAAACGTTATTGACTGACCATAGGGGGACTTGATTAAGTACATAGCTTAGGCTTAGGTATGCTGGTGCACGCTTACATAACTATGCATATACACACACTTATGCATTAACACACATACAGGAAAGCGAAAGCATGCTCTGTAATTAATGTAGCTTTGGAACTCAAATCTGAAAATGCAAAGATGTCACATTGCCCAAAATGTGGAGCATGCACACGTAGACAAGCCACAAATTTTGGATGAAACTCACATCAGGTCAGAAAAAAAAGAAAAGAAAAGCTGTTTATACTCATAACTAGGCTCTAAAAACATTCATTTGGTCAGGCTCTGCTGAATCATTTACCAAAAACTGAGGTGGAAAAAAAATATATAAGCACAGAGTCTGGCTTTTACGTAATGCCAGCAACCAGTCAGTCAGAACCACGGGATGCATACAGGGAAGCAGAGAAAACAAACACTGAAGGATGTCCTTTCTGCATACTTGATGCTTTTCCCAGCCACAAATACCAAAGTTCGCCCGAGACGCTGCAAAACAGATTCACTCGAGACCAACCTGCGATCTTACCTTATAAGGGTTTAAGTACTTTAGGCCTTAGGTTGTGTGTATACGTGTCCCTCTGCACGTAGGTCTGCTATAAGATTTAAGTTTAGTGTAAGAGAATATTTCACGCCTGGTTAGTTTTTGTTATCATCTGGAGACTGTGTCTGTGGAAGTATCAGTCGCAGTTTAGGGAAAGCTTCGAGCAGATGAGGAGAAAATTCCACGGTTACCACTCGGTCTTACATCGTTTCATTCCAGCGATCCATGCCAGCAGCACAAACACAAACACAGAAAACCTCCTGGTGGTGGGTCTGAACTGGAACATTGTTGGAATTCTAGGAGACTTGATCCAAAGCCTCCTCTTCCTCTCCAGATCTTGAAGATTTTGCACCGTAAATGCAAACAAATAGTGCAGTCTGCTGTGCTGCTGCAGTGTTAAGCACTCCAAACATCACAGGCAATTCATCTCTCTGACTGTTGGTGTTTTATACCAACAGTCAGCCCTTTTGGAGGAGGTATTTTGTTGAAAAATGTTGCTCAAGCAGCAGTGAAACCATTCTTGAAGCTTTTAAGTTGATATTCATTGCCAATAAAGGTGCAAAACTGTACAAAACTTCTTTGTTTGCTCGTGTAGGCCTTTACAAGTGTCACTGAAGAAGCGTTCTGTCACCTAAAGGTTAAGACACAAATACTCCTGAAATCAACCCTGCTTCTTTTCTAATCAGAGACCTTTCCCTATCTCTCTCTCCCTTACCATTTCCTGTCTGTATTTATGCTGTGACCTATCCAATAAAGGCAAACTGCCAAGAACAACCTTCTGAATGAAGGCTTTAACATATCCCCAAGATTTACCCTCAAAAAGGAGGACACGAAAACAAAAAGCATCCGAAAGTCAATGGATTCCACAGAGAATAACAAATGTCTTCTGCACAGAGGACTCACTCTTCATCATTGCTTCACAGCATGGTCAGTCTGGGTCAGAGGAAGTTTAACCCAGTTCTGAAAACTCAAAATAAAAGCACATGTCTACTGTTCATTTAATCATCAAAATAAAAAATGCATCTTAAAACCAACCATTGAGTGACAAAAGAACAATTCAAAACACTCATCCTCTGTTTACGGCCGAGACAACCAATCCATGCTGGTGAAGGTGGAACTAAAGTGATTGTCATGTGTCTTCCTGCTGCAGAGAGGAGTCTGGGAGTTGTCAGTCAAAGCCAGACAGCTGTCAATCAAAGTTTTATCAGGCCTGACTGCATGGTCTGGAGAAATGTTCAACCCCCCATAATGAAACATCTCTAGACCATTTTCAACTTGAATTTTACCTTGAATTTGTGAATCTTTTATGAGACATTCACAAAGATTTAAACTTATTGTCAATCTTTGGATCAAGTTGGCAGTTGCTGGTTATCATCATATGATGATGAGAAGTAATATGTCTCAGAGGAAACTTGTCAGGAAAGCCCTGTTTCCACCAAGCAGTTCAGACCGTTTTGTCTCTGTATGGCACGTATTTTGTGGCATTTTCTTTGACTAAAACCAACAAGTCCAGAAATTTTGATCAATTCATTAACCTTTATCTGTATATGAGAGATCACTGAAGGGCAACTCTCACTAAGAATGACATGGAGTCAAATTACTGATGCAAAGCAAAAGAAAATGAGAACAACTGAGGGACATTGAAATCTCTAAAACAGTGTGAAGTATAGGGCAACAACTTAACTAAAAATCTGACTGTTCATACTAAAATGATAAAAAAAAAGGGAAACTCAGGGCCTCTGAAAGTGCGATTTTAAATCCATATCTGCATTTTTGTGAGGAATCTGTCCAGGATGCTGAATACAGTGAGTTGAAGGACAAACACTGTCTGTGCTGCTACATTCTGCTTTTCTAAGCTTTGTTAAAAAATGATATGCATTATCTTAAAGGACAGAGCAGTTAGACCACTGAAGTGTCATATCAGTGCCACTACAAAAAGGGGTACACAACAGTGAACCTACATCCTTGTCAGATGCAATCATGGCACTTCAGATTCAACTGCTAAAACAGAATACTGATTGAGACAGACAGACCCTCAAAGAAACGTGACATCGAGACAGGTGACCTAAAGTGGACTCACTATGGCAGGTAGAGCATGCCCTGCCTTCTGCCTTACAAGGCCACAGAGTTCAACATCGAGGTCAAGAGGACATGTGCACACCTCAAACCGACAGCACACGCTCACAAAGCCATGCATGCATATGAAATCAGACAAGCATTCACGTGCAAACACTCAACACGAGTCAAACCCTAAACTGTCGAATCAACAGCTGCTCAAGCACACGTATAAGTGAGCTGACTTCATGCCAACATTAGTGCCTCTCTTTAGATCCACAGGTCAGGGCCATACACGACAGCAAATACCACTCAACAAAGGCTGTTCATTTACGGTCACAGCTATTTCAGCCTCCTGCACAGAGCATGAAGTCATTGGACTTAACAGCATAGTTATGCACGGTGTAAAACACTTGACACACTTTTCTGTGCCCCCACACCAGCAGTAACACCGTGGGACAAAGTGACCGGCAGTCATTCATTTCAAATCGCGGAGGTGTCAAAGAGGTGAGTGGCAGAAAGTGGGGCAACGGCTGATAAGTTCATCGTTAGAAACAGTTAACATGTCGTAAGATCAGTTGAATGAGATCTTTTGTTTTATCTCTTTTAAACTAACTGTATGGGTTTTCTAAGTGCACACACATTTACAAGATTAATCAGTGTCAAGAGCTGTGATACATATTATATCAAAATCAAAATATAAAAATCACAGATGCCTAGCCAAAGTAAGCAGTTCTTGAAAAAGTTGGGAAATAAGTCCTTCAAGCTCTGGGCTCACACTCCTGACAGCCAAGAAAAGCTTTCAAGGAGAGTCTCTCTTTCAGGGGAGGCAATCGCCAACACCTTGCATCGCACACAAAAGAGGTTCAGGTATTGTTCCGTGACAACAACCACTTCTCTGAGATTTGAACAGCCTTGATGTGTTTGGGGAACCATCGATAAGGGTGTTTCTCTGTGGGGGGACCTGCACTTGAAACACTCTCAAATATTCAAGGCCTGCAGCAGAGATAGAGATAGAGATAGACCAGTGGTATGATCAAAACATAGATGCAGAGCTTTTACAGAAAACAAAATCCTTTGAATAAACCTGATAAGACGGCTCTAGACAGTGAGTGCATGAAACACACAAAGAAAAAAGGATTCATTCGACATATTTTTGCCCTATCCTTACATCTTTAATATATCATTCCTCTGAAAGAAAGCTCTCGGCACAGACGGCTGAAGCTGGGATGAACTGGGCTCAACTCGAGGGAGTTCAAACCATGGTTAATTTCCGTGACAAATCGTGACCCTGCTGGTTCAATTCCAGTTATTCAATCAGCGTCTCCACAGACACCAGAAACCCCCCGATGGTTTGAGGAATCAAACTGTTGCATAATACAGTAGATAAAAAAATGAGAAAGCTCAACTGAATCACATGATGTAATATAACCATTAGAGGAGTTACATTTAAAGTAAGTTTATCTTCAAAGTTGACTGACTGCTGACTGCAATAGAAGTTAAAACAGATGTAGCAGAAAAGCTGACTCTTGGACCCGATAGGGGGCTTGGGTGATGCTCTCTCAAAGTCCCTCAGATGAGCTTCTGCTTTAATGAGCCGAGCATGACCAGCTCTAACCTTTCGCTATAAGCACTGGAAACTAAGACCAAATGTTCTTATGCACCGTAAAGGAAAAAGATCTGACAGAAACAGCCCGTTCGTACATCACTGCAAACCTTTCCAAATCCCTTAAACTATGTTATGATTCCTGGCCCAATCTATTTAAGAGTTTCCCTAAAGAAGCCAGCAGCTCTTATGTTGTTCTCACCCGCTGATGTCATGGACTCAATCTGAGAGGATTACGCCAATGGGGAGAGAGATGTAGAGTCCACAAGCTGAAGGAAACAGTGGATTTCTCTAAAAAAAAGTATGGGAAGAATAATGAGGAATTTGGCTTCACAATAATCTCTTCCTTCTTAAGAAGGAGGTTTGGCTTTGCACCAAATCAGTCCATTGTGGTTGTGTTTCCTCTGACAAAAGTAAATTCCCTCACAAGCCGGCAGGAAGCAAAGAAAAACAAACACATCTGAGACAATGGAAAAGGGCTGCATGTAAAATGTCAGTCTGTGTTAGGACAATCGATTCAAGGTGCACGTGTTCACTTTTGTCCCATTAGTCATTGTCCTTGAATGAGAATCACAAATGAGGTGGAACGACAGAGCAATTTCATAATTGTGTTTCCACTTCCATTACATAGAAACTTTATCAAACAATTCACATGAAGTAGGAAAGATTTCCCTCAGACAATCGTAAAGCGGATGAGTAAGTCAGTGAATGTTATGTTGTTGAAATACCAACAATGACTTTTCCCCCTCATTTGCACATTTCTTACATTCCAGATGATTTATTGTAGTACACTGCACTTGTCATAGAATAGCTGATAAATAAGTCATTACGTTTCTTTCTGTTCTGACTCTTGAAACCAGATATACTTGATACCATATATGGCACTTCTTCATCTCTATTTACGGTATTTCCTGAGTGCTTGTTGTATGACTTACTTAAGAGCTACATGGGGTCAGAACAAACATCCAATAATTCAAATCAAAGTTCTTATAAATTGAAACAAGTCAAAGTCAGATCTTTGCTTGATGAATCAGTGAATAGCTTGATTTATTCAATATATAAAAATTATTGTCACACAATCAAATAAAGCTACGTTCGATGAATCAATCAACTTTTATTTATGGAGCACTTTTCCTACAAATAAAATGTAGTTAAAAGTGCTCCATAGTGATTGAAAAAAATGTTTTTCATAAAATACACACAAACAAAAATGATATTAGAAACGTCAAAAATGTATTGAGGCGAAAGATTTCACAGCAGAGACAAATAAATACCACTAAAATATATTTATCAAGACAGTTTAAAATTTCAAAATAATAATAAGCTAAGATATTAAATGAAAATAACATTGTAAATAGTTAAAACAAATAAAAGGAAATAAATAAATAAGGAGGGATTGAGAGCTGAGGATGAATAAAAAACAGTACCAAATTACTGGATAGCTAAGATAAAATGAAAATAATGATGCAATCAAAGATTAATTTGAATAAAAGAATTAAAGTTATGCAATTATAAATGATAAAAATAACCCTGCATGAAAGTCAGACTGAATAGATAGATCCTGAGTCTACGTTTACAATTATTGATGTTTCTTGCATGCAAGAGGTCACAGGTTGAGTTAGCTGTGATCTCAAAGGTTAGGAACCCATATCCAGAATGAACCAGAAACCAACAGGTGTCCTTTGTATGAATTCTTTATCTATGAGACTGTCTGAAGCCAAGGATAAGACACTCATGAGTCATGATCCATACTGGCACCAGAGCCCTACATGGTCAAACTGTCCATTTTGAAGTCTACCAGTCATGCTGACTAGTGTCGAGCAGGTGACAGCCGAGTGCTCTGAAGCATTCCTGCAGAGACCTTGATGCCGTGCCGCCATGACAAGAACATTCTTGAGAGCGATGCGTGACTTTCCATCTGTTAGCAGGTTTTATCTGTAACGTGGCCGGCATGTTGACAAGCATGACGTAACCACTGAAGTCTGCTGAAGCTCGGACATGAGGTGTGTGATTGAAACACACATGGAAACCCATCCAACATGGAAAAATGTGAACTTTAAGACTTCAAGACGAGCTAACATTTAACATGTCAGCAACGCAGAGATAATATTTTCATTATCATCGTGTTTGACAGCATCCCCCCCAGTGTGTGCTCTTTTTAAAAGACTCTGACAGAAGTCTGGCCTTCGAATTTCCACAGATTTCCAGAATGAATGTCTAAACTCCTAACTTTGTGAAACTGTAGTGACATGAGCTGGTGCACAAAATTCACCCTTCTCAGTCATAGAAGCAGATTGACAGTTAATATATGTGAAGGATGGGTCCATCACTTCAGCCCGTGTTGGAAACACTCAGCACATTAGCATGCATGCAGTGGTCCGACTAAGGTCACAGCAGGTGGTCTAGTCTCGTCTACGTTTACATGCAGAGAGTAGAATTGGACTTGTGGCAGTAAATTTCTTACTTTGCACCAATAGGTGGCGCTGTGTCATTTTTTCAAGAAGCGAGGCTGTGTTTGTACTGAACTAGTTTTCGTTCACCCAAACAGGAAACAACATTCTAAGACAATGGCCAAGATAAATAGCTCTTTTTGATTTCATGTATGTATGGGCCATGGTTTTTGTTTGAAGTGTTAAAATGCAGCGATACTATTTATCATGGTCATCACCTTCTTTGATTTGCTTGCACTGAATGCCGAGGCGTACCGAGACTTGCAGAGTCCTGCCAACTCCAAGTGCACTCAAATAGCAATCACATTTTCTAAGTGTGTCAACGAGCTACATTCACTTCATCTCCGTCTGATGCTTCGTCTAAGTTCACATATAGATTTCTTATGCTGCAAGTATACATAATGACAGTCAAACAATGGGCCCAAGAACTATAAGTTCCTGAACCTTCTGGTCAGGGACAAAAAATAAATAAATAAATGAACAAATAACTGTTGGAGCTTGTCATTCACTTTTCTGGCTCCATATGAAATGAAGGTGTATGACCCTGACGCATCAACGCATAAAGCACAAGTAAGCTACCTAGTCACCCGTTGTCTGGGATTTTATTCAGCAAAAGGAATGGTATGGAAAACAAACTGAGTAACAAAGGATGTTCTTGTATCAAAGCTTGAGTTAAATATAATTAAAGTAATATTACTCACATTATTTGAGTTCCTGTCCTGACAGATACAGCACAAAACAAATTACCAGCATCAACATTGTCAGTGTCAGTAAAGAATTCATTCTCAGGGTGGAGGCACCACCAAGGTTTCAAAGGAAGCAGACACATATTTAATACCTTGAGGAATGATAATACGGCACTTGTTCTGGAGAAATCTACATATGCCTTTCAAGGTTAGATTCACTTTTGTTCAACTTAAAGAAATATTCATCGTAAACCAAACCATAGGGCGGGAGAGTGAGAGAGTTTTCTTCCAAAGTTGTGACCTCAGGTTTTGAAATACTGGAAATTCAGCATTTTGCAAAAGTAAAATGTTACTCTGGCACAAACTACCGCAAAAGTGACCATGAAATATCTGTCAGGGTTTGATTAAGACACTGTGACAAACTCGTGGCCAATGTGTCATTATGTAATGTATTTCTAACTCGCTTTTTACAGTAAAAGAGTCAAAAGTAATTGAGCTTGAGTCCATAATGTGTAATTGTGCATTTAATTGTAGTTTATGATTGTGGGACTTTCCAAATTCCTCATCTGTCTGCATATGATTTCTGTAAGTATGACCTCAGCAAATGCCACAAGAAATATAAAAGGACATAAAATGTAATCCTCATGAAAATCAGTTTAACAGGGATCAATAGAGAAACAGTGATGGAGCTGCAGACAGATTCGCCTGGAGGTCTGCTTAACATTTAAGATCATTATCCATCCAGAAAGTCATCATTGGACAACTGAACAAAAACAAACGTGTCTTTTAAACTCAACGTGTCATTATTTTTTTGTAAACCTTGAATATGATCGTACAAAAGTAGACATGCTGTCAGAGGACAGGAATGTGAAACGGAGCACAGTGGGAATGTCTCACAGACTGTGTGAGTGTGTAGTTCTCTGGCAGGGGACAGGTGTGCCTCTCAGGACAGGCCGATACCTGTGACTGCCAAACTGGGCTCTTTCTACCCAGCTAGTCACATCCAAAAACAAGCTAACAGGTAAAAGACAACACAGATCTGCCGACCTGAGTTTACATCTATTTACTGCTGTTAATACATGCACAACAACAAGCAAAGAGTCCAGCATCACACAGCACACAGCAGAGTGTATTTTTGGAGCACAATCTGATTTTTCCAGGCATGTTTCTGTCATTATCATTCCTAGAGTAGCTCATGTTTGAAGTCAGCAGGCCGTAGAACAGCACAGCGCTCGCTCCGCGCAGAGTGGGATGGCCACAGAGGGATGATGGGGAAAGCAGGTGCTGTGATCGAAGCCAAGCGAGTGCCAGAGAGGTAGAAAGGAGACGGAGAGGAGAGGAGGGAGGGGGCAACAGCAACAATGACTATACAGAGAGACTTCTGACCTTATTTCTCTGACTGGACCCGACTCTGTCTGATTAATTTTCATTTCCACTTCCCGTTACAGTCTGATCGGTCGGTTTAGTCTACCATGCCACTGGTTTGCCTGGCTGTGTTTGTGTCTGAGCAGAGCAAAGGTGACAAGAGCAGGGGAGCTGAGGTTTTGTTGACAAAGGCAAAGTGGGGGGTGTTGAAAACCTGGCCTGATATTTTTGACCATTATAGTTAGAATTATGGATGGGTATTGATAACATTTCATTGATAACAATGCTCTTATGGATTCTGCTTAACGATTCAATTCTATATTGATACCCCTCTCAATCCCTCCTGGCCAGAATAGTGGACATAAGGTCTGGCCGCTCAAATTTATTGTAACAAATTGACAAGGGATTTATTAAGAATAAAGGCTAATGATGTAAATGGATTGAACTTTTTGTTATTGATTCTTTACAGGAACCAGTTTTCGATAACCATCCGTAGTAATGATATTTTTAATATTCCAAACTTTTTCTGTATTCGCTTCAGACTTAATGAAAAATTGCCAAACCTTTTCTGCCAATGCCAAAGCAACTATTGACACTTTACTGAGGCTCCTGTTTGTTAGATAAATGAACTGTTAATTTGCCATGTCTTGTTTCAAACATGCAATCCACTCAACAAGAGTCAATAGGCAGATAAAGCTGTCTGCATTGGTAGAGAAGATTGGAATAATAATGGCTTTTATTGTGGAATTATAATGGCTAAAAATCTGCAGAATTATTTTCTTTTTTATAAAAACACAAATTCACGGGTGGGGATCAACAGATATATGGTTTCATTGTTGCTCCAGAGCCCTGCTCAGACTGTTTATCATGTGTGGGCAGCAGCAGAGGAGACCGGAGTGGAGGATGGGGATATTTGGTCTGCCGTGTGCAGAGGAAGTGTCTCCCAGCAGATCTGGGGCTGATGTCATCTCTTTCTCACAGACAGTAGTCTGGAGAGACAAAGACACCAGCGTGCTGTGACGTGGGAGGTCGGGTCGTTCCAGAGGTCAGAGGGTAAAGTCTGATGTTACCTGATGATTTGATGGATAACGCTTCCATGACCTCTACTACCTATACATGCTAGCCCAGGAGATGCACCGTTTAGAGGGGATGACAGCATGTTAAAAAAACTTTCTGTATGTGTGCGTGTGTGTGTGTGTGTCTGTGTCAGAGTGACTGAGAGGAGGCAGGTAAGTGTGTCAGGGCTGACGTAATGCTGGCCCACAAAGTTCAAGTCTCATAAACATTTTAAAGGGGATCATCTTTGAAGCAGCTGGAGAACAAAACCCAAAACAGCCACCCATTTATGTAATACCAGGTTTAAATATAAAACGCAAAAAATCATATTTCTAAAAGAAACTTCCAGTCAGAACTCTAAACATTGTCATTTTTTTAAGTTTTCTGACATTTGGTTTGAATTTCACATGGTTATTCTAGGATATTAATTGCTTTATCAATCATTAGGTCCAATCATTAATGTAGCACTTCAATTTTGGGGTTGTTACAAAAATATAAGCTATGTTTCAGTGTCAAGCTCATTAACTGTTTGAAACATGGAAACAGCTGCCCTGGCATCACCTGTTGGTTTCTGAAGGGGTGTTTTGAAGCCCAATGATGGTGGTCCTCATTTGAGAACTGCTGACTCAACTAAAGTTGGCTTTCAGCCTCATGGAAAACAGCTTTAACCTGCCCACCTGTCAGTCAACTCAGCCAGGGCCCTCATTATGCAAAATTATGTATAGCTCTGACACTGTCATTGCTCCATGGATGCATAATAGAAATAATTTCAGCTCTGCAGGTGGCCGCTTTGCAATGATGGTCCCAGGTGATGAGGCAGGAGTTTAGCTTTTAAAATCACCATTGCTTTAGCATTTATAGCTTATGAAAGCTACAAATGAATGAATTGTGATGTGCTTTCCAAAGCTTATTTCAACCCACTATAAAATCTATAGGAATTAAATCTTTAGATGGATCTGTGCCTTCACATCCTCTTTTTGTTTTGACTCTTGCAGCTCAAATACACATTCAGAGGTGCAAAGCACTGATTGCATGAATCACTAACTGTGAACCTTTGTGTGGGAACGTGAAAAAAAAAGCTGTACCAGCAGTTCATCACTTTGTTTGATACCTGCCCTCTGCTGCTGATTGAAGACGTAAAAATAACTTTACAGAAATAGTCACACTTCTTGTTTATGGTCTTGTTTGCTGATTATAGGTTATAAAGAGAGATCCTTTCATCATGTTTGGTAATGAGGCAACAACTTCTTACAGGAGCTTTAAATAACAACGACGTGCGTGTGATAATTCCATTAAAACCAGACGAGTGAAAAGATACAACACCTTTGGAGGAAACTGCTGCTCTTTTAGTGATAGAGTTCAGATCCAGATTTGATAAAATGACATTATCTCCTTCTGCTACTCTGTGAGTCACGTCCATTATCATCTCAGTAAATAAGAGGATCACTTATCGTACCTGAGTGCTACAACCTCAATTACGGAGAATGTCAGAACAATCTGCAAAACACTGCAGCGTCTCATTTGGTATTCATGAATACAACATCTTTAGAGGCGCAAAAGCTTTTCAGAGAAATATCTTCTCCACCCTGCTATTCATAGAGGAATAGTGGAGTGAAAACTGAATGATGGGGAAAGTCACATTACGGGTTTTAATCATGTTGTGATGAAAGGAAATCTGGAGCATGACAAACTCCTTGGAGGCCTGACGCAAGAGGAACAGAGACTTCTGGTGCCTGTTACCTGAAGCGTATGCCTGGATCCGGTAAATTTTATCTACTGAGAAGCCCTGGGGGACTCCACTGAAAATAGATGATGGTAGAATGGAGGCAAAAAAAAGAGCTTCTGTGTTTGAAAATAACTGAGCAAAGTCATATTAAAGTTAACTGTGTCAATGTTACAGTGAACTCCTGCCTCCTGAACAAAACCAAACGTATCTTCAGATTTGCATTGTGACTTTTTTATCCTCAACTAAAGCTGGTAGCTTTGACCGTGTGGTGATGTTAAACATTGATTCAGTATTAAAATGTAACCAGAGATAATGGAGGGAAAATTCAAGCAGCCGAGGGTCTGTTCTCTCAATACTTCCTGACAGATCTATAGAAATCAGTGACGGAAACATAGGAGGCCAGTGCTCACATAATTTCCTATTCAAGTTTTCAGTGCTCAGCATGTAAAACACACACACACACACACACACACACACACACACACACACACACACACTAACCGCAGTGCATACAGCTTAAAAAGGTCAATCAATAGCATCCTGGGGCGGAGCAGTGACAGGGAGGAAGTGTGTGGTCTGTTATGACTGGACAATGAAACAGGAAACACACAGAGAGGTTTGCTGGCTGCAGCATGAGGGGACAAACCGACCTATACGTGTGTGTGTGTGTGTGTGTCTGGAAGGGATGTCTGTGTGTACAGGTTTGTGTTTGGAGTTTATGAGATATGCTTTTGAGGGTGTGTGCAGAACTTGGACTTGTGTTTCTCAGTCTGTTTTCTCTTCTTTTGGTGTGTATTAATCTGTCTGGCGCTGCATGCATCTGTGTATTTTCTGTCTCTTCTGTCTGTGTGTGTTTGTCTGGAAGATTCAGACACGTGAAGAAGAGCTCAGCATGTTCTCAATACTTCCTTCCAGACCGCTTTTATTTGTATTTTGTGTGCAGTGTGTGCCAGTGGCTTGTTCAAGTCTGAGAGTGTGCGCCAAGTCCAGACATCTGCTTAATTTGAGTGTTTTATTTATGTGTAAGCAGGTTTGGAACACGGGACAAATATCAATTTATAAAGAGATAGAATATCAGGCCTTAGAGAACATAACAACTTTGTTTTTGGTATGTCCTCAACCCTCAAGTATTGATGGTGCAACATGAAAAAGAATCAACATAAACCTGTTTAATCAATATCATCATTTTGTGACCGGCAATGTTTTGTAAGTAGAGATGCTTTATCATTTGTCAGTACCTGCAATAGATCTATCAATGTTGAGACAACAAGTGCAACGTATAGTGATAAAGATGTTGTGGTTGCATCACCAAACATCACCCTTTCTCTAGTGTATTGTCTCATCATGTCTCGATTCAAGGATGAGTTAACTCAAAATATACTTGGGAACGTACTGTTCTTGTCAGGCTGCGTCAGGTCAAAATCAACTATAAACTTGTCTACTGATATGAAATAAGTAAGAAAGCCAATTTCTAATACCATTTAACAACATGTTTAGAATGAAAACACTGTTGAGTCCATTTGGTTGGACTGTTTCATATACTCTTGATGAAAGTGCCATCCAAAATGGATGCTTGTTCTAAACTTGTGAAGCAATAAAGTTAGTCAGACAACAAGCACTCAGGAAATACCTTAAATAGAGATGAAGAAATGCCATATATAGTACCAAGTGAAGCTGGTAGCAAGAGTCAGGAGGGAAATGACAGAATGACTTATTTACCAGCTATTCTATGACGAGCACAGTGTACTGCAATAAACCATGAGGAATGTTAGATATCTGCAAATGAGAGGAAAGTTCCATAGTCGGTACTTTTAGAACAATACCATATTCGATGACTTACTCATCAACTTTATGCTGGTCCTTGGGAAATCTTCCCCCCTTCCAGGCAATTGTTCAATGAAGTTTGGGAACACAATTATTACCTCATGAATCGGGCATAGTTTTACAAAATATCCACAGGATGCCATGGGAAAGTAACATTTCTAACTAATTGTCAACAGGAAGTGGTGAACACAGGAAGCAGGACGTGTTGGACTCAAGTCTGAGTCGTGGCCTATGGTTTCACATCACTGTTTGATAATAACCCTTGCAATGAAATGATGATTTCATGCAAAACTTTGTAGTTGGAAAAGGCACTTTGTTACTTCAGCACATTTTTCTGATGTTTATTCATAATATTATCAGAGTTACGACTCCAAGAATTCAAAAACCGCTGCTAGCCATGTTTTTGGTTCCAACTTGCTGCTTGTAAATCTCTGGTTTACACTTTATGTTCTGTATTTGATTTCTGGATTCTCTTACTCTCTGACTACATGATACGCTTCGCTCTGGACCTTTTTGCTCTGACAAACAGAAAGAAACAAAAAGTTGAAATAAATAAAGCTCTCAACGATTCAGATTTTATTCTAGTTTTGCAGCTGATACTGCTGAGAGAGCCTCTGAGTATGGCTGGTCTGAATTAACTCCAGCAAACAAGACCCAAAACTTGACCTGCACACTCCTCTCTATCACATGTTGTTCTATCTGCAGGCACGTTTCACCGTATAATGTGATTTATAGCTTGAGACAAGCATTTGCGAGCAGATTTCCCCATGCTCCATCTCAAATTAATTGATTTTGCAGCAGAACTAAACTTTCATACTCAGAGTTGACTTCAACAGCTGCATCAAGTGACAAAACGCCTCATCGCTAACAGCGTTTAAGTTCATGGTGAATAATTCTTATGCATCTCACTAATCTCATGTAATTATCTTGGAGCTGTCTACAAAACTTTTCCCAAGGTTTCAAACTTTTTCCACAAAGGGACAACAGTGTAATTACACATTCATCTGACCCAATGATTCCAGTGCACGTCAACCTCTAGAGGAGAGTGTGCTAAAAGGGAAATGGACCCATTAGGACTGAGAGAAGGATGGCAGATTCTTCCTAATCTCTCAGTTGTAATGACCCTGGCATCTGCTCGGTATTGTACTGTCTATTCCACAGTACTGGAGCCACTTGGCCATCATTCAGCATCAGCGGGCCTCTGCTGAGAGTTGTGAACTCTCAGATAAGACAACCCTCAAGCTAAAAGATCAAAATGAGTCTCATTTAGTGTTTCCAGAGCTGTTGTAGCTCCAGGCTAACTGAGTCATCACCACCTTTTATGTCATTAACAGAAACCCTTGAGTCATAGACAGCTCTTTACCTTTGTCTGGGATTCAACTGCACATCTCTACAACAGTTCAAGAGTGTTACTGGGAAAACAGATGTAACCACAGCACTAAAATAATTAGACCATAGCAACTTACAAAATAACAGTGAAGAATTCAAATGATTGGTTTTGAAGTGTATAATTTTGTGTTCTCTGTTTTATGCCACTTACAAATGACTAGATATTCAACACTGTACTGGGTGGTAGTGTTCTTCTCATCTCAGTCATTGTGATTAGTAAGGGGGAAAAAATCAACAAATCTAATTGCTTATGACTGTAAATCCTCAAATAAAGACCTGTACTTTACTTGCAGCTGAGATCACGTCCTTAAGAGTGAATACAGGTCGGCCTCTTTTCATTGGCCAGGCTGACGGCACTAAACTCTGTTCACACAGATGATAAAGTGGATGGAGAGGGAAAGTCCTTCCCAGTTTATTGTGGCATTGATTCATGATAGATGTGACACAAATATCAGGGTTTAATTCAGTCTACTTCTGGAGTGAGCTCTCAAAAAGCTGACATTTTGGATTAAAAAAACACAAAAACCCCACTTTGAATGAAATTGGTACATGTAAAATGTAAACAAAAACAGAATACAATTCTTTGCAAATCCTCTTAAATCTACATTCAATTGAACACACTACAAAGACAAGACATCTGATGTTCAAACTGATAAGCTTCATAGTTTTTGTGCAAATTCTTGGTCATTTTGAAATGGATGCCTGCAACACTTGTACCATAGATAAGTTTGAGGTCACTTATGAAGTCTTCTGAGAGCATTTAATACACAGTAACTTATTGTTCAGCTGGAATTTCTGTGAAACCACGTTTTGGTGGAACATTCACTGCAGTAAGGAGGTTTTTCTGAAGGGGTGGGGTGGTGGGGTGGTGGACTGCAGCTTGAGCTCTTGGCCCATGACTCTCTTTTATTTTTATCTAATTGGCTGAAATAATGGTGAAAGTATTCAAAAGTTTAAAAAAAACTATTGCTGCTGGGAAACATTTACTAAAAATTGATACAAATTGAAGGCCAACTCTCCCGCTGGGGCAAGTCTTGAGCCAGTCAGTGATATAACTGTTTGACCTGCACAGCTGACTGATACTGGCAATCAGGCTTCCTGCAGCGCTAATGTGCTGATCCAGTCTGCTAACCAGCTGATAGCAACATCCTCCTCTACCCAACAGGATCCAGTTCATCAGTCTGCCTACTGACCCTGCAGCCCCTGACCTGTGATCACCTGCCAAGTCCGATTCCAGTGAAGCCGGGCAGCATGCAAGAGAGCGGCCCAGTGTGAGTTACCCCCTGCAGCCTTTTTATTATTAACATGATCTTATGACAGAGATGCGATGGCATGCTTACATAAACACACGTGCATATACAGAAACACATGCTCTTTCGCTCTGGGCTATAAAACGGCTCCTCAGGAGCAGTCATACACAAATTTAGAAGCAAATAAGTGAGTGTATAGGGAAGAGTTGTGTCCAAGATAAACTTACAATCTAAGTTGAAGCGTGTGCGTATGTATGTGTGCACACGTTTCAGCTTTCTTCTCCCCTTTCGGATTTTCCGGAAGTCTCCTGGAGCCTCCCACTGCTCCGGGCCCCAGCGGATGACTTCTTATTGTGGGTTTGGAGCCCCAGAGCAATTAGATGAGTTTACGGTAAGCGCTAAGAAGCGGAGAAGCTTGTCATTCTGTCAGAGCTGATTTCCCCCTGCACTTTAAATGTCGACCTCTCTGGGCTGCCAAGGGTGGACGCCGGTTACAGCCATGCATTTACAAAAAGAAAAAAAAAAAAAAAAAGAAAAAGAGATGAATGAAGTGGAAGGTTTTTGAACAGTGCAGTGGTTCAGTTTGTACCTCCAGTAACTACTCAATGTTGCTAAGTAATTTCCACCAAAACATGCTCGCTGGCTTCGATTGATGCCTGGCAACGTAAATATTCTTTAGCCAGTAAAAAAGCACTGAATGGAAATGCAGATTTGGGATAGATGTGTTTCAAAAGATGGGCCCCCAGTGGTTTGGAAAGGCAGGCTTCTACTGGAGTTATAGAACAATACTCATATTTGAGTAGTCGCTACAATCCCTGCTGTTGAATTTCTGTCATGTTCACTGAGCTTATGCCTCCATCATCCTTGGATCTGAGTGCTGTGGGAGGTTTCAGGTATCAAAATACTCGTGAGAGAATCTGAAGAAACACAAAAGCTTCAGAAGCTACCGCCAAAAGCGATATGGGATCAATCACGGAGGTATCCTGCTGTGGCATGACACAGGAACAATATCCAAAAAACTCCTTCTACCTGGAGAGTGAAACACATTATAAACAGTAGAAGCACTAGCATAGCGTTCCCCTACATGAATGAAAAAAAAAATACAAGTTGCACCTCCCTGCGCAGTCCCAAGAGCGTTTCCCAACACTGTTGATGTCTTTTTTCCAAGTGCAGTGCCAAAAAAATACTTCATCCGCTCCACCTCTGAGGCCTGTGTATCCTCCTGAGTCTTTCTACCAGATTCACCTCTTTACTGAACTATTTGCTGGAAAACTAAATAAACACAGTTACACAATGGAAAGGGGGTCTTATGTAACCAACACCAGCCATGCTGTGGCCCAAATGTAACAATTTTCACGGCCTTGAACTTGAATACAAGCCTCCCCCTCACCCACAAACCCACACATGGAAGCGTACACACATACTGTACACACATACTGTACACACACGTACTGTAAATACATAAACCATCAGCGGGCTATGGAACATGAGGAGCTGCTTCTTTACATCATGCCAATTTTTCTTATTTACATTGACTTCCAGTTAAATTAAGAATTCATTTTAAGGTTCTTGTGTACATATACAGAACTCTGCATGGTCAGGCTTCTGAGTACATCGCTGCCCTGCTACTCCCCTATCCCACCAGAAGGTCACTGAGGTCCTGTGACCAGGGTTTGCTGGTTGTTCCTTGAGTCCCTCCAAGGACAAAAGTTGATTGTGCTTGTAAAGTGAAGGTCTGCAAATTGTGTAAGATCGTCCTGGAAATGTTTGTTCAGCAGTTCATGTTGATACCTTTAAAAGTTATTCGCATATACTCATTCAAGCAGGCGTTTCACTCACAGTAAAGGCTGCTTTTTTATTCTATTGCTTGCTTCCTTTGCAGCTCTTTTAGTTCATTTCAATGTTTTTGCTTTCATGGTATCATTTTTATATTTAGTTTCTTTGCAGTAATTTGTGATTCTATTCTGTGAAAGATGCGATACTGATTCACTTACTTACTCATTTACTTTCTTATAAGCCCTGAATCATGCCAGTTTGATCATTTGTAGAGTCCTGTGAATTTTCTGCGTAAAAACAGAGAATTTACAGGTTTTCTGTGCAAACATTTTGTTAAGTTAATGACTAAATGAATATGAAGTTGGTCGATGAATTTGAACATCTCTGGACATAAATAAACAGAAGTAGGTAAAAATATTTGCACGTGGTCACTGGATCCTGGATGTCCTGATGTTCACCCAGCAGAATCAGCAGTGACTATTGGATGAATATCAAATAGTATAAATGCAAAAGTTACCTGTCCCCAGTTTTTAGTCCAGTTGTCTGCAGCTACTTCTGTCCAAGTTATGTTCTCTTTAGCTCTGCAAACAAACCAGTTATACTTCAGTTTATCAAGGAAGCCTCAAAGCTCCCCTGTCTCACAGTTATGGTTGGGAACATTAGCATTCACACTAGCTCTGCTGGAGGTTTAACACCACTCCAGAGGAGGACAGGATTTAATGTGTGTTTGGTGTGGGAGAAAAAAGCAGAATGGGAGTCATCTCATCTTTTACTGTCCCATGATGACTTCATTTTTTTTGGAACAATATCTGGAAGTAATTTTAATTTTCATCTGCTTTGATTATTATGAAAAACTTGAGCTGTGATAAATGGCTAATTCATCTGCAAAGTCTGATCAAAAAAAAAACAACAACGCGTAAGCCTGAGGTGTAAAAGGATCATAAAGTATGCAGATGTGAAATGACCTGTGTTGATATGTTGGACACTTTATGCAAGTGCACATCACAAATATAAAATCTCTTCTAAAACTGGATTTATGATATATTAGAGCAGAAAATGTTGTCATCTGAGGAGCTGGAAATGGGAAAACTTGACATAAGTCACTGGATTGAGAATTTCCTTGAATATTTCTGACAACTTGGTCGATCCACAAATCGTTTTGGTGCTGACACATTTCCGCTGACCCTGCGTGAGCTGTGTGCCTGACTATGGTGGCGAAGAAGATGTGTGTGTTTTCGACGCGATCCTTGGCGTGAGAACAGACTGAAAGCGGACATCACACCAAACTGTGACAGCTGAGGGCAGACAGGAGAGGCAACACTCACCTCCCTGCCCGGCCCTGATTCCTGCCCCTGCCCCTGTCGACCTCTATGTCTCTCTCTCTCACACACAGACACGCACAGACACACACACTGACTAATCTCTTAGTTTCATAACCTTTTGCACAATACTCCTCTCATTTCAGTCTGTTTGAGAACACCAGAAATACAAGTAGCATCAAACCGAAGTGAGATGGATCAAAAACACCTGAGTAGATGCAGTTAATGAGTGATGGTGATTGTTTTGGCTGACAAAGCCTCCTCGAGTCTGAACACTGCCCTGAGCTTGTCAGTTAGATAAATACAGGCTGGCATCAGAGGTGATGGGAATATTGGCGGACTCATCTCAGATCGCAGCGGTTCCGTGAATGTCAGTGCCAATTTGCATACAAATTACCACAAATCGCTGTAATTGCCAGATGTAGCTGCAGGCTGTAGGTCATGGCTGGGAGTGAAAGAATTTTATTTATCACCTGAAACCAAAAACCACGGCAACAAACTGGAAAACCGAGGTATGAAAACTTTTGTTTTGGTTGGCAAGTGTAGTTATCTCAGAGGTGGATGTCTACAACACAGCTTAAGCCATCTCCATTGTTATGCTGCAGGTTTATGTCCTATTTTTCTGTAAAAGAACATTCTCAAGATTATTTGATATAAAATCAGACTAAATGCAGCTGAGAAACACTAAAACTGTACATGTGCATCAGGAGAGCTGTCTACCCGTGGCCTCCAGTCCCCCCATCACTCTGAGAAACATTTTGGCACCCACTTGGCAAATACTGTCTCCTGACTCACCTCCTGCAGCTCACAATGAACGGCCTAAAATGCTCACACAGTAAGGATGTTTGTGTGAATGACAGGACGCACACACACTATGAGAGGTACACTTCCAATGTGTGCATGGGTGAAACTGAAGTTTGGAAAGTTTAAAAAAGCAAAAACTAAACCTTATCAAACTTTCAGCATTAGCTCTGCTTGAGGCAAGCAGGATGGACGAAGGTGAAGCTGTATTAGTTCAACATGGTTGGCAAATGTGGATGAAGAAAAGAATATCTCTGGTTTGAGGTTGTAAAGAGGAACATCGAGTTCAGACTGCATGCTTTAGGCAAGATTATTCAGTATGATATGGCAGACCAAGGATTTTGTGTGAATTGAGTCAAATTGAATGACAGAAAGTCCAGCATGCTTAATTTTTCTTTCTGCCTTTGTGTCCCATTACATGATGATGAAGGCACAGATCACTCTATTTGCTCAAGGTTTGCAAACTAAACAAAGAAGAGAAAGAAGAATGAGGAAGTTATAAGAAAAGTTTGTCAAGCTTTGGCAACAACGTCCCTGCAATTATGATGTATCATCGCGGGACGATCAGGGCAGACTGAAAGAAGATAAATGTTCGACACATGCACCTCAGCTACCCTGTGAGTCACTGCAGTTAGAAAGTCTGAGCCCAATTCCTCTTCCTTCCAACGTCATCATGCCAGCTGTGATGATTGATCGGCCACCATGTCTGCCGGTCAAATCACCGCATGGATTTATGGCTTTGGGATTTCTTAATCTGACACAGTGACAAAGAGATTGTGTAGTCTGCCTCAGTAGAGGTCTCAAGACAACATAAATCTAATCATCTTGTACCAATAAAGTGTCAAACAATGCAGTGGATGCTCCTCTCTTCTGTCATCGGAGGAGTCGGTAGCAGAAAGTCTGAGTCTAGAAAGAAAGTTCATGACCAGCATCAACCAAACACTGGCTGGAGAAGAATAAGTGAATTGATCTCTATAGTGAACTCTTTCATTGTCACATAGTAAGTACCCATCACCTGTAAACATCTTTTTTAACTTCACATAAACTTCAGCCTCAGGGATCTGAATCTCTGCAGGAACACTTGTAATGTAATTAAATTTCAAACAGCTGCAGTCTCGTTACACTGATATGAGCTTATGTCTTCTTCTTTTCAAGTCCTCATGAAAAGGAATGAGGAGATTCTGCCTCACATCAGCTGTAAGCACTTCTGTGAGCCCTTGGTGCATAATGAACGCTATCTTCCAAAACCCCCTAAATCACTGGATCATTAGCCTTTGTTAATCCCACTTACTGCAAATTACTCACTGATTCAGTGGCGCAATTTCTCAAGGTCTGTAACCGACTGGGAACGCTTTCAGACAAATTAGGCTCTGTCGTATAAGAAGAAACTTCAACTATTAATCTTTTAAGTTAAGGATGTATCAACAATAAACTCTAACTAGATGCTCACAGGAGTCTTATGAGTCCCTCATCTGTTTCAAACGTTTTACAGAAAAAAACTTCGCTAACAAGGGAAGAAAGGGGGGCTGCACACCTTCTTTTTTGTGTTTTAACAACAATGAATTGTAAAAACAATGAAAGTCTTGAGCTTATTAATTTCATTTAACTGAGTCTAATACATCACAGCATGCTATAATCCGAGGCTGCCCTAAACACAACTCTGATGGTGTCAGACTACCACTGTAATGATTAGATACTAATGTGACTATCTCATGTTGACATGTTTATTTTGCTGTAAACTGGATTATAATTCAGACTGAGCCAAATCATCCCAAACTGTACAGTAAAGGAATCAATCCAGTGTGCTCTGAGGTTCAGCAGACAAATGGGACAAAAGTCTGTCATCAAGCTAATTACATCAAGTTTAAACTTCATGTTGTCACGGACTGTGCTGTACAGCTGTAGTGAGACAGAATGTGGTACCAATTGTCTGAGCTGCAGGTCTTACTTTGAATAGAGGATATAGCATCCATCTGAGTTCCACATTCTTATCAGAGCATATTTTTCCCACACTACTGACACTGAAGACACGAATACTAAATTAACTGACTGTCCCTTCTTTGTTTGTTTTCACCTTTTTAAACCACATGTCCCTGGAGAGATACCATAGCATGCTGTTAAGCAGCAATGTGTTCTACAATAAAGCTAAGTGTGGCTGCTTTTTCACATCACTGTACCTCATATTATTTATCATCAACTTTACTGGGTTCGGCAAACTCAGAGCGCTCAACTATACTGATGAATCAGTGTTTGACAGCATTTTTTTGCTCATTGGCTGCTAACATGAATAATGGGTTGAGAATACAGGCTAAAATTTGGGACTTCCCTACTATTAATAACAGGCAAGCTGCATTAATGGTTCTGGAGCATGCGCAAATATTTCAGGTTGTGTTAAAGAATCTTCAGAAGTCATAAAGGGTTGTTTATAGACTCTTTTTATAAATCTTATAGTCTTGCATTTTGATACCCCTGCATAACTCTGCACAAAATTATGCTAGCCAGAAAAACAAACTAAAAAGCAGATATTGAATGTACATAATGAGGGATATGAATGTTTGACTTTCAGGGAAGGCAGCAGCAAATCATCCGACCTAAATATATGAGAATGAAACTTTTTGGTAGGAAAGAATCTCAGTAGTTCATCAGCAGAGATAATCTCATTTTTTAACTCAGATTCACTCACTGTAAAATTCTATTACTTTGGCGTAATTAAAACCTGCTCTACAAACGGCATCAGTCAGACGAATGATGAAGCAGAAAAAAATGCTAACTCAGAAAGGGTTGGATCTGGAACACTAACGGCGTCTGGGATACATCACTTTCATCTAAGAGCGATGTGAAGACCTTTCCAACAAAGAGCACGAGAAGTTCATTCGGTGACAGAGCCATTTGCTCCACGCTGTGATGGATCCACCACAAATGAAGAGAAGGCATTTGAAGCTCGCATCAAAGACAACGCTCTCACGTTGATGATGAATTAACATCAGTTTGTGATTAGCGGTGAATCAACACAAACAGACGGATGCTTTCCTGGTTTACTTTCAGGTCGAATCTGGAAACTCTTTCCACAGCTTTTCTGAGGAAAGATGAAAAGTAAATTTTGCTGGCAAGACACAAGAAGACGACGAAAGATAAGATGACAGCAATAAAGAATAAACTGCAGCATGCTGCAGAGACAAATCACCTCATGTTCCCGTCAGCGGAGAGATCATTTTGAAGCGATATTGGCTGTGTGTACAGAGAGTTGAGCAGATGTGAAAACAGTGTTGTTGCCTGGGCACTATCACACCCAAACGATGGGCAAATCTTGCTTAAGCAGTGATGAGATATGGAGGTGACATGTTGGAGTATTGCCTGCTGTTTGTATCTACAGAGGATGGTAGATTGGATTTGGGCTTGGTATGCAGGTACAGCTGCAGGTGGAGGATTTTTCTATGTGTGGAATTTGGTACATATTTTCAAGCATACCTTTGGAGTTTGCTCTGTTGCTGCCTTTTTTCCCCACAAGGCTCAAACAAACACAGATCATATTCTGAAGGACTAAAGGGTGTGAGAATACATTCTATTTTAAGGTCTGGATGTTGGCGTTGTAGCTGTGTGTCATGCATCAGGAGTCTTATTCGCATTTAATACAAAGCCAACCTCACTGAATAATGTGAGTCAAAGGGGTGAAGAGTTTATGATGTGCTCAGTGTCTCGGAGGGAGTTCACTCACAAATCACTCAAGTTGAATTGACACAGAGCCTTGAATTTCACAAATTAGAACAGATAACTTTCTTCCCCAAAGTCAATTTTCAATCAGTGACCTATTTCCCTTGTTTTTACCATTAGTATTAGGTTGGTCCGGCTCAATGTTTCATCGCTTACTTCACTCTTGATGATGCTCCAAGTCGCCGGGAGCACGGCTCTGTTCCAGACACACTGCGCCGAAACCAAAACACTTTTAACTACGTTCTTTCAACACAGGCGCGAGCCCAGCCTACGCTACATGTCTGAGTCGTGAACAGAATCTGATTATTTCGGCGAGCAGTGAGCTCACTGGAAAGCAGACAATTTAAGTAAGTAGTCTGATGTCGGGTCCCTTTGATGTTCTGTCAGTTTTAACTGCCAACTGGGGGAAAAACGCAATCACGTCAACCTCCTGGTGATAATTATAAGTCGGATATGAGAAGTGTTTTGACAGGCTCGCACCTGTAGACACACACTGGGGAGGCCGGACACATTTCAGCGTTCGCATATTAAACTCTTGGTTGGACTCAAAAGCACTTGGGGGGAATTAAAAGTTTGTGAACAGTCCTCTTTGTCCGAAGGTAACACTGCATACAGACTCATTCACTGCTCCAACATTTTCACATCCTTTCATGAAATCTCTAATCTATTTGTTTTGGATGATTATCAGGAGGTATTCATAAAACAGGTGGAAAATATGGCGACACAAAAGAAGCAAAGTCCTCGCGTTAAAAGCGAACACATACTGAAAAGATTCACAAAAACTGTGGTTCATATTTTACAAAGGATGAATAGTTTTGAGTTTGGAGGTTACCCTAAGCTCCAATGAATTCCTATTCACAGTTAAAATTATATCTTATCACATCAGGCTTGCAGTTGTTGACATTTATATGCTCAGTCAAGCAGACAAAGATGCTTAGCAGGTGTCCTTGCATATAATTTGGTTCCCTCATATTTTAGAAAACATTAAAAAAGTGTTGGCGAGTACTGGTAAGGCTTGTTTCATTCATTTGAATTTATTTTTATTCACATAATTTCATTACTTTCCTTTACAAATTTTATGGTTTTAATCAGATCTTATTGTATGAATTTATTGCACTGATGTTATTTTTATTTTGAATATTTTACATGGCCCTCCTCCACTATTGCTGTTATTTAGTGTCTGTTCTTTTGTGAGGCACCTTGGGCTGCCTGTTTGAATGCATGAAAAGCGTTATCTTAATAAAGATGAGTTGAAGTTTCAGCTGATAAAGCATGCACCTCATTTACAGAAGCTATAATCTGCACTGGCGCAGTCACAACTTTGACTCCTGGTGTTAAGCCTTTGCTGCATATCTCCTTCTGCTCTCTCCCTCTCCCTTTTTTTCAACCTGGCAAAGCCCTAAAAACAACCTAACTTAACACAAATGTTAATGGTGATCTCAGAAAGAGCAAACCACCCGAGGTTTGAATAGACAAACAAAGTTTGATCGTTGTGTGATATTCTTAGGCTGCACTGCTGATAAATACTGCACAGTTGAGAGGTTTATTATCAACAAATGACTTTATGTCGGCACAGACTCCAAGGGAACAGGTGCCCCAGACCAAGCTGTATCTCAATTTAAGCACCAGAGGTGGCAGCCAAATCCCATCAACAGGCCTTGAGATAAAATGAAGGCTGTTATGATTGTTGTCCTTCGGTGACACCAGAAAAAATAAAGACATTTAACCAAAACTGCCAAGTGGACTGACACAGAGAACTGACGAAGAGACTCTTTTTAGGCTAAGCATCTCCTGCACTCAATGAAGTTCATGTTGACAGTTAGTATCTCTCAGGGAGTGTTGTTTTTTAAGAGTGAGGACAAATGGGAGGGGGGTGAGAGTGAGAAGTCAAAGAGTGATACACATGAACAGATAGAGAGAGGAGGGAGATTATGAGAGCTTTATCTCAGTTTGTCTTGACTGATTCCTGCTGTTTAGGAGTATGTGGCAGGAGCTATCAGAGTATTACCCATGATGTATTTGTTTGGATAAGTGAGGTCTCTGCTAAGTAGATAAATGCAATCATGATGCATACACTGAGTCTGCAATATTAAAAGTGTTTTTGTTGTGTAAGCTGCACTCGAACATCTGTCAGCTCTGTTTGATGGTGGGTAACAAGTGACAAATAAACAGCTCTTGTTGCTCTTCAAGGAATTCTGCATGTGTATTTCTGCAGGTATGTATGGTATATTTATTTACTGAAAGTAATGGTAAGCTGAAGGTTGTGAGTTTATAGATTTGCTTCGGAGGTTGGTGAAGGCTTCACACTTTGCAAAATAACATCTTTTCAGGGTAAAAAAAAAACTCATAAGAGAAACATTCATCAAAAACTTGCTCTGCTACTTGAGGAAAGAGTGAGCAACCCACTGACTAGCATTTATATTTTACTCATTTATCTTAACTAAAGATTTAAAAAGTCTTTTCTTTTCCGAAGAGAGTAAAATCTCATTTATATAAGAGTGGTATCTTGGAGCTCTACCAACGTCTCCTTAAAAGCAATTCATAATGGATCTGATTTGGATAAAAGCAGGGAAGTCGGGAGCAAAGAATAATATTTTAAAATAAATTAACTTTTTTTCCCTCAGCTTTCAAGAGAAAAAAGGGGTTTTGTCTGAGCTTCTGCTGCGCCCTCTCTGACCTTAGCGTGACTTTTCTCAGCACAGCAGTGCCTGGCCCACTTCCTGTGTCTTCCACTGCTCCGTCTCACATACCAAACCAGACATTCACACACCCACGGTGACGGCTGAGCGTGACCCGGTCATCCTGCAGGGCTGAGAGGAGTTGCTGTTCACGAGTGTGCCACAGCTGTCTCGCAGACTTCTTGCGCTGCGTTGGGTTGGTGGGTTAAGGTGGCTGAACCTGTGGCCAGAAAAAGGGGCCCTGTCCAAGGTGGAGGGAGGGCGGGAGGAGAACTGTCTGGTTTATTCGTGCCGTTTACACAACCCTTCCTGGTACACATGGGAGGAAAAGTCCTGGCACGTGTTGACGGACAAATACAGAACATGGTGTGATGATGCCAGAACAAGAAAAACAACCGGCCATGGCTCAAGCTGCAAAGGCTTAAATATAGAAGTTTGAGTATACGGTCAGTTCTGAGTCATCCTCATGACTTGTGTTGGCAGGTTAAGATCTTGGTAGTGTCTAAATCAATAGTTTACAAACTTTAGCAAGTGTTAAGGCACCTATGAGGGCACTTAAGCACATGTTCGGCAGCAAGGAGGGCACTTGAGCACATGTTTTGGCTCCCAGGAGGGCAGTTTATCATGTTTTATCCAGCCAAAGGGGCCAAATAGTGTGGTTTGCCAACCAGGAGAAACATTTACTTGTGTTTGGCTCCCAAGAAGACACTTTTCCCTATTTTGGCCCCCAAGAGGACACTTAAGCATGTGTTTTGGCTCCCAGAAGGGCAGCTGATCATGTTTTAATGAGCAAAAGAGACAGATTAGTGCGGTTTGCCAACCAGGAGGGCACTTCAAAATTTGGTTTGGCTCCCAAGAAGTCAATTTTGTGCAAGTTTAGTTCAGAGTGCGGCACTCTTGGGCACGTTTTGGCCCTTGATAGGTCACTTTAGAGCCCCCCTTAATTTACAGCCCCTTTCAGTGTAGAGTATTATAAACTGCAACATACTAAGTTCCTAAACAAGATGAGCTCATGGAGTTAAATCACAGTTACTTATGCAAAAAGTGGGTTTGTATTTCCAAGTGGTTTGTCAATTAAAATATCAACTTTTTTTGACAGTGGTTTGACTGTGACATTCACAACTACAGCACCAAAGGGATGAAAGCTGGAGAGACACAATGACCAGACTAGTGACCAGCGACGCACAAATGCAAGACAGCTTACCCAGAAAGAAATAAAATGCCACAAGTGAAAAGTCCAAAATTACGACCCCCATCAAAACACTTCTTATAATACACCTGTGTACAGTACTGAAAAAGGGAGTGCAAGTTTGCCAACTAGCAGACTTATCATCCATCCACCACACAACAGGTTTCACTTAGCTGTTACTGAAGTTGTGAAGTCAAAACAACAGAGGTAGTCCCTCAAAGTCTGTTAAGATGTCAGGCTCATGGCCTACATTAGAAGGCAAAGACCTACTTTCTATCCCACTCCCTTTTCTAAATGTGTTTTCAATCCAAGCGCACTTTCATGCCAACACAAGACATCTTGGCGGCACAGGAATTTACTATCGCTATTATCATATTATTGGGAATAGTTGGAATGTAATTTCCCCTGTATTGAAAGCAGGCTAACCTACATTACTCAGTCAAGGAGATTCTTCACCTCTTCGCTGGCAGGTGGTCGACATTGTTGAGTGGTTGACACAGTGTGTTAAACGTGCTTGGCGAAGCCTGAGTAAGACCTTAAAAGACCTTCAGATTTGTAAGAAAATGAATCAGAAGAAGTTTGGAGCGGGAGCAGCAGAACTGTGATATTACGAACAAACACGCCAAACGAGGACTCAGAGAGGCAAACAGTAAGAGGAAGGGCAGGTTAAATGTTGAAGGAATGTGACAGACTGATGGGGAAGGCACGTTGACCCTGGCCCAGATGCTACTTGGCAGGTTCCAGGTGTCTCACCCTCCTCCTCGGTTCACATGCGGATGTCAAGCCCCCCTGAAGGAAACCAGGTCGGTTCCGTAGGGGAAGTCATATAAGAGCTGGGAGGATAGGGAGGAATCGGCATCTGCTTGCCGTCTAGTCAAAACAGGGCTCCTGTGCTGTCTGGAGTTAGTTTGGGAGCAGCTACGTGAGGCATGACAAGAAAGAGGCCCTTACGGACATATAAACCAGGAGGACTGAACCTAAATATTACATGATATTTTCGTACTGGGTTTATGACCCAGACTCCTCGTCTTAAAAGGTAGGCCAAAGGTCTGCACTTAATTGTAAATCCGGTAAATGTGAACAACACTGTCTGAGATCGTGGAAAATTGTTGGTAATAAAGGAGGGAGCCATTGGACTTGAATGTCATTCACGAGTGTCGTCACACGGTAATTTTCTATGTCATTCCTATGACTGGAACTTCCAAAACAAATCCTACCAACAGATGAAGTCATCACCTGTCTTAGCAGTACTAATAAAAAGCTGACAGCTTTAGTATACATTTTACGGTAGACTTAAACCCAAGTTCAACAGTTGATAGCAAAGGTGATATCTCACACCAACACCTTTATCACCAGCTTGAAGTGAGTCAGGAGTGACTGAAAAAATAAAGTAAGAGTGGAAGAGTTTGGGGGATTTTTTTCTTTATCAATCTTGTTTTTGAATGACTGCCAGCACAATGAGAAGTTCTGGGAACACAGAAGTAGTCACCTGACTCACCAGGAGACAGCTGAAATTATTGTTATCACTGAGAAGCTGAAATGACTACTTGTCACAGCATCGAGATTTTGATTTGAGTCGACTTCAGACCAAACATTACAGCAGAAGCAGCAACATAAAATGTACTGCACTTTCTGAAGTAAAAAACCTTTCTGGACTACACTTACAGAAACCCTGTGCTCACAAACGCCTCTGAGGTGCACTTCAACAGCACCAGTTCTGTATTCAAGCAGGCTTTCTACCATCAAATTAGAACTAATTGAAATCCAACTGGGAAATTGAAAACCCATCCATGTACTGTAGATGTGGAATGTGCTGTAATGTAGTATAGATACTGGAGTGAGAGGGAGGGAACGTAGCAGTTTAATTTCCCTGTCTGATTCAGGAGAGGGAGTAGATTGACTGTGATTGCTCAGTTCCTCACTTTGTCACAGTGAGTGCATCCAGATATCCCGTGGAGAAAACTCATTTCGGCCACTTGTGTCCCTCACCCCTCTGTTCCAGTCACTGCCAAAAGCTGCAAAAGTTCACCGACCTGCAAGATTACCTGAAATGCTTCTCTGTGGCTCAGGTCCAGGTTGGAATAAAAGCACAGTTGTGTGTCCTACCTCCACCTAAAACTACAAATATTACACTATTTACAAACTCTCCTGAAAACAGAATGATTGGTGATGTTCAGAAAATTGAAGTGCACCTTTTTATTTTCAGCAAATCTGTAAAACTCAGTCCCTGTGATGCATTATTTCTCACTGCAAAAACCTCTCTCATGCTTCCACCAAACAACAAATTAAGAAACATTAAAGTAGAAATTTAGCAACCGTGGTCTGTGTCACACCTTTCTTTAGAAGCCCACACTTTGGTCATAAATTGTGTAATTTTAAATTTACGTGCATTCTTTTGGACACCAACTGAGCAGCTCTCCATCATCACGTTGCTCTGTTATCGTTAAAACTGTTCAGGATGCTTAAGTATTTTTATCTGCAAGCAAAACCAGGAAGGTGTAATCCTGGTCAATATTCAACATATGGCCAAAATTTTTCCACTTATCACCTCAAAATTAGTTAGAATGAGCTAAAAAGTTGCATCACGAGTCCCAGGTGCCGTTTTCCCTGGTCTCATCTAAAGTCCCACCAACAACTGTACTACAACTGGGACTAATTAACTGATAACTTAGACTCAATTGAATATTTGCCAGTGGCATTTACACAAAGTCTGATGGAGTTTGAAAGTACCCCAATTATAAATTTTGACTGAAAGAGTTTAATTTCTACTGTGCATGCATGTCATGAGCCCCATGAACAACTCATCAGCCTTGTATTGATCAACCTTTAATTTCTTACTCAGGAACTGTCAAAGTGCAACCTCAGGAGCTCTAAATGAAGCCAAAAGTGCCAAATCTGCAGTCCTTCAAGTGTCCACTCAACGCTGGCTCTAAAAGTGAGTGACACTCATGTTCACTTTTGAACTTCACAGGAGAAATGTAACAAGAATACTGCCTGGTACCAAGAGAGTAAAAGAAATTCTTTGATCAGATTCGATGTGTTGTTTCTTGGATTTTACACAAAATCAAAACTTTCATTGGCTTTTCCTGACAGGAATGATAGTGGGCAAGGATTTAAAGTTGTCCTGTATTTGGCCGGCTAAGAAAACAACCAATGGAACAGATGGTATAACTTTAATAAAAAGAATTTAGCCAACCATCTCTTGGGAAATACGGTCACTTCTGGCATCAACAAATCAGCATGGTGTGGATCCAAACTGCCACAATGGTTACCTCATTAATTGCCATCCATGGTAACTGTTCCAGTTCAGGCTGAAAAAAGCTGAATGTTTACCTTAAACTGCCTCGATGTTGAAGTCATTCGACACTGTTTCAACCCCCAATGAATCAAGGTGAACAGACAGCTGATCTTTTTACCTACTTTCAAAAGGTGACCTCCTTTCCCCGGCATGGCATATAACTATCAAGAAAGTATTTATGCAAGCAAAAACTTGTGAGTTTTGATAGGCAGGAAGAGTGTGAAATGTTCAAAACTTGAGTCATAGCATCTACAGTGCTGGCAATGAAACTCTGATATACAGTCTTCATAAAAGTCAACAATAACACTGATGGTAAAGTCATTCATCACATCTGCAGTACACTCCTGATAAACATAAATACCTGAGGACAGTATTCATGGGAACATTAACAGGCTGTTTGATTCACTCACATATAGATGCAAAGAGAAGTTATTAAGACTGTGAAGGTCATTGCAGACACTGATTGAGATAGTGGTTTAAACAGAAAAACTCAAATGCTGTCGGCGTACCAGACGTTCATCTGACCAACCTCAGCTTTGAATCAAGCTTGGTGAACACTTTCAGCTTCTCAGCCTATCTTGAGTTTATGAGTTGATGGCCATTTGTTGGAGATTTTTTTCAGAAAACGCCGCACTCTGCTGTGATGAATCATGCTGTCTATTCAGACAAGCGCTTCTCTTAATAATAAAGCTTTTCAGTCTCAGCCTAATGGATCAGATTCCTGCATCTTCAAAACATTTGAAAATTTATTCCACTTTTACTGACAGACAGAGTTTACCAATTATGTACTCGTCAGCACATACAATCGATTACAAAAGTAGACATCCTCATCCCTCACAGGCAGATACCAGAATGCGTGAAACAACTATTTGAGCAACCCCACAGCAATTCGGCAAAACTACTAAAGGCACAAAAGAAAAGAAAACTCAGAGTAAACCTGCGAAAAGAAGCCTACAGACCAAAACAAAAGCATCTAAGACACAAGTGATGGTAAGAAACGATTACTCACTGCCCAGACATGGACATTTATAAATTCCAACATCAGTTCTCTTATTGTCTCGCACAACATAACTCAAAAGTGTCAAAAGATTTAAATTTGGACCAGAATTCCTCCTACCAGGACCATAGAGCACTAAGCAATGAGTGTATTGAAAAGAAGTCTTGGCAGAGAAATCCTTTGTGTTGCTGATTCAGAAAAAAAACTGGCAACCCAACCCAAAGGATGTCAACACAAAAAAGGAGAATGACAACCGAAAGCTTTAGAAATTCAAAATCGAAGGAATCACTCACCTGTCTCTACTTCAAGCCAAAGTCTGCGAGTAACTATATTTCTAAAAATGACAAGCAATAATTTCATCATAAGAATAAAAGTAGAGACTTTCAGCCTTCAAAAATGATGGTGTAACAGAAAGTTATGGAGCAAACACAGGCAGAGAGATCATTCATGGTGAAATCAAGTGACTGACCACACAAACATAAGTTTAAGAGTTTGACAAGAGAAAATAACATTTGACCATTGGTGAATGATGAGTCAGCAGAGTACGAAGCAAACGCACACACTTGCAGGTGAATTACCCCTATTGCACTCGCTGTCTTGTATTTTACTCACTAAGTAGTTCAAGAAAACAATCCAACTTGTGTGACAGAGACTTTTAGCAGGTTCTTATCCGCTGCCATGATAGCTGCTATATAGCTGAGATAAGGGTTTTCTGGCAAACTTTTTACTTTCCACTCTGATACATGCTATAAAAGAGAAAGCACAACTCTCTTTTTATCTAGTACCACCAAGAACAACAAACTCCATATGAGGCTGCAAATGCTAAATCAGGTGTGCAAACGAGCAAACAGTGCAAGCAGCTTGTTGCCATTTCTCCTGTTCATTTTTTTAGTTCGAACATTATTTTGCTATCTGTTTTAATGAAAAAGAGTCCAATTGTTCTCTGGTATTTTCTTTGGGATGTTTTTTTCCTGCCTGGGTGTGCGTTTTGAGAGAGCTGTGGATTGATTTTCACTGCTTTTCACAACACAAGGGCATGTGCAATAAATAAATCTTCCTTCCAGGATAACTGAAGCATTTCTATAAACTGTAATCTGTATCTGTAAAATGATGCATTGATCTTTTTTCTGTAGATGTTAAAAACAAATAGAGTGTGGTTATGGTGTTAAAGCGGACTCATGAGAAGTAATGTAGGATAATATTTTACATATGTTTACTGTCATACTGTACAAGACAAAGGCCAAATAAAATATTAACGAAGGATGCAAACATTCATCTTCACTCCGTCCAAAGATCAACTCTGATGAACTTTGACTGGAGAAGCAGTATGAATAACCAAGAGCGCAGAAATGCACGCTGTTTAACCCCATTTGGCTCCGCCCACATTATGCAAGACAGGCTAATGATTCTTCCACACAGAGGATGGTTGTTTGTTTACCTTCTATGGAGTCAAATCATGGCTTTATGTTTCAGAATCAGGTAAACTTCAACAATGTGGGGCCACAGTAATTCATCAGGCTCTCGTCTCTTTGCCTGCAGTTAACATGTTAAATGTATAGGTTGGTAGATCCAAGCAACAGTCTTCCCTTATTCCTCAAGAATTTCGAAATCCAAAAAAGCTCTAGTAATAACAATAAATAAAAAACAATAATGTCAGATTCTGAATTTTTCAATTCAAGCATCATTACGCTTTTAAAGTATGAGGAAAAACTGCAATGTACTGTAACTGCTTTTCATTGAAGACATGTATCTTTGTAAACCTGCAGCTTTTTTATTTTAATTATTGTTTTCTTAACCTCTTTCTGCAACATGTCATCTCTCCTGGATTCAATATCATTTCTACTGTCAGAGAAATGTTTCCTACTCCCACAACATCTTTATCAACTGCATATTCTTCACTTTTCTTTCCCTCCTCGGGCATTGTTTTAAATTGACACATAATAACCTGAGGGAAGTTGACAGCTAGCTGAGGTGTTGCATGATAAGTTTGGTGTTTATGGATAGAATAGCTTTTCCTACTAATTGTGATTCAGACAGCCCTTTGAGTTGGATCTAATAAAAGTCTTCATACCAGGAAGGTGATAAGAATCTGATGTATTCTGCAGCTCTATCCAGCAGGTCAGCACAAAGCTGTGCAATCCAGTGTTAAAAACTGAAGCAGCAATTTGTCGAGCGCTTGGATGAGTCTGGCTCCTAAATCTAACAAAGGCAACTGTTTTCATGCAATTTAAAACATCAGGGGCGTCTTGATCCAATATTGATATTGATATTGGATATCGGTCTGATATCAGTGAAAAAACAAGTATTGGATTTTGTCAGCCTGCATCTAAAATGTCCCATAAAAGCTGTCCATTTTGCTCCAGCCCTTCTATACAGCAGCGTCCGCATGCAGAACCCACATGATCACAACAACACACCGATTATTGTTTTCTGCTCTTGTTATTAAAGTGACATGTTTATTTTGAAAATGAAGCTGTGGACTCTTAACTTTGCCATTAGACAATGGCCAATACACCTTTATTTCATTTTTTTTTTTTCGTCCCTGCCTTTAGTTGTTCCCACCATTAGCTGACAGTAAAAAGTAACTGAAATGAACTTGAATTATTTTGCACTTTAAATATATAATTAGTTGTTATTGGATTTACTGAGGTTATTTTTATGGTCTTTTAATTTAATTTTTATTTATTCTGTTCAATTTTAGATTATGTTTAAGTTATTAAAAATGATCATTTTGCACTTTAAAAAGGATACTTTTTGTTTTTTATTCAATTTATTGAGGTTACTTTTCAGGGTTTCCAATTTTTTAATTCATTTTATTCAGTTAAAGTATATTCTTCTGTTTCAGGTTAAAATGTATGTGGTGCGTGTAATGGTTCAGTTTTTCTCATACCTACTGTTGTTGAATATGGTTCTCTGAGTAACAAATTTTGATAAAGCCTATTTTGACGTTACATACTACGAAATATGTAAACTTAGTATCCATCATCTGTATGGTGACGATATCGGTATTGGCCGATGCTCAAGGCTGCAATATTGGTATCGTATTGGAAGGGAAAAGGTTATATGGGGACATCGGTGTAAAATACTGCTGACAAAGTCTGACAATGTTCACTATGGCCACATTTCTGGATTTGATTTCAATATCCATTTGAGAATTCAGCTTCATCACTGATCTTTGCTTATTTGCATTAATCTGTAGCTTTAAAGAACTGTTCAAATATATAACCTAAACTCCTGAAACCCTGATTCAGCTGAAATAACTCATCAATCCAGTGTCTTCATGAAATATGAACAAAAATCTCAGAACAGGGACTGCAGATATGGTGCAAACAACTGCACGCAAACCAAACGAGTACCACACACACAGCACAAATGAACGGGGTGAGAGATGGTAGCGGCGCCGAGTTTTCCAATCAATAACCCTGCTGCCAGAGAGGCCAGGGACCATTAGCACCAGTGAGCAGGCTAGAGTGACTCTGATGTGAAATGACAGGGGGCTTTCACAGGAGCCGTCCTACCGTTCCCCTCATTGTCACACCACACACACTCTCTCTCTCACACACACTCATTGCCACCCCACATTGCAGCTATTCTCACAAAGCAACCAGGACACTCTCTGTTTTTCTGTTCCCAAAATTGCCAAGAATTGTAAAAATCAGCCTCTGGGTTCCTAAAACACAACACACGTCTTGAGTCTTAAATCCTCAAGTAGAGAATAACACCTTTCAGGATGCTTTAAGTGACTTAAAATGACAACCTTTAAACTATATAAGAGGGGAAAACACTGAATAAAGCAGAACCGTCAGAAAAAAAGTGAATGTGAGGACTGTAAGTGTCCTAAAACTTTATCCTTTCCAAAAATATCAAATTAAAAAGGAAAACTGAAGAAGCTTATAATGCATGGTAAAAGCATTGTCCTCTCTAAATGGGCGTTGCCTCATGCCTGGTCATCATAATGCTTTGTTAAGGCTGCTGCACTATAAGATTTCAATGTGATCTCATTATGGTACAACATGGTGGAATTAATGCCCTGCAGAGATGTTGCTTCTGTGAGGGATAAACTGCTGAAACTTCTGCACATGTTTGCAGAAGATACACAGAGACTCTACACATCTGGGGAGGGAAATATTAACAAAGGACTCTGAATGGGGGAAAGATTTGTTTCTGATCGCCCTCAGACCTTCATATGATTCACCCACCTTTATATTAACCGTGCATACCTGTAATAGATTGCATGCTGTGAGCACAACAGGCAGATCAGATGAGAGGAGAGGGGGGGGTGCTTAATTCCTCCCCCACTTTCGCATCAAACTTTTTATTTCTCCGTATCAAAGAAAAAAGCTGACACTTGCTGCCTACCTCTCTCCTCCTGCTCTCCGCTCCGGGTCTGGTGATCAGCGCCGTGTCACCGCACACCACCGCCGCGTCCTCCACAAACACGCAGTCCGGGAGCTCCTCGTCCGCGGGAAGCTCGACCACCTCCAGCCCCAGCCTCGTGCCCAGGACCTCGACATACGCCTCATGCTCCCTTTGCGCCTTGGCCAGGTCCACCTCCACCTCCGCCTGGCTGGTCCGGAGCGCCTCTTTGACCAGGGACGCAGGGATTCCCCGGACAACAGCGTGGGTGNCTGGAGTTAGTTTGGGAGCAGCTACGTGAGGCATGACAAGAAAGAGGCCCTTACGGACATATAAACCAGGAGGACTGAACCTAAATATTACATCTATAAAAGCATGACCCAAATACTGGGTCTGAGGAGCAGAATTTTCCATCCGGTTTCCAGACGTGAATTAACATTTAGGCCATTTACACTTGTTGTGACAGACTCTAGCACCTTTTAACAACCATTATTTCCTCCCTCGGTAACCTGAACTTACAGTAAGTGCTCACAGCAGTGTGCCATTAAAAGATACAGTAAGGATCGACTGGAACTTCCAAAACAAATCCTACCAACAGATGAAGTCATCACCTGTCTTAGCAGTACTAATAAAAAGCTGACAGCTTTAGTATACATTTTACGGTAGACTTAAACCCAAGTTCAACAGTTGATAGCAAAGGTGATATCTCACACCAACACCTTTATCACCAGCTTGAAGTGAGTCAGGAGTGACTGAAAAAATAAAGTAAGAGTGGAAGAGTTTGGGGGATTTTTTTCTTTATCAATCTTGTTTTTGAATGACTGCCAGCACAATGAGAAGTTCTGGGAACACAGAAGTAGTCACCTGACTCACCAGGAGACAGCTGAAATTATTGTTATCACTGAGAAGCTGAAATGACTACTTGTCACAGCATCGAGATTTTGATTTGAGTCGACTTCGGACCAAACATTACAGCAGAAGCAGCAACAAAAAATGTACTGCACTTTCTGAAGTAAAAAACCTTTCTGGACTACACTTACAGAAATCCTGTACTCACAAACGCCTCTGAGGTGCAATTCAACAGCACCAGTTCTGTATTCAAGCAGGCTTTCTACCATCAAATTAGAACTAATTGAAATCCAACTGGGAAATTGAAAATCCATCCATGTACTGTAGATGTGGAATGTGCTGTAATGTAGTATAGATACTGGAGTGAGAGGGAGGGAACATAGCAGTTTAATTTCCCTGTCTGATTCAGGAGAGGGAGTAGATTGACTGTGATTGCTCAGTTCCTCACTTTGTCACAGTGAGTGCATCCAGATATCCCGTGGAGAAAACTCATTTCGGCCACTTGTGTCCCTCACCCCTCTGTTCCAGTCACTGCCAAAAGCTGCAAAAGTTCACCGACCTGCAAGATTACCTGAAATGCTTCTCTGTGGCTCAGGTCCAGGTTGGAATAAAAGCACAGTTGTGTGTCCTACCTCCACCTAAAACTACAAATATTACACAATTTCCAAACTCTCCTGAAAACAGAATGATTGGTGATGTTCAGAAAATTGAAGTGCACCTTTTTATTTTCAGCAAATCTGTAAAACTCAGTCCCTGTGATGCATTATTTCTCACTGCAAAAACCTCTCTCATGCTTCCACCAAACAACAAATTGAGAAACATTAAAGTAGAAATTTAGCAACCGTGGTCTGTGTCACACCTTTCTTTAGAAGTCCACACTTTGGTCATAAATTGTGTAATTTTAAATTTATGTGCATTCTTTTGGACACCAGCTGAGCAGCTCTCCATCATCACGTTGCTCTGTTATCGTTATAACTGTTCAGGATGCTTAAGTATTTTTGTCTGCAAGCAAAACCAGGAAGGTGTAATCCTGGTCAATATTCAACATATGGCCAAAATTTTTCCACTTATCACCTCAAAATTGGTGAGAATGAGCTAAAAAGTTGCATCACGAGTCCCAGGTGCCGTTTTCCCTGGTCTCATCTAATGTCCCACCAACAACTGTACTACAACTGGGACTAGTTAACTGCTAACTTAGACTCAATTAAATATTTGCCAGTGGCATTTACACAAAGTCTGATGGAGTTTCAAAGTACCCCAATTATAAATTTTGACTGAAAGAGTTTAATTTCTACTGTGCATGCATGTCATGAGCCCCATGAACAACTCATCAGCCTTGTATTGATCAACCCTTAATTTCTTACTCAGGAACTGTCAAAGTGCAACCTCAGGAGCTCTAAATGAAGCCAAAAGTGCCAAATCTGCAGTCCCTCAAGTGTCCACTCAACGCTGGCTCTAAAAGTGAGTGACACTCATGTTCACTTTTGAACTTCACAGGAGAAATGTAACAAGAATACTGCCTGGTACCAAGAGAGTAAAAGAAATTCTTTGATCAGATTTGATGTGTTGTTTCTTGGATTTTACACAAAATCAAAACTTTCATTGGCTTTTCCTGACAGGAATGATAGTGGGCAAGGATTTAAAGTTGTCCTGTATTTGGCCGGCTAAGAAAACAACCAATGGAACAGATGGTATAACTTTAATAGAAAGAATTTAGCCAACCATCTCTTGGGAAATACGGTCACTTCTGGCATCAACAAATCAGCATGGTGTGGACCCAAACTGCCACAATGGTTACCTCATTAATTGCCATCCATGGTAACTGTTCCAGTTCAGGCTGAAAAAAGCTGAATGTTTACCTTAAACTGCCTCGATGTTGAAGTCATTCGACACTGTTTCAACCCCCAATGAATCAAGGTGAACAGACAGCTGATCTTTTTACCTACTTTCAAAAGGTGACCTCCTTTCCCCGGCATGGCATATAACTATCAAGAAAGTATTTATGCAAGCAAAAACTTGTGAGTTTTGATAGGCAGGAAGAGTGTGAAATGTTCAAAACTTGAGTCATAGCATCTACAGTGCTGGCAATGAAACTCTGATATACAGTCTTCATAAAACTCAACAATAACACTGATGGTAAAGTCATTCATCACATCTGCAGTACACTCCTGATAAACATAAATACCTGAGGACAGTATTTATGGGAACATTAACAGGCTGTTTGATTCACTCACATATAGATGCAAAGAGAAGTTATGAAGACCGTGAAGGTCATTGCAGACACTGATTGAGATAGAGTGGTTTAAACAGAAAAACTCAAATGCTGTCGGCGTACCAGACGTTCATCTGACCAACCTCAGCTTTGAATCAAGCTTGGTGAACACTTTCAGCTTCTCAGCCTATCTTGAGTTTATGAGTTGATGGCCATTTGTTGGAGATTTTTTTCAGAAAACGCCGCACTCTGCTGTGATGAATCATGCTGTCTATTCAGACAAGCGCTTCTCTTAATAATAAAGCTTTTCAGTCTCAGCCTAATGGATCAGATTCCTGCATCTTCAAAACATTTGAAAATTTATTCCACTTTTACTGATAGACAGAGTTTACCAATTATGTACTCGTCAGCACATACAATCGATTACAAAAGTAGACATCCTCATCCCTCACAGGCAGATACCAGAATGTGTGAAACAACTATTAGAGCGACCCCACAGCAATTCCGCAAAACTACTAAAGGCACAAAAGAAAAGAAAACTCAGAGTAAACCTGCGAAAAGAAGCCTACAGACCAAAACAAAAGCATCTAAGACACAAGTGATGGTGAGAAGCGGTTACTCACTACCCAGATATGGACATTTATAAATTCCAACATCAGTTCTCTTATTGTCTCGCACAACATAACTCAAAAGTGTCAAAAGATTTAAATTTGGACCAGAATTCCTCCTACCAGGACCATAGAGCACTAAGCAATGAGTGTATTGAAAAGAAGTCTTGGCAGAGAAATCCTTTGTGTTGCTGATTCAGAAAAAAAAACTGGCAACACAACCTAAAGGATGCCAACACAAAAAAGGAGAATGACAACTGAAAGCTTTAGAAATTCAAAATCAAAGGAATCACTCACCTGTCTCTACTTCAAGCCAAAGCCTGTGAGTTACTATATTTCTAAAAATGACAAGCAATAATTTCATCATAAGAATACAAGTAGAGACTTTCAGCCTTCAAAAATGATGGTGTAACAGAAAGTGATGGAGCAAACACAGGCAGAGAGATCATTCATGGTGAAATCAAGTGACTGACCACACAAACATAAGTTTAAGAGTTTGACAAGAGAGAATAACATTTGACCATTGGTGAATGATGAGTCAGCAGAGTACGAAGCAAATGCACACACTTGCAGGTGAATTACCCCTATTGCAATCGCTGTCTTGTATTTTACTCACTAAGTAGTTCAAGAAAACAATCCAACTTGTGTGACAGAGACTTTTAGCAGGTTCTTATCCGCTGCCATGATAGCTGCTATACACGATGAGATAAGGGTTTTCTGGCAAACTTTTTACTTTTCACTCTGATACATGCTATAAAAGAGAAAAAACAACTCTCTTTTTATCTAGTACCACCAAGAACAACAAACTCCATATGAGGCTGCAAATGCTAAATCAGGTGTGCAAACGAGCAAACAGTGCAAGCAGCTTGTTGCCATTTCTCCTGTTCATTTTTTTAGTTCGAACATTATTTTGCTATCTGTTTTAATGAAAAAGAAGTCCAATTATTCTGTGGTGTTTTCTTTGGGATGTTTTTTTTCTGCCTGGGTGTGCATTTTGAGAGAGCTGTGGATTGATTTTCACTGCTTTTCACAACACAAGGGCATGTGCAATAAATAAATCTTCCTTCCAGGATAACTGAAGCATTTCTATAAACTGTAATCTGTATCTGTAAAATGATGCATTGATCTTTTTTCTGTAGATGTTAAAAACAAATAGAGTGTGGTTATGGTGTTAAAGCAGACTCATGAGAAGTAATGTAGGATAATATTTTACATATGTTTACTGTCATACTGTACAATACAAAGGCCAAATAAAACATTAACGAAGGGTGCATTCATCTTCACTCTGTCCAAAGATCAACTCTGATGAACATTGACTGGAGAAGCAGTATGAATAACCAAGAGCGCAGAAATGCACGCTATTTAACCCCATTTGACTCCGCCCACATTATGCAAGACAGGCTAATGATTCTTCCACACAGAGGATGGTTGTTTGTTTACCTTCTATGGAGTCAAATCATGGCTTTATGTTTCAGAATCAGGTAAACTTCAACAATGTGGGGCCACAGTAATTCATCAGGCTCTCGTCTCTTTGCCTGCAGTTAACATGTTAAATGTATAGGTTGGTAGATCCAAGCAACAGTCTTCCCTTATTCCTCAAGAATTTCGAAATCCAAAAAAGCTCTAGTAATAATGATAAATAAAAAACAATAATGTCAGATTCTGAATTTTTCAATTCAAGCATCATTACGCTTTTAAAGTATGAGGAAAAACGGCAATGTACTGTAACTACTTGTCATTGAAGACATGTATCTTTGTAAACCTGCAGCTTTTTTATTTTAATTATTGTTTTCTTAACCTCTTTCTGCAACATGTCATCTCTCCTGGATTCAATATCATTTCTACTGTCAGAGAAATGTTTCCTACTCCCACAACATCTTTATCAACTGCATATTCTTCACTTTTCTTTCCCTCCTCGGGCATTGTTTTAAATTGACACATAATAACCTGAGGGAAGTTGACAGCTAGCTGAGGTGTTGCATGATAAGTTTGGTGTTTATGGATAGAATAGCTTTTCCTACTAAGGGTGAATTCCAATTCCTGTCTTAACCCTCAATCTTAACCCTCAATCTCAAAATGCGCGTTCCCGCGAAGTGTAAGTGCTGTCCCGATTCTCAGAAAGTTGAGGTTGAGGGGCAAGATTGAGGGCTGTATCTCCCTCAATATTGAGATTTTCCGAGACCACCCTTGGGATTAAGGGACATCCAGAATGCATTGCGTATTGTCGGTAAATAAACATGGCGTCCAAAGCGGCAGAGAAGGCGAGCTACAAATATAGTATTTTCTTTGTTAATAGAGATATAAATATTACGAAAACCATTGTATTATCTTAGTTTAGACCCATTTTATGGATTATTTACCTCGTTGTTGCAGAACATTTATTTTTATTTTACGATCTTTTGTCAATAGCGTCCGGTGCGGACAAGTCAAGTTGCTTTCGTTAAAGTTAGTAAACATTACAAAATGGTCGTTTTTCTCCGTGGTAATATTATTGTTTTAACAAGATAACAGCCTATATAACATGCTTGTGCTGATAATGGTATAAGATGACCGGGCTAATGTCATCTCCTGTAGCTGCAGAGTTACGTAACGATAGTTATAGCTGGTGTTAACCTTTCAATAAACTATGGTATACTGTGACAGCTGAATATGTCCGTGGTTGTGTTATTTTATGTCTATAAAAAAACTAGTGCGATTGGCTTCCTTATTGACTGTCTGTCACGTGTTGTTAAAGTGAACGTAAATTCCCCACAGGGTAAAGGTTCAGTGTTCTATCGGGAATTGTGAACCAAAACTCCCGGTGACTCTAACTCCCAACTCGAACTCCCAATTCATTGAGGGTTAAGAAAGGAATTGGAATTGGGCCTAATTGTGATTCAGACAGCCCTTTGAGTTGGATCTAATAAAAGTCTTCATACCAGGAAGGTGATAAGAATCTGATGTATTCTGCAGCTCTATCCAGCAGGTCAGCACAAAGCTGTGCAATCCAGTGTTAAAAACTGGAGCAGCAATTCATTGAGCGCTTGGTTGAGTCTGGCGCCTAAATCCAACAAAGGCAACTGTTTTCATGCAATTTAAAACATCAGGGGCGTCTTGATCCAATATTGATATTGGATATCGGTCTGATATCAGTGAAAAAACAAGTACTGGATTTTGTCAGCCTGCATCTAAAATGTCCCATAAAAGCTGTCCATTTTGCTCCAGCCCTTCTATACAGCAGCGTCCGCATGCAGAACCCACATGATCACAACAACAGACCGATTATTGTTTGTTTTCTGCTCTTGTTATTAAAGTGTTTATTTTGAAAATGAAGCTGTGGACTCTTAACTTTGCCATTAGACAATGGCCAATACACCTTTATTTCATTTTTTTTGTCCCTGCCTTTAGTTGTTCCCACCATTAGCTGACAGTAAAAAGTAACTGAAATGAACTTGAATTATTTTGCACTTTAAATATATAATTAGTTGTTATTGGATTTACTGAGGTTATTTTTATGGTCTTTTAATTTAATTTTTATTTATTCTGTTCAATTTTAGATTATGTTTAAGTTATTAAAAATGATCATTTTGCACTTTAAAAAGGATACTTTTTGTTTTTTATTCAATTTATTGAGGTTACTTTTCAGGGTTTCCAATTTTTTAATTCATTTTATTCAGTTAAAGTATATTCTTCTGTTTCAGGTTAAAATGTATGTGGTGCGTGTAATGATTCAGTTTTTCTCATACCTACTGTTGTTGAATATGGTTCTCTGAGTAACAAAATTTGATAAAGCCTATTTTGACATTACATACTACGAAATACGTAAACTTAGTATCCATCATCTGTATGGTGACGATATCGGTATTGGCCGATGCTCAAGGCTGCAATATTGGTATCGTATTGGAAGGGAAAAGGTTATATGGGGACATCTGTGTAAAATACTGCTGACAAAGTCCGACAATGTTCACTATGACCACATTTCTGGATTTGATTTCGATATCCATTTGAGAAATTCAGCTTCATCACTGATCTTTGCTTATTTGCATTAATCTGTAGCTTTAAAGAACTGTTCAAATATATAACCTAAACTCCTGCAACCCTGATTCAGCTGAAATAATCCATCAATCCAGTGTCTTCATGAAATATGAACAAAAATCTCAGAACTGGGACTGCAGATATGGTGCAAACAACTGCACGCAAACCAAACGTGTACCACACACACAGCACAAATGAACGGGGTGAGAGATGGTAGCGGCGCCGAGTTTTCCAATCAATAACCCTGCTGCCAGAGAGGCCGGGGACCATTAGCACCAGTGAGCAGGCTAGAGTGACTCTGATGTGAAATGACAGGGGGCTTTCACAGGAGCCGTCCTACCGTTCCCCTCATTGTCACACCACACACACTCTCTCTCTCACACACACTCATTGCCACCCCACATTGCAGCTATTCTCACAAAGCAACCAGGACACTCTCTGTTTTTCTGTTCCCAAAATTGTCAAGAATTGTAAAAATCAGCCTCTGGGTTCCTAAAACACAACACACGTCTTGAGTCTTAAATCCTCAAGTAGAGAATAACACCTTTCAGGATGTTTTAAGTGACTTAAAATGACAACCTTCAAACTATAAAAGAGGGGGAAGCACTGAATAAAGCAGAACCATCAGAAAAAAGTGAATGTGAGGACTGTAAGTGTGCTAAAACTTTATCCTTTCCAAAAATATCAAATTAAAAAGGAAAACTGAAGAAGCACATAATGCATGGTAAAAGCATTGTCCTCTCTAAATGGGCGTTGCCTCATGCCTGGTCATCATAATGCTTTGTTAAGGCTGCTGCACTATAAGATTTCAATGTGATCTCATTATGGTACAACATGGTGGAATTAATGCCCTGCAGAGATGTTGCTTCTGTGAGGGATAAACTGCTGAAACTTCTGCACATGTTTGCAGAAGATACACAGAAGCTCTACACATCTGGGGAGGGAAATATTAACAAAGGACTCTGAATGGGGGAAAGATTTGTTTCTGATCGCCCTCAGACCTTCATATGATTCACCCACCTTTATATTAACCGTGCATACCTGTAATAGATTGCATGCTGTGAGCACAACAGGCAGATCAGATGAGAGGAGAGGGGGGGGGTGCTTAATTCCTCCCCCACTTTCGCATCAAACTTTTTATTTCTCCGTATCAAAGAAAAAAAGCTGACACTTGCTGCCTACCTCTCTCCTCCTGCTCTCCGCTCCGGGTCTGGTGATCAGCGCCGTGTCACCGCACACCACCGCCGCGTCCTCCACAAACACGCAGTCCGGGAGCTCCTCGTCCGCGGGAAGCTCGACCACCTCCAGCCCCAGCCTCGTGCCCAGGACCTCGACATACGCCTCATGCTCCCTTTGCGCCTTGGCCAGGTCCACCTCCACCTCCGCCTGGCTGGTCCGGAGCGCCTCTTTGACCAGGGACGCAGGGATTCCCCGGACAACAGCGTGGGTGTACTGACCAAAACCTGCCATTAAACCAGCCATGTTTTGCTTTCCCTTCACTTGGCACGCTCAAATCTGACAAAAAAAGGAGAAAAAAAACACCTTCAGCGAATGAATGACAGAAACTGCTATCAGTTAACTCGCTGCTGCCCGGCGTGCTTATTTGTTCCCTGTTAGTTTGTTGGGTTTTTGATTCTTTATTTACAGTAGCCTGCTACATTCAGTGTCAGTCAGTCCTGCTCCAGTCTCCAGGCGAGCGACGGCGCTGCTATGACGCGCACCGACCATCACGTGTAGCCGACGAGTCTGTCAGCCGCCCGCGAGCCGTGCAGCCCAACAAGTGACACTTCGAGTCCACGGAACATGTGGCTCAATCAATTTCACACTGGATCAGTGAGGCAGAGTGTGCAAGTCAAACTCCTTCATGCTGTAATGAGTTCTTAGAGGAGGAAATTACAGCAGAACAATCGATTATTTCTCCATTAATGCGTATTGCATATTATTTCTGTCATGAAGTTATTACTAGACCTGAATCGAAGTCCTTTTATAGATTAGTGAGCAGCAAAATCATTACTTTCTCTCAATCTAATTCTTTTCTTTTTTTTTAAACTGAAAACTTTGTCTCTGACTTCTTTGAAAGGGAATAAATCTTTTTGCTCCAAAACAGCTGGAAGGACAAAACAATGAACCACAAGTTACAAGGCTGGGCTTCAGGAAGCTTTTGATCATACTGACCCATAAATCAGCTCTAGAGTCTGGATTTAAAACTAGATTGTGACAATATTCTACTCCTTTAAGATGTGTGACATGATGAACAATGCAATAATTTGAGGAGACTATAAGAGGGCAATATTATTTGCAAAAAGACACATACCCAACAACAGTGGCTAAGAGCTTATGGAGGGAAATTTCATTCTAGCATGGTCATGTAAAAGGTTAAAGCACCTGTAAGAAGTTTTAAGCAGATACGAGAAACAGACCTAAATTAATAACAAGGCTTCCTATGAGCTCCAAACATGAGAAATTCCATTAGGAGGAAAGAAAATGATTAATTTTTTTTATTGTTTTCTGTTTTGTTTTGATGACAATTGAAACCATTCTGAGGGGATGTGACTGTTAAAACAATCTGGATGACACTTTTCATCAGGAATCATAACTTATGCATGTACAGAATGAGATAAACAAAGCAATAAGATGTAACAATAGCACAGTTCCTTAAAGGAGCTTTAATATAATTTGAGAAAATGTGAATATTCAGGTTATATTTTGGTTGGTGTCTTTTTATTGCAACAAAAAAGTTGGGTAGGAGACATGGATGGCTATAACCACCAACTTTGTATTCACAATTTGATGTCCAATATAAGACAAAGTTCAGTTGTTATGGATAAAGAGTCAGATGTGAAGAGTGAGATTAAACCTCTGTTATTGGACATAAAAAATTCTAGATGTATAACTGTTACTTTTGGCAGAGTTTATGAGTGTACACAGAAAAAGAATAAACATCAAATAGATGCCTTTGTTGTGTATAAAGAGAAGGAAAGGAAGAGCAGTGTTTGTAAGGGTGTGTGTGTGTACAGGAGGAGGAAGGAGACTTATATTCCCCATGGTGCCATCCAAGGAAGGTTCTGGGCCCGCTGAAGCCGTCTGAATGGATGGAATGTTTCTTCAGACGTCCCAGAAGCACATTCTTCCACAGCCGGACCTCCGTTTGTCTTTTCTTGTTCCAAATTCACTCAATTATCCCTGACTGCTCGAAACATTCCACAACGTTCCAGGAGCCCCACATTCCTTTTTTCCACTCGGGCCAGGATCACCACCCTCCTCCTCCTTCTCCTCCAAACATTAACACCTGCCCCCACCCAGACTGTTCTTTTTTTTTTCCATCATTCCTCATCATGGATGGACACGGCCAAAGAAAAGACCCTCTTCTGTCTCTTCTTGCTCCATGCTGAGGAATTTGGGCTACTTCAGATGAGGGAAAGCCCTCATACTTTCAGCACACCTGGCCTGTTCTCTGTGCAGCTATAAAAGAAATGAGTGAAAGCAGAGACGGTCCTCCCAGCTGTGGATGAAGCAGCACAAAAAGCAGCAGCTCTTTTCAGTCTGGTATGATTGGACTCATAATGAGATCTCAGATGTCTAAAGTGACACAGACATGCATGATTGCACAGGTGCACAGAGCAAATTCATCTCTAAGGAGTCAGACAAATTTATGAGCTTAATTACTGCAGAATACAAAGTGATGGTGTGACAGGGGATCAGATGTTTCAGTCTGGGTTTTAGAGGAAAGCGGTTGTAACTTGAGACACTTAAGAAGCAGTTCCAACTAGGTCTCACTGCAAACAAAACATTCGAGGAAAATACTGAGTGAAAGTGAACATTATGTGCTGATGCTATTAACAGATTGTTTTGCAACAATCTATTTTCATGCTGTCAAAAGGCATTCTGGGAAATGTAGTTCGGCCACAAACAAAACAGGAAAAAAGTTACCACAGACAGAATAATTATGCAGGGACTTTGAATATAAAACTTAGCTTATAGTTTTGTGCAGTGAACACGTGAGCACACAAATGCATGTTTGGAACAAGTGTTTCTGCTATTATGACAGCATTCACACATGCACTAAGCCATTCATCCATCCATCCAAATACTTCAACAAAAACTTGCATCTATGCTCTGCTCAATTCAACTTTGATTGGCTTCGGCCCTAAAGAGCTGCAGACTTAATGGCTCTGCTGAGATTTAGGGCCTGTGTCCACTGACAGTGATCACGATGGCTCCATTTCTCTGAGAAGGGATGATTAAGTCTGTTTTAAGGCGGTTTGCATGCCTCAAATGTCTTTTCTATTAAGTAAATCTTCCAAAAAAGCTTCCGAAATACAATGTAAAACCAATAATCTAAAATTGTAGGATCATTAGCAGCACCTTTTGTGCTGGAACTTAGCTCTCAAAGATACGTAGGGTTAGATTGTCCTCTACGTGGACTCTGCCAATCCTGTTGATGGAGTTTAAATCAGCAGTCCTGCCTCTTCTTTACCTTGACTGGCTTATGCAACCTCATCATATGTACGTGTGACTTCTGTTTAAAAGAAGTTTCTTTTGATTCCCAAATTCTGTGAGCATCAATTGATCTGGGGTTGAGGAGCTATTAAATCATAACTCCTGCAAAAACAAATTTCATTTGTCCCACATCAGATATACAAGAACTTTCTGCAAAGTACATTGGCTCCAAGTATAAATTGTCTATACACAACACTAGCGTTCAGTTACAAGTTATGTCCTTGCAGTTGTCAGACAATGCAGAACAAGGTATATTTTTTCTTGGTGTTGTTAGAAAACAAATACAGAAAATATATATGCTTAGCAAATTACTTTTCAAGTCTCACAGAAAACCAAATTTATTGGAGCTTCCTGAAACCTGGCACTACAGGTGATGCTTTCAAATACTGTACATTTTGCATTATAGGTATAGTAAGAAGTATTGCATCATCATATATTTTGCAATCTCACAGCTCAGCTCTAATAATCCTGCTGAATGGATTTGTAATGAAACAGATAAGTACTTGCGGTATGCAGAAAAATCGAGGACATAGAAGATGTCCAAAAGAAAAATATGTCTTAATTATTTGGACTTGTTTCAGGGAAAATGTGAACTCTGCACCTCGATGGATAAACTGTCCCCAAAAAATCTTGAGGGAAAAATTATACAATACAGGATATGAAGGAACTGTGTGGTAACATGATTATGAAACAGCTATCCTCTCTCAGGACCTTCTTATTTAATTAAGTCAAGATAACAAAAGCAATCTGGCTGAACACTTTGGTTGTGCTATTTTATTTCTGGAAGAATCAGCAAAATCTCCCTCAAGAATCTGTGATCCAGATTTCTTCCTTCCTGTGCTGGTCACATCAACTTTCCCTCGACTCAGATGGCCTCATCTCTGCCCGATTTCACATGAGAAGGACCCATAACTCAGCAGACTTCCTGCAGCTTCATGGGCTGACAGAGAAGGGAAGTGTTACGAGTACAAACTGCATACCAGTTATGACATTTGTCTTGAATATACTACAATGGAATCTGTTGTTTAAACATGCAGGGCCATCCTGTTCTCTTCCATCTGTCACTTGGACTTAGAAGGCCAACAAGTTTCCTGAAACTGATTCTGGAGGCTGTGAGTGTGAGTTCTGACAATAGGTTTCCAATACACTGAGTCACGATACAACACGGGAGCTCTCAAACTTTAGGAAACAGTGATTCTCTTCTGCATCTGATCGGAAGGCTTTAAAACAGGAGCTACATAACTATAAGTGTTATAATCTTGGTAAGATGGTGACCCCTCCTCAGTTTGGGAGGGGGATTCATGTGTGCACATGTGTGTCCATGTCTTGATGGAAACTATTATGCCAGGGCAATTACAACAAAAAGACACATGTCCAGCTTTTGGACTGCTCCCTTATGTGAATGTGTAATTACAACATATGGATTACTGCATGTTACTCTGCACTGACGTACAATGACGACACAGTTTTCCTATAGCTGGAACACATGAGCGGATACATGTAGTCATAAACACACATGTAGTTGCATGCACATACTCATGAGACATGTGGTCGACATCGCGGAGACAGAGAGGAATGTTTTATGATGCACTTCCAGATAGTTAGGATGTCCAGCAGTAAATAAATTGGATCCCAGGAGCTGCACGTCTGCTTTAAGAATCTCTTATTCTGTCACTTATTACCAGTCCATCTATTTCCAATGAGGTCATGCAAATATTAAAAGCCACGAGAAACCCTGCACTGACTCAGCTGATATGTTGTATTATAATAGTTTTAATACTACATTAACATATGCAAATGAGCCCACACATGAGCAAAGCACATCGCGGAAACACACCAAAAGTGCGCTGCACATGTGCTCAGACAGACACACCCCCTGTCCAAAAAGCCTGCACACACCCCCAGTCTGCATACTTTCCGCAGACACAGACTAAACGGATCTGTTTATTATGTTATCACATGAGTATTGTATTTCAAATATGCTGTGATTCCTGACAACTGGACTTTTTTGAAATACAAAAAACATGCACAGCTCAGTTCAGACAGCTTGTAAACACCCACAGTCCTCGTTTGACGCACAAAACACTTTTTCCAGATATTTACCCACTTTTGATCTGAGGTTAAAATGTTCGCGCATCAGTTTCAAGTTTTAATTTGTCTTTATAGCTACATATGAATTTGTTTATAACACACGTTTATCCGGTTAAAATCATATTTTTAGCCCATCGCGCTCACATCCATGGTAAGAGAAAAGAAGTCGAAACTCACCGGAGAGGTTCTCCAGGCGTCTTGCGTCTGGTGCCGCTGTCTCAGTCTACCGTAATGTTAAAACTACACACGAGGCTACAGAAGAGAAAAAAGTGGAGTGTCCGACCACTATGGAACACAAGTAAACACTCTGTCCCCACGCAAACTCTCTCCCTTGGCATCTTCGTAGCGATGTTATTGCTTTTATGCGCCTTTACGCACTTCTCCGCTTCGTTGGTAAAAGTTTTCATCAATCGGAATCATTTGAAAACTTTGCGGAAGGGACTTATTGAGACCCCAGATGTTAAAAAAGAGACAAAGAGCAAGTATTTGTCTCCCCCCACCAACACCACAACATGTCTCGTGGAAAATTGGATCACTTTACCTACAACAGGACCCACTCCCCCCTCCAAACGTGATGGACACATTGCGTGAAAAAGTCAAATTGCCATAAGAGTTGAATGCAGAGGAATTTCCCTGCATGAAGAACATATTTAACAAGGCTTTGAGCTGTCAGGAATGCTTTGTGGTCTGCTGGCCGAAGAGAGAGAAATATGTTAATAATGTAGGCTACTGCCATACCAAATATGGCAATATTGTTACGTCTGAGCTCTGGTGCGCATCTGGAAACGCTTAGCTCCTCTGAATAAAGGCGCTGGAGAGCCAGAAATAGACACTGGTAAACGTATTTCTGCCCACACCTTTGAGCTCACAGACACCTATTTAAAACGTGGCCGCTGCAACACGCTATAAAAGTGACTTTATCAAAGAGCATTTATCAGAACAAGCTTTACGCACACAACAATGACTCAGTGTACCGATACCATGAACAATCTATGCTGTTTATCAACTTTATCCCGACTTTATTATACTTTTTACACTGAGTGATGTCAGTTTGTGATGTTATTTTGCTTGTTTTGAAAACACAACAAGAGGACACTGTTTGAAATGAAGAATACGTCACAGAAACTAAGAATACCAAATGATCTCATGTCAGTCTCGTGTATGAAGTTAAGGAGAGGGTAGAAACGCTCCTGGGTGATCCGAAAACACAGAATAGTGTCAGTAAAGCACCCTAACTTGACTGTTTTAACGCCGAAGTGGTCAAGTTTTCGTCCCGAGTTGATAGATGTGAGAAGCGAGCAGAGGCAGAAAATGAAAGAAGGGATAAACAAGAAGGGAAAAATGTGAGACGGAAAAGTGTGTTCAGATGGGATCCAGGGGGGAAAAATCCATTTGGGAGCGAAAAAAAAATAGAAAGGTTTAGACAGGGTGGAGCTTAGGTCTTGGATGGAAAATGCGCCGAGAAACATTCCTGGCATAGTTTGGGAACAGTTCAGCAGGCAGCCCAGGAACGACGTCAGCTTCCCACTACTGTATAAAAGTACGGAGGTGGCCGGACCTCAGCAGACTGCAAGCGCTTTACCGAGAGATTCAACTTCTCTAAAGGAGCCTCTAAGAGCAGAGACTACCAGCAAACAAACCGACCGAGCGAGGGAATACCTAAGGACTCCTCTGAAGACAGACTTTACCTACTTTTTTTTTTTTTTACAACCGAGTACAGGATTCCTCTTTTACGAATTTTATCCAAGATGCTGATGCTTTCTGTTGCCGTTACCTTCCTTGGAAGCCTCAACTTGGTGAGTTATTTCTCCTTTCCTCTCGGAACAAGAGCTGTTATGTTATCTTTGTGCAGTTAGAGGAAGAGCTTTTGGTTTAATGCTGAGTTTTTCTATTATCTGTGGGATACTCTGTGCGTCAGAATCTTAAAGTTCAGTGTTTAATGGAGGGTTTTGTTCGTTCTGTAGGTCCTCTCCTCCTCCTTATGCCCCTCCGTGTCTGAGTGTCCCCTGGAGATACCCAAGTGCGCACCCGGTGTGAGCGTCGTCCTGGACGGATGCGGCTTCTGCAAAGTGTGCGCCAGGCAGCTGAACGAAGACTGCAGCCTGACCGAGCCTTGTGACCACACCAAAGGGCTGGAGTGTAACTTTGGGGCGAGCTTTGCTGCTGCTACAACTCGTGGCATCTGTCGAGGTATGTACAAAGAGTATCGAGCTCCAGATGTGCATGCTTCATTGACACTTGTTAAAATAAAGGAGGTGATTCAGGACTTTCTGGAAAGATGGTACAGTTTGAGATGTGCATGCTGCTCAAGAAGTTTGAAGTTCTTTTTAAAATAAGGGCTTTGAATGAGGAGTATGGGAAGCAGTGTGATTTCAACACTGTGGAATGCAGATAGGAGGAAACTTAGACTAAACTCCCAACACAGACAGCCCACTGTGGAGGGAAAAAAGACTCCTCAGGCAGCCTCAAGAATTTCACAGTTTAACTGATCCTTACCTGGCAGCCATGTGATGTCTTCTGCAGACTTTTCCAAGCAGAGCAGGAAAGAATAACATTCCTTTCCTCCTGTTTTTTTCTCCCCCTTGCAGCCAAGTCAGAGGGCCGACCTTGCGAGTACAACAGCAGGATCTACCAGAATGGAGAGAGCTTCCAGCCTAACTGTAAACACCAGTGCACATGCATCGACGGGGCCGTTGGATGCGTCCCGCTGTGCCCACAGGAGCTCTCTCTGCCCAACCTGGGCTGTGCCAACCCAAGACTGGTCAAGGTAGCAGGCCAGTGCTGTGAAGAGTGGGTGTGTGACGATGGCAAGCAGACCGACATCCTTGAGAAGATCTTTGGCAAAGACATGTTGACTGATGAATCAGAAAGAGACCTCACCAACAGGAACGAGCTCATTGCTATCGTCAAAGGTGGACTCAAGTCTCTACCAGGTAAGAAAGATTTCTCTCATCCTTGAATTTGAATGTTTTTTTTTCTGGATTTATTAACAAAGGCTTGTAATATACAAAGATTCAAAGGATGCTAATGTTTCTCTGTCTCCTTTCACAGCATTCAGACCGCAGCCTGAAGTCCACATGTTTGACAACCAGAAGTGCATCGTCCAAACCACGCCCTGGTCCCAGTGCTCCAAGAGCTGTGGAACAGGAATCTCTACTAGAGTCACCAACAACAACAGCGAGTGCAAGCTGGTCAAAGAGACACGAATCTGTGAAGTGCGGCCATGCACACAGTCACCTTACTCCAGTCTTAAGGTAAGCTTGAGCCACCAAGACTTAATATGATGAAGGCCTGCTTGATACCAGAGATGCATCGCATTATCTCCACCTGAATGCACAACTAAGCTCCATCTCCTTCTCTACAGAAAGGAAAGAAGTGCAGCCGAACCAAGAAGTCCAGCCAGCCTGTGAAGTTCACCTACGCTGGCTGCTCCAGCCTGAAGAAGTACAGGCCCAAGTACTGTGGAGCCTGCGTGGACGGGCGCTGCTGCAGCCCCCACGACACCAGAACCATCCGCGTCAAGTTCCGCTGTGAGGATGGCGAGACCTTCAACAAGAACATCATGATGATCGAGTCCTGCAAGTGCACCTACAACTGTCCCCATGCCAATGAAGCCTCCTACCCCTTCTACCGCCTCTCCAACGACATCCACAAGTTCAGAGACTGATTGGTGAACGACGTCCAAAGCCTTTAGCGAGAGAAAGACATCATCAGCAGTACTGGCGGCCATTGGCGGTCCAGATGAATGCAGGGGTGTAAATAGACTACCAATCAACTACCAGCTTCTTGTTGTAACTAGATTCCCAAGGAATTGTGGGCTTACATCATGAGGACTCAATGAAGTGCACTGTTTGCTGTGACTCGGCAGCATTCCTAACTATGAACTGCTTCGTATTAATGGAGCATCTGAAGTAGCTTCGTTATGGAGCAAGATGTAATTAATATTTGTACATTTATGTTAGTCTCTGATATCAATTCACTGTGTATATTTTGATCCTTTACATCAGACATGACACAGACTGTAGACTTGTGTGTGTATATGTAGATATGCACATGCGCAACTTCAATTAGCATACCATCCTGTATCTTAAGAACAAGACACCGAAATGTCACCTCTCGACTTGTTTAACAAGTGTGCGGTTTCATTCCTTCCTGACGTGGGCATTATTGTTCATGTTTTGTGGCAGCTATTGAACTCCTTTCATGAAAAAAAGACAAAGCGAAACATGTCAAAGGATGAATGAATGTTTTTATTATTGTTATTAATATTATTTATCAAAATAAATGTAGCTACTTTATTTGGATATTATGTGTCATACTGGAATAAATTGTAAAATGATTTAATTTTATATGCTACAAATAAAACTGATTTATTTATGAAATATGACACTGTCTGGGTTGAATTTGTTTGAGCTGTGCTGCAGGATGGCACAAAGGACAATGCTCAGATGCAGAGGGGGCCGGGGGAGGATGTTTAAAGCCAGCGTTCCCAGAGAAAATCCCCCTGTTATATCATTCTGTAGACCCGACAGATTCTCAGACAGACACCGAGCAGGGTCGGTCTCTTCTTATATAACACAACCTCTCAGACTCTCTCTCCTGACTTTCTGTGCATTGGAATGCCTTTCTAAAGCAGGCTAGTTCTCTTTCATTTGATCAGGCTAAGCCATACACTTCACCGGTTCTGAGAGAGGGGGGAGAAAAAGATTAAGACCACGAGTAGCAATGAGTATGGGAGTATGCCAAGAATCTTAAGTGCGGCTCTGAATGGGCTGGGATTAGACACCATGCAAGAAGGACAATGACTGTTATAGCGTGTGTACAAAGAATGCATTCCCAGGGAAGTTTTATTTTTTCACACGGGGGAAAAGCAATACCAAATTGACCTAATTCATTAGCAGTTGCCTTTAAAAGTGAATTAGTAGCATTGGCCTCTGCTGGCTCTTAAACTGCAGGGGTCGGCTAAACAGTTGTAAACAGCCCCGCAAAGTCGTGAGGGATTAAGCCTGCCTTCCAGGTTTCACTTTAACAAGCATTAAGAAATACTATTATGAGGTAGAAGCAGGGGAAGGACAGGAAACAGGGTAACATACTTTCTACTGTGGTCATAGAAACTTCCAACTTTTCCAGCTACTGGAACAGAGTGTTGCTACTGTCACTAACACCACTTGACACCACTCGAATAACAACATAAACATCAGTCTGAGAAAGAGGTGTTATTTTTCTCTGGTGGCAGATTCCTGCACCTGGTACAAATACCTGCAGTACAGTCTAAAGAGAGCAGAGCTCAGGGGCAACGACAGGGAAGGGTTTCTTTCTTTTTTTTTTTTGATCCAGGTAGAGGGAGCGGCTCAGGAATGCAGCAGTGGCTCAGAAAGCAGACATCCTGATGGGCGGCAGATGTTGGAAAATATTTCAGAGCAACATGTTCACTTTAGCTAAGAAGATTTTCCAAATATACACAAACACTCCCGGGTGCACACTTGTGTCCACAAAAAGGCATTTTATCTCCTCACAAACAAGTAGAAAGAGCCGACTATCTGCAGCTCCATGCCTGCACAGCATTCCTGCATAGCTGCTGGAAATAAGTCTAAATGGAGTGTGTTTAATAAGAGGTTGAGCAGGACACATCTCCTTTGATTGAGCTGCATACCTCACAGGATGTGCCCGCTGAGATTTTACAGATTGCTCACATGAAAGGCTCCTGAGGTTTACCTAATCACAAAGATGTGTCTGCCCCATGCAGCCGGATTTACAGTCCAAACACTTTCAGGGAGCACTGTTCTGTTTTTGCTCTCTGCCTGTCTGTTACTTCCATCTTTGCACTACAGAGCTTGGAAAGTGACTGTCATTTGTCTTGTTAACACAATGCAGTTAACTTGGTTATGTAATAGCACCTGAGTCGTCTTGAAAGTCATCTGTTGCATTCCTTTATAAAGTACTGACAGACCACAGAGACAGGGGTGCAATCCTTCAAACTTAACTGCACCAGAAAGTCTCATCGTGCTCGTGAGAAATTAATCCTGTTATCCCAGCCAACAGGGCACAAACCTGTGAAAACCATCACACTCTCTCACATAAAACTCCTGCAATTAAATCACCCAGAGCCTACCTCATTCCCTGAACCCAGAATGTGTTTATATGACAAAGACATTAGCATTAAAGCTTCATCAGGCACTACGTAATGCTGTGCAACCAGAAGCTAACAACACCAAGAGTGGCCATTACAACATGCTGGAAGCTGCTGAGCACTGATGTCAGCTTTTTTTACAACCCCCCTGTCTATAACCTCAGGATAATACTCACTGTTATAAGGGACCCATGGGTGAGTAGTAAGGAGGGTGAGAGGCTGGTCACCAAGTATAAAAGCAGAAGCAGGGATTTGTTTTGAAAGGCACCATCTGCTGGACAAGACAGGGAAAAGCAGATCATGTTTGAAATGTATCTGCACACTTTAACTTAATAATACCTGCTCAATCTTAAGTTTAATGACCACGACATGTGCGGAAAACTGGCAGAACATCTTTATTTATATAATAACAATGAATATGCATACTTCATGTGAAATGTCACTTGAACAAAGTGATGTAAAAGACTCCCATTATCTAAAAGGGTGTGGGACCCTCTCTTAAAACTCAGCATGAACACACACACATTAAAGTGACCGTGATGCAACTCTTCAGACACACCCATCACACACAAACACACACACATCTGCAATTACATAAGAATAACCGATGAAGAGGAGTAGGATGAGATTCAGAATCCATTCCCTCCCAGGCTGTGTGAGTGTTCAGTCTGTTCCCAGAAGGCCGCCAGCTACTGGAGTGATCATTTCTCTAAAACAAGTGGAGCATTGATGGAAGAGGCAGAGCAGAGTCTTTGGGCGTCTGCAGCCTCGGCCCAGTGGAGACAATGTTTGACTGAATAATCTCCAAGGGGGCACATGCGGTCAGCAGCTGAGCTAATGTTGGCGGATGCTGCTCTGCTATTGTTGAACATGGGAAGAACAATGAGATCACATCATCAGAAGATGTCATTTTCCCCTTCTTTAACCAATGAATGTTCCATGATTTGTCCAGCACTTTAAGTTCCTGCTCAGATCAGAACAAATATGTCAAATTGCTTTCAGACTGACAGAAGTGTACAGGTGCAGCGTTAGATTTTCTTTTACAGATATTGTTCCAAAAATATCACACCTTCTAAAGTTTTTACTTACAGCTTTCTGCTCTTTTTGTGGACTGAAGTGCACTTTGGTAAATCAGTCGTTGGATTAGTCAATTGACAAAATGCAAACAGACACCACACAAAATCCAAAACAAAGTAACCAGTTTGCAAACTCAGGAGCATGTCTTTAAACTTGATAAATAGGGAACAGCAGTCTTTATGCATTACAGAAGCTTTTTACAATGAACAGCACAAAATAACACACAAATGCAAAAACACACACACACTTAATGTTGAAAAAAATCTTCACTTTAAAGTCTTTATATATAAACTTAAATTATTCCCCCAGGTCCGACCGATATCACTTCAACTCAGGAATTTAACAAAACATACATGCATCTTAAAATGGCTTGAGTTTCATGGATATAAATTGCTGGTCTTGTGAGTTTCAAATATTGAAAGTGGAGTGCACAGCCCAGTTATTGGAAAGAGGCCAGTAAAACTCACACGCTAACCCCCACTATTCTCTACTTCTACTGTATCTCTGCCCTTAAAGTTTCTGTACATGCACTGACAGGAAAGAGCTAAACAAGAAGAAATCAATAATGACGGCAATTATTTCATGCGGAACAGCCTGAGCAACTTGTTATTCTCTATTCCTGGAGCTGGGGATGAGTAAAAGACTGGATTTTTCCTGATAACACTTACAGAATGAATGGACAGCAGAATGTGGGGAACTGCTGATTCGATAGAAACATACTTGATAAGAACTGCAAACCCCATCTTTACCTATCTATCAGATAACATGAAAGGAGTGTTTAGTAAATATTGTAATGAATATGCAACAGCTGAAATGCTTTTCCTTCTGAGATTCATCTTGTCCTTAAAACAAACCCAGAAAAGGCGACTTAAAACTGAAACTTTCCACAAAATCGATGCATGCCCACTGTTTCAAATAACTCTGCTTTCAGTAATTTCTCATCACATCACTTCAGAGGAGCTACATTTATGTCTTTCATGGCTCATTTCAAACTTCACCACAATAATTTATGTCATAAAACTAATTTTTTTTTCGGATCTTAAAATGAAAGATGAAGGTTTCATCCAGGATTTCAGGATCAGCTGATGCTCCAGTGGAACATAAAGCGACAAAAATAATGCATCCTCCTGCTCCTTTGTTGGCCCCATGCTGGGTAATAGTAGCTTGGTTTCCAGTATTGTTAGGAGATAAATGCTAGTAAAGCCTGAGTCATTAGACTGTCCCACACTTTCCTATCCTATGTCACACCAGTTCTGATTTCTTTTGCATCTTTTGATCTTTAGAGCTGACAATGGTTGCACCATGGAAATTTAGTTAATGAGTGGCAAGTGTGACTGTAGTTTAGAGCAGTAAAAACGTGCCCACTGGCCTTCTCTGGTCACAAACTGCAATGAAGTAAACAGGCAGAGAAACAGATGGAGATTTATAGACAGACTGTGGCACAGTGCAGCCTTCGGTTTGATCATCCTGCATCCAGAGATAAAGCCGACAGACGGAGAATAAACGGTAAGAAATGACATGATGACATTCAGGATATTACATTTTCCTCCTTTCTTTTTTAATCAAAACGATCTCAACTCCCATGCATTAGGACAAAAAGAGGATATTGCATGAGAAAGAAAAATGAGTCATAAATGTCCTTCCTATACCTGCTCTGGGACGTATCAACCGGACATGTCATGAGCGTGTCTTTATAGATGATTTACACATTCAAACTTTCTGCAGGGTGTCCACTATAGACAAGCAATTTCAAACAAAGCTGTGTCTCCATATTTTGATGAACAGTTAGTCGCAGTACATGAATAATTGCTGGATGTGATTAAAGCATGTTACTGTTTGAACTGTGCAGCACTTATATAAAATCTAATAAATGACATTTTTACCCACATGTAATTCAAGGTGCATGTCTGGGAAATAAAAGCTGCACTTCGATTGATTGTTTCATCTTAATGGGATCATGTGGAGCTCCCTTTTTACTTCATGAAGCAATAAATGGCTTATAAGAATTGTTGAGGTCTACACAGTAGAAACAAAACATAACATAACCAGAAAGTCTCCAGAGGCATCAGCAGGTGCTCTGAAAACAAGTTCACATGATAACTTCAGGCTGATAGTCAAAGAATAACAGACAACAAGCAGCCTCTGTTGGTTTGGACTGTCAGCCTGACAGAAAGCAGACATCAGGGAACAAGTGAATCACTTCCTGCAAACAATCTGCAGGGGATCGGTCTCCGAGGCGACGGCGATGACAACATTCGGGTCTGTTTGTGATGAAGTGACACACTGATGGAAGTTTATCCCCAGAGCAAGATGGGCTCAGTCAGCCAGAGACCCCATCAATAAGTCCAAAACAGTGATTCGCGAAGCACTTGTGTTGTATTCAAGGAGTGAGCTTTCAGAGTAGAAACTACAGGAACTCCTCTCACAAATGTCTGTTTGCATGTGTCAGAGTTCTTGAGAAATGCAGAAGACGTCTTTAACCAATGACATCTAAACTGTCGGTTTCAGAATTTGACTGAATGCAAATTCAAAATGTGAAAAATACATGCAAATTTGCTGACATCATTGAAGCTTAGGGTATTTTATTTTATTATTTTTTCAAGTCAGATTTTATAACTTTAAGTAAAGCAAGTGTATTGATAAACAATGAGTGAACCAGGTCCATAGAAAAAAAAAGAAAAAAAAAACATACAAAAATAAAAAAAGACAAATTACAAAGCCCTGGTTCCCAACATGCAGTGTCAAACATCTTATCAAATGTAATTGTAAAATGTGTTGAATAAGTATCTCGCAAACAAACAAACAATCAAAGAAGTAAAAGGGCTAGAAGTAGCTTGCAAATTGTTTCCTTTTTCTAATAATTTTTGAGGCTCAATTTGACTTGGCTCTTTCTTTTTTAACCATGCTGTCAGTATAGACCATGTGTATAAGCGTGACACCATACTTTGGAAACACAATGTGGTGTTTCGGTACCTGCCTCTCCTGACTCAGAGTTCAGCCCGTGTCACGTATAAAGTCACCACTTCAGAGCTGCGTCCTGAAACTGGTCTCGTAAAAAAAAGCAGTTCTGCACGCAGCCCCATTGAGCCCGGCCCACCAAATTAAGACTAATTAAGTCCAAACCAGCTATAGAAAATCAAAGGGCTATTTACCTAAATTGGAGGACTTATTTCCAATGACTGTGTTCTCCACAGACTAAAAACAGCTCTAATATACTTTTAACAGCAAACAGAAACAACAGAAGAGCTTTTGTGTGGTCGCATTGAGAAACTTTATTGAGATAGAAAATTAAGAGAGCTGCTAAAATAAAATGGGTGGTAATTCAAGCCAGGCAAAGCTGTGACAGAGGGAACAGATGTGTAAGCCTGAGAGGGTTTTAGTCTGTGCTTTCAGCAGCTTAGTGATGTGACATTTGTCTCTATAACAGTGCACTCAGTGGATCACTCTAAAATGTAGCACATTTTAAAAGTACTGTGTCTTTGATTCGAGATTAACAACAGGTTATGAACTCTGTTTAACTGCAAGATTTGGTCAAATGCTTTCTACTGTGGAGGGGATGAGGAGGCCTCAGACAGCACCAAGGGGAAGCTGGGATTTGTGTCGATTTTGGCGCCCTCTGTGGATTTGATTTCAGATTTTATCATGTTCCCATGTATCAACTATCTTCAAACACCTTTAAACATATCACAACTTTAACCATTGTTGCTATTATCAACATCACTTGTGCTTCAAGGTTATCTTTGAGATGCCTTCACCAGCTGTCCTGCCGTGTCTTGATTGCAGGACAGGATGTCGCTCCATGCTTCTGAATCAGAGATCTTTGTAGTCCAGGAGCTTCTCAGGCTGCTGAAATCATTTTGAGTCTTTGACCAATAAGGATCAACAACTTTAAGACTAAACTAACAAGTTCATTGCTTTACTATCTGACACACTCCTGAACAAAATCTTAAAACTGTGGGAAAAGTAACAAGATATCACATTTTGCACAGCTTTATTTTAACCCAATCAGCTGATCAAAAGTTTAAAACCCTAGCCTTAAAAAGTCAAAATCTGCATGGAAATCTGTCTTTTACATTTTCATTCAGGTATTAGTGTCATGACCTGATGTCAAAAGCAAAAAAAAATTCTGTCTTTGAACATGGCAAGATTGATGAGCTCTGCAAGTAAAGCTGTAGACCCCAAATATTGCAGCAAAATGAAGCAAATGATAAATTAAAAATGAAGGCCCAGCTGGTTATGATCCAATGTTCCTCACTAGGTGTACAGACTCGAATCTGGACATTACAACTGTTTTTAGAACAACCGCTAAATGAGTTTGGGGTCTCTGCGTCATGCCTCACACAGGGATGCGCAGTCAGATGTGAGATCATTGCCTCTGACTGCAGAAGGGTGGAAAATGCGTCATTACAGGACGGACATCAAAGAGCACCCATCCACAGGGGTTAACATCCAGAAGAGGTTAGGAGAGGTTATAAAAACACGTCTACAAACACTGGCCTCACCAATGAGCCCCACTGTCAGTTATTGCTGGCACTCGGTCGCTGTAATAAACCAACATTAGGTAAGAATACAATATGCAGAGGCACCACATGTGCAAGAACATTCACACAGGGAGTCACACAGAGGTGTCAGAAAAACGAGCATGTCAACGTTAACTTTTATGAGCTGATGGAAAAAGGAGACTAATGGTTTTACTGAGGCTGGGCAGAGAGGAGGAATTTCTTGGGGTTTAGGGCACAACATGGGGCAGATTTCCCTGAGGATTCCACTTAAACATACAGTTGAAAACGGGCAGTCACGTTACCCAACACATTTTAAAAGTGCTTCAATTCATGGAAGTTTTCCCAAATATTTTAACATAATCAAGATGGTAACAGAGGTCTTGGTCTTGCCCAGCGTTTGGTGATTGTACAGTCATCACTAAAAGTACAACTTTCTCTGAAAAACTTGGAGGGATTCAGTCCATGACTGCTTAAAACTGCAGTTACATCATGAAATAGTGCAGAAAAGGCAAAAAGTATTGCAGATCATTTTGGGCTAAAAAGTTTTGTTTGCAGGTCAAAATAGTCATGTAAAACATCATGTAAAAAAATCATAGTTTAATCTTGATCCCGCCATTAAAAAGTCCTAACACATTTTCGTTATATTGCCCCCTAATGGGGAACATTTTCCTTGAGAAGCTGAGTTTGCAAGCATGGTTGATTAAACTCAGTGACTGTTTTTTTCCCCTTAAATCACTGAAAGTAATATTTAACAAGTGTAGTTTTCATTTTATAATTAAACACAACAGTCAGAGAAGCTGGCTCTTGGTCATTTTCGCAAAATCCAATGTTTGAAAAAGTTTGGACACCCTGAGTCAGGTTATATCACATCATGCATTTATCAACTTAGAGTTGTATGCACCTTCTTTTATTTTTGAAAACCACAGAAATACAGAGATGTAAAAATAATACCAAATTTTTCCAAATCAGTCTTTATTTAAGAAATAATGTTCCCGGACGGATCAGAGAGACCAAAAGTATAAACATACACATTAAAATAGTTTTATATATGCACATAAATATGTTTGTGTCATAACCATTGTTCTTAATTCTTGAAACAATCTATAGAAAAAAGAAAATTCTCTGTCTTGTTGGATTGCTCCACTGTACACTGACAGAAGATTGATGTCTTCCTGTCAGATATGTCTGCCTCCTCATTTATTTTATCCTGAACATCTGTGCATCATCATTCCCATCCCCAGCTGTCAGCAGTGTTCGCTGACTCATTTTCATCCTGACAGTGACGGGCTACGAACAGGCTCCAGCTCTTCCACAGTCTTAGTCATGCCGACCTCAGCGCTCTCGCTGGCAGCTGGCTTATCATCGGGTGTTGCAGAGAAGTCCATTTTTACACACTCGTCACTCTGTTTAGCTGTTCTGTCATCAACAATTGTGCCCACGGTGTCGACTGCTGCATCTTTAATCCCTTCAATGTCATTAGCACAGCTTTTGGCACCAACACAGCTCTCCTTTTCCTCATTGTCCTCTTCCTCCTCTTCACCGCTGCTGTCCCCAATCTCCCCCTCCTCCAGCTCTTCATCCCCTGACTCTCTCTTGGCCCTTTTCTGTTTTGGGGGTTCAGCTTCAGGGCTGGTCTCTGGAGTACCTGTCCAGATGTTGGTACCTGTCGGGGGTCCTTGAATGGACGGTGAAACTTGGGTCACATCTTCCTTTTCCTTCTCCTCGTTGCTCTTTGTTGGAACTTTATTGCAGACGGCTTCAGCTGAAAAAATATCACCCAGTTTGGCATAGCAACAGTTAGTTCAGCAGTAAATAATAAAATCTCCAAACAACTTCAAAAGTGATCAAAGTAGTTATCTGAAAGAAAAAGACAGAGCGCAGTTGAGGTCTGTGCAAACAGTGAGCCAGAGGACAGTGAGGCCAGTTTTGTAATGATAGCGTTATGATCTGGTTTCATGCTGGGACCCAGGATGAAGCAGAGGAGTTAGTTATGCAACAAAGAGAGGTGAGCATGTGAAGACAGACCGTAGAATCACCATAATTATGAATTATAAGCAAATATTCCCCGACATAATTCCCCCTCAGTCCACTTCAGGAATTTTCACTTCAAAGCTCAGACGCTTTGGCCTGAATTATTTTGTCTGTATCCGAAAAATGTTTGTTCAGCTGAGCCTATAATATTAAAGCTTAATGTAATTTACAGTTTCTCTACAGTGCGGTCATAGCAGTCCATTAAAACGCTATTTGCCTCACATTACCCGTTCATCTTGGGAAGGAACCATTTCTAATAGAATTAAATAATATAGAGATGAGGTGAGACACTTTGTTCTTACATAAATCTTCAACCGAGACTTTCAAAAAAAAAAAAAAAGTAGGTTGCTTGTGACACCTCGATGTTTTGTAAAAAGACTGTAATTTTATTCACAGATAGTTTTGATGCATTTAAGCCTTTATTTATTTGACAGTGGAAGAGTCGGGAGTATTTCTTAAAAAAGATATCTCTGCCTTGATGACTTTGTGCTTTAACCTTTCTTCCCATGAAGCGCCTATGAAAAGAATACCACATTGACATTGAGATAAAAATGTCATCAAGGAAAAGCTGACTTCTGGTCCGTAAGGCCACAAAGACAGACTCAGACTAGACCAGAAAACTGGGCGGCTGCTAGTCCTCTTTGTATTCACTTGAAACGCTGCTGCCACTGTGTCCGATTGCTCTTTATCACTTCCTGCCCGGCTTCCTCTGCCTCAGCATGGGTAATTATCATGACGTTACTATGGCTAACATGTTAGCAAAACAGTGTTGCACCAAGACCTTATCGCTGAAAACACACTCAGACTAAATTTACCTCACTTGTCATTCAGCCTGTCTGGGTCAGTGTTGTCTTTTCAAACCACACTGACTTTACTGACATCTACAGTTTGTTTTTCATGATACACAGTGATATTAAGTAACAGCTCTTATGGACCGCAAACATCCAGACCGAGAAGACACTGACGCAAAAGGGAGGAAAGACCACAGGCGGGTGTTGAGTTTTCTGTCATTTGTCTGTTCATGAGGTCATTGTCCGACCGAAAGCCATGTTTGATCCTCTTTCTGGACACGGTCACTGTTGAGGTTAAGCTGGTGTGTGTGATGCAGTGCAGAACACGCTCATTTCCGTTGGGGTAGCACGTTGCCATAGAGAAAAATAAGGGAGCAGGGAGACTAAGTCTCAGCTGGAGAAAACCAGGACATGATACAATACTGCTGGAATCAGGGAAGCACAGAGGGGTTGAAGTTTGAGGCTCTGAGGGTTTTACGTTCATGTCATGTATCCACCCTTTTGTTTAGTTACAGAAGACATAGAGGGAAAATGGAAACATAAAGTGGAGGGTGGTTTATTTTACCTGGTCCTTTGGGAGGATAATTCTTCCAGTGATCTCTGAGGACAACATGCAGCACAGGATATTCAATCAGAGTTTTGTAGCTCAGGTTGTCCCTTAGGCTTTTGTAAATGTCCAGCTCATGGTACCTAGTTGAGACAAAATTGAAACAAAAACATGACAACACAAGAGATTGTGTAAGGTTAGATTCAGTCAAGCTTGGGGTAAAACTGATAGACAGGATTGTGATAGTGATTATGAGTTATATACACAAATGCCAGCTGAAAGGACTGTGATAACTTTTCATTGGAAGTGGATTGCAGCAACACTTTTGGCTGAAGTACTCTGGCGTGATGACTTGACTCATAACAAGGTGTGCATTTCTTTTTAAAAATGAGTGGAGATCGGATCTTCCTTTTAACTCTTCTTTTCTTTGTTCAAGATAGCTTTTTATTATCTCTTCTCACTGCTAAACTTCATCAGCCGCTGTGCTGTTGAAGAGACTTGGCGTAAATCAACGTGGTCTAGTCCCACTTGATCCGGAAGATGAGAAATACCTTTAAGAAATAAAATACTTTGACACTGATAATCTCATTTTAAGTTGTGGTTTATGATCAGGCATCTATCTAGATAAGAGACTTCCTCAAGATCACACAGAAAGTCCTCACTGTCCCTTTAACTGCATAAGTAGTTTTCTTCATGTCTTAAAGGTAGGGTAAATTAAAAGCAAAAAAAAAAAAAAAAATCATGCCGTGGAAAAGATTTTACTTTAAAGCCATACTAGAAAAGAAAACATTATAGTTGCTAACACAAAGCTTAAAAACTGCATTTATTTTCTCGTCAAAACTAAAATGTGGTCAACTAAATATATCAAATACAATTAGAAATGTCTTGATTTTGGTCCTTTTATGAGCAAAGAGGAATATTTAGAGAGTTAAAAAAAAAATATATATATATATAAAAACAACATAATCATGCATATTGAGTAAGCGTGTATCTCTTTAATTTTTTGATTCTGCAGCAGTCGTTACAGAGAGGCATAGAACTGTGCCACCTAAGACTAGCTACTCTGCTGTGTGACAGAATGCAATTCAAGTTTCTTCCAGTAAAATTTTCTCAAAGTGGATTACATCTTCTGTAACTCCTGTCAGATTTAAGTTACTGTGCCTGAAGTTTGTCAGTGGTTTCTGACATCCAGGGAGATTGGCAGTGCGTCTGCACCATGACTGAAGGATCATGAAGTTATTGAATAATACCGCCTCAATTGAAGCTCACTCTTCCAAGGTAGCAACAAAGACAGCAGGAAAAGGCCAGTGCTGTTGAAGCTTTTACTAGCAACTGAAGCTCTTTATTTCCAGTCGCCTGTGAAACTTCGGTGGCTGAGAATCTTTCAAGGATAGATCGCAATTTGAGTCACAGTCTGGCGCTGCAAAAGTCCTGCTTGGTCTCCAGAGATGGAAAACTGACTCTACCAAGAATCAAAAACATCTCTCACAAGCCCATGAAGCGCTGTCTCACCCCTCCTTCAGCCCTTTGTACGAGATGACATCAGTCTCGTCTTGTCTCTAAGTAGTCCTGTCATGCATTAGGGATGGTCGTAAATCACTGGACTAAATAGTTAACTGGATTCCTGGGAGACATGGCTTCACTCAACTGATTCACAACCATCCAGCTTAGGCTGTCATCACCAAAGTACCAGACATTATATATTTTGGATATACTATACTGTAACTGGCAGCATCTCCACCAGCTGTCAAAGCCGTGCCAGCCATTGTTTGTTTTGCTAAAAGCTCAAGCAGACGAAGAACCGCCCAGGTAGACACCCACTCCCAAAGCCAATCAAAGCCCTCAGCTGAAATGTGACATTTACAGGTTCTTACTGGTGGGCCAGCTTCCAAGAGGCCCTCCCTCCTGGAAGAGCTTTTCTTTGGTGGGCTTGGATCACTTTGCATGGTCCCACAAATAAATGCCAATATGATGTTGGTGCAGGGGAGGATGGAGAGAAGGAGGGGCGAGCTTGTGGGTCGAAACATGTGGGGAATGTGTTGCTTCAGTGCAACAAGAGGATGCAAGGCTTTTCAGGTGCATCTGTACAACCCATGAGCACAAAGCCTCTGGTTATCTAGTTAGATGGAGGAACAAAAATGTGTGTTTGGGAAGGATCAAAGGTCTGAGAAGCTGATACATGCAAAGTATTACCAAAGAATGTGGCAAGCAGCAAAAGCCGGATACCAGAGAGGTCTGCATCCCTTTGCAATGTGCATACCAGATAAATACTGTTCCATTTCATTTGTTTTTATGTTTGACCTGAAATTAATTTATACTCTTGGGTGTTTTTTATTTAAGCTAAACTAAAACACAAGTGTTTGCAAACATCAGTGAAAAGAGGAGAAGATGGCAGAGCAGACCGCGGCTCCCTGTGGTGTCGATGGGATTGTTAAAGCTCTGGCCATTTCTAGAAACACGGCTCAATGACTCAGCCGAGAACACGCACACATCTGGTCTCTATATAGTGTTCTGGTGAATGAACAGAACAGAGGGATGGACTGATGTTCTCTTCAGGGTGGCTCCTATTTTTTTCCTCTCCGCTGAGACCCAACAGCAGAGATAGCGAGCTGGTAAGGTGCAAGGATAAGGAAACACTTCAAACATTTAAGAACTGGTGCCAAATTAAACATGTCTGCAAAAGTCAACCATCCTTAACTCACTGATAAAAATTCTCATGTTGATTCTTTTTGAATTTGGACATTTGCTAAAACTTTCCAGCATTGTTAAGTCATTCTTAATGTCACCTTTTTGCTGCTGTTCCTGCCAAAATGACTGTATGTCCTCAGTGCGTTGTGTAACTATGTAATGACAGGCAAGGGCCTCATTTGCACATGCTGCGAGTGCAAAAATCAGACCTTGAATAATGCATATGTTCCTTATGTCAGAGTTGGAGTGTTTAAAAACCAAAGCTAATGTGAAAAGAAGCAGATCACTGACAAAATGCAAGGAAAATGCATTTTAGACTTCAGAAACTGTAGAGTAAAATTTTTGAACAACGATAAAAAACAACGCTCTAAATCCAGATTCTATAAATTTAATTGTTAAGAGTGGCTTGATTGACAAAAAACTGGATTATATTTACTCAAATGCTGGCTTAATATCCAACAGATGGTGGATGCTTTAGATTTTTCCAAGCATTGGTATGACTTTCAATTGCCAACACAACAGCAAATCTATCATTCTCTCCACACCAAATGGTTAAATAATGGTTTATTCTTTTATTGTGACTGTTATATAACATACTTTTGTTTGACACATTCACTTAAAGAGATATCAGCAAGGAGTTGAGCTGCTTAAATTCACATAAGGAGCACACATTTCTCATGTTGGACAATTTAACCAATCATTTAAAAGAAATTACACAAACCAAGCCTTGAATTTTTTGTCTTGATGGATGTTCTCGTGTTACACTCACAATTCCATGAACTTTGGATGTCATTGCAAACTATCACCTCTTCTTATTTTTTTCTCCATTGAGGTTGTAGGTTTAGCTACACGCTGTTCTCTTTTTTAAATCCAAGTCCCTCTTGCAAAGATTGCACCGTACTGTCCCTGAGGCAGAGATTGTGTAAACAAAAAACAGTCTGCCAAAACTCAACAGCATTTCAAGTAGCGTGTCCACACTAATTCTCTGTTACACAATTCAACCCAGGTTGAATAACTGAAAGTGGGGGGATGTATTTTTGGCATCCAAGTGATATATTTATGACGAGGAGTATTTTAGGGTTGCAGCTAGCCTCAAGAGTGACCTCTGCACCACCTGGCACGCTCACTTTGTGGTAACTTGTTGACATCCTTACATTCGATGTTAAAGAGGTGTATTTATTACTACAATCCCGCCTTGTCGGTGAACTATTGCACAATAAATCTGCTCCTATTACTGGTTTGCTATTTCAGTAAAACTACTCAAAACCAGGCCAGCACTGCAGGAGAGCTGAGGAAGCATCTGCTGCACAGAAACAAACTGAACATCGCTTCAGGGCGAGCTGAGGAGGAGCAGATCGACAGGCTCAGGAGGGCTCAGGAGAGGGTTTGTCACAAGTATGAGGGAGAAAATGTCAGGATGGGACAGAACAGGCACTGTGTGATGGCGAACAACACAGGTTAAGGAAACACACATGCACACGTTTCCTTTTTGCCTACTGATGCAAAAACAGCATCTCCGCCGCTGAGGTGTGGGTATTCTGTGGGATTCGGCTGACTGAGTGGAAAAGTAGTAGTACGGTAAAGGAGGAAATGGCATCCTCTGGATCTCAGGAGTGGAATGAGTAAAAAGTAAACTTTAAAAAATAAAGTAAACAAACAGCCAGAAGAGTGTGAAAGGTTCTCTTCATGCTCACTCCGTCTCATTTCCAGTCAGAGAAAGATGACTGGTTACACAGTTATATTTGGTTAAGCACAGAAGCTCCTCTATTTGGAGTCAGTTGATATTCCTGTAGACATTCATCAACAAAAACATGCAGTCAGAGCCTTTGTGTTAGACTTGGCCTCAAATCGCCATGACCGGTGCTATCCATGACTTCATAACCTTAATAATACCTTTCAAAATTACAGGCTTTCTGCTAAGACCACATCATTCAAAAACATGGAGGCCCCTCTGTGGTCACAGGGCTATGACCTTATGTTGGACCCCTCAAATGGGTTCTGTAGGGGGCCCCTCGTCTTATCAGCACTTTAGTCACCTTATGTAACTGCATTAAGTTAATTTAAGGTAAATCTCTCTGGGACAAGCACTTTAACTTCCATCTATCACTATCACAATGACAATAGACGTGCTCTGAGAACTGAATCACAAACTGAACAGACGCTCATTATGCAACCCGTACTCACAGCTATTAAGCTATCAAGGTACGACAGAAAACAGTAGCAAAGGGAGAAAGTTGAATTTAGTTGGAGATTTATGCCACTGAATCACTCAGTATCACAGGCTTGACAGGACACAGCCTCCAGAGTCTGATTTACGACTGCGGCTGGATTGGACTAATAGCTGTAACAGAAGTCATTTATAAAATCTTTCTTTGGAAGCTGGAAACGCTGCTACGTGGATGATATAACGCAGTATGACTCATTTATTAACAATGTCTCCGGAAATGGAAGAAGGCGTCTGTACCTCCATACCTCTCCGTTATAATGTGGCTATTTCATGAGATATGAAGGCAAGAAAAACAAACGGGAGTTCAGTAAAACTAATAAAGGCTAATAGAGAAAGGAGGACAGCCAAAAACTCAGGTTCCTGGGTTGATTCTGGCATTGTTTCTGTTGTTGTTTCTGTGACACAGTGAGAAGGAAATAACATCTAAGGGACACAAAATCCAGTACTACTTTTAGATGAAAATGCCTGGACCTGCTTCTTCATCTGAAGATCTTCAAACTGAACAGATAATCTAACAAGAAGGTAGATACTTTATCGGAATATCATACTGTTTGGTTATCATGACTGGTTAAAAACTGTCAGCATACCAAAGCGACAAACGTTTGTTCTTATGATTTAGTGTCTATGTTTAAAGAGCATTAAAATTTTATTTTAAGTGCCGACAGAAGTTTATAGATTCTACTCTTCTATTAAAATCCATCTTACACAATTCATTATATTTTTTAATTTTTGGCAGAAGTAAAACTTGTTGGATACATTTGACTACCTATGAAACCTCATTACACTTGAGTCAAATTTAAAAAGGCCCATTTATTAGCAGTACTTGGTTACAGACTACTAGAGCAGCCTAAATGATCTTCAATTTTTGCCAGAAGAACAAATATTTGTTACTGCATATCCTTCACACTAACAATTTTTTTTTTTTTTCCCCTAAAGAATCTGACCTGTGAGTCTCTCTGAGTCTGATGCTAATTACCAAGTGAAGCAGGTGGTAAGTGGTGTGTTATTAAGTAGGAGGGGCTCTGACGTAGCTGAGGGTTAGATGGAAGGGTTTTAAAGGTTTAATGATTATGGTGTACACTACCTCTTTAACACTGCACATGCCCTCGATTTAACACCACTTCAGCTATCAGCCACAATTCTCAACCAGTAAAAACTTGTATCTGATGGCATTTTGCATCTTTGCTGCAGCTGGTTAGCAAAATAACTTTCCCTGCTACCTTGTCGGAAAATTAAGGGCAGGAGATGAATGCATGTTGGGAAACATAAGAAGACATTGTGAGGACTCCTGTGCTACTGTATGGGTGAATAAAAGTCTCTGCATGTACACGAAATAATCCTATTCCTCAGTTTAGAGGAAATGAGGGGAGTTAAGTGGTCACAGACCGGTGAGGTTTTGGGTACCCAGGTGAGTGGGCTATATTACTTTCAAGAAGCCATAAAGGTGCAACTATTTTAGACTTTTTCATACCAACTATATCATATATCAGGTTGCCCCCAGGAGTCTAGAGGACGTTATGAAATCATAAAGCTTTCTTCAGAGTCACGCTGGCATGTTTATCAAGCCATCAGTGCCAGGAATAGAGAGGAATCCAGACACAACAGATTCATTTTTCGTGAGTCTGAGACGTTGTGAGGAAGGTTTTATCAGGCTTTAGAAATCTCTTCTCTGTGACTCAGTCTTATGTAACATTATGGAGGGACACAGGTGCACATTGTTTTTGTGTCGTGTGAGAGCTTAAGAAATTATACTGAAACACTTACTGTATGTGAGCAGGGCAAAAGTTAAACACAGATGATGATTAACCAAATACGGCAAGATGTAAACTCTCAATCTTCTAATCACAGTTTTTTTTCTAAGAGGGAGATTTTTGTGATTATTTTGTATTTTATAACTGGAATTAAACTGACGAGGGTGATGAGAAGGTTGCATTGTTTTGATTGGGGGACTTGGGTCTGTCTCCACTAAGGCAAAAAACTCACTGTTCTTAATATTTTTTCCTTGTTGTTTTGATGCAAAAGTCCACTCTCAGCTGTTATCAAATACTAAGTCTAAACTCTGGGACCTGGGACCAACAACTTTTTGATTGAGATGCAACAGTCACAATTAGATGTCAAAAGTAAAGTCGAACACCTTGCAGTTCCTCCTGGACCTTAGCCCAATAGTGTCGACATTTCTAAGCTCATTTCGTTGTAATTCCACTCAGTAAACTTTTATTTACTGTCTGTGAAAGTGTGTACGGCCCAGCCCACTGGGCAAAACAAAAGGAGTGTGTGTGTGTGTGTGTGTGTGTGTGTGTGTGTGTGTTTCGGGGATGAGGAATGGGAGGTTTCATGACGCTTCATCCTGGCCAGGGGGGTAATGATTATGAGTATCATCATTCACTCCATGACTAAGTTGGAATGGAGGACAGCCAAAGAATTTAAAAGTAGGCGAGGCAAACGAGTGCTATCAACACCCTCCATGACCCCCGTGTAGAAAAAAAAAGGAAAATAATGCAAAGCGGAAGAGAAGTTGTGGAAACATTGAGTGAGAAAGTGAAAGAAAGCAGATGGGGGACGTTGAAAAGCTGAAAATTGTCTTCATCAATGGAAGATCTGAATGTTGGAATGAAAGCACAAAGAGGAGTGGGGAAGAAAAAAACTTGAAGCCAAAAGTCTTTGCAGCTTTTCAGGAATTTACTAGACAGTGATGTCATGTTCCTAAACAAATTATGTTGGTTTTTATGCATGCTGAATAAAGCAGTCATGTCTGGTACGTTTGATCAACAAGTTAGAGTGGTCACACAAACCATGTGCTTAAGCTGCATCACATACTAAAACATTTCTGTAAATTAAAACAAGATATGCTTTCTTTACAACAGCTCAAAGGATGTCATTCCTTAAATGGCCACTGGAGGCAGTCTCCCTGGACTTCCATGTAAAATGTCAGACTAAACAACGTCATAGTTACGGCTTTGCACTTTTCAAATTATAGTCTCTAATGTTTCAGTTTCGACTCATGGTAATCAGGGGAAACATTTCGATACAACTCACTGTTCTGAATTGTGATGAGGAAAAGTTAAAAATACAGCATAAGCTCAACATTAAATAAACATTCTATCCCTGAAATACACCTGAAAAAGTATGACTGTCTTCTAGTCAAGATTTATCAATGAAAGTAACAGTCAGAAGAAGCTAGAGTAACCCACTGGACAAAGTTGCTAATAAGAGGGGCACTAACATCTAAAGGTGGTGAACCCAACAACTGTCCTAAAGAGCTAAAATAACAACAAAGTTACCAAAAAATATACTCTTCCATACTAGTATTTTCTCTATCAAAAAGTTAATGAACTAAATTCAACATCGCAATTATTTGCTGTTTCCCTACATGGAGTAAAAAAAAGGAATTCTGAATTGTTTTGTTTCATCAGAAAACAGTTTTGTTTTTTTTACTGATTTTCTGTTTCTTTTCATGGAAAAACAGACCCCTAGTCTTTATAACTTTAGATTCTGATAGGGTTTTGAAATGTAAGTTACAAGCCAATGCTAAGATGACTCTCATTAGATCATTACACTCCATCACCAAAGTGCAACATCACTGAACTACCTGGTGCATTTAGCAGTGCTTGATTCACACAGTTAGTTCTTTTCTAATACTTTGTATACCTATATTTAAATTTTTAGCTAAACCTTCATAATTTTTATTTGTACTAAGATCTCTGTTTTTAATCCTATTTCATCTATTTCTTTCTCTTGGATATTTAATCAGACTTAAAAAAAGGACTTTGAGGGTGAAACTTATTCATGTGTAAATGTGTGATAGTCGGACAACAAAGCATCTTGAACCTTGAATCTTTTGGGTAGGTTTACTCAGATTTTGATTGCACACTGAAACGATCAAAGATACGTTGTTGCTTTAACTGAGAGATGATTTTCCTTGCTTGCACTGCTGAGTTTTTGGACATGAGAACTGAAAACAACCAGGTGATTCAATCTTGCAGGGTCTAAAGATATATTTTGACCTTGCACCCATAGTCCCATAAAGAGGAGAGCAATATATTACTCCTTCGGGGTATTAAAATGAAATGGCATGATAATGAAAATGAAAAATGGGATAGGTGACGAGTAGAAAGTAAATCTCACCTCACTGAGTTGGCCTTCCTCCCCTCTGCTTTCATGAAGACTTTCACGTGATCAAACGTAGCATGCACATACATCTTCAACCTGAAACAGAAATTCTCATCAGCATAGAGGACTCCGGAAATTCAACAGCAATCCCACGCTTCAGAGAAGACAATTCAAAGTACATATGTGAACATCGAGTGTGCAGAATTCCCCTTAGTGGTTACTATAAAGGTCGAAACACAAAGAGCTCATTCAGTGTTGAACAGGACAGACTCAAATGTACACTTGGTCTGGTATGCTGACTGATACACAGGATGTATGGAGCTCTTGTGTGAGGAACAATCCTCCCTGCTACAGACGGCCACAGCACCTGAGCGGGCTGTAAACAGGCAGCCAATGGGCCGTGAAGTGTTAAACCAGAATCACTTGAATCTTGTCAAAGCAGTCGGTGTCTGCATGGCTGGCACTGAACCAAGTGAGGTGCGTATTTTAACACTCTTGTTGGCTTTGCAAAGAGCTGAAGTTCTAATCTAAAGCAACTGAGAATAGCAGCAACTAAATACGAGGATACAGACCCAAAACAAGTACATCTGCTGCATCAAATACGCTGCCATGCTTCACAGTGTTCAAACACAGGAGGGTTCATTTCTGACTGATATCAGCACAAAGGTTGGGTCAAAGGAGTCAGATCACAGTTCTGCTAAAGGTTAAGATTAGCAATCCTCGGTGTCCAGCAGTCAAAGAGCCTGCCTTGTTCAAAAGCTGTAGTTTGTGCAGTGAGAAACACAAGCCTGGGAAATTAAAAGGAAAGTGAAGTGAGGGCAAAATTACACAGATAAATGCAGAAGAGTAGCAATGTGGGAATTAATCAGAACATGAAGCTACACAAGCTGAGTCGTGCTTGGCTGAAATAGGATCGAGCTGATTGATATTGAAAGATTAGGATAGAAAATAACCTTTGAGTTACAGCTTAGGGGAATTCACTAACTGGGTTTTCTCCTTCATTGCAGTGAGAATAATTGAGCCTATTAAAAGCAGCCACTTCATCTTTTTATCCACACATCGTGGGGCACTCATTCAGGTTGATGTACAGATCATCAGTGTGTTAAATTCATGCAGACGTCCCTCTCCACGGTAATTTTAATTAGGGATAAAAATGTGCTGTGCAGAGGGCACAGAGTGCTCCACACTTACGGAACATGAATTTGGTAATAGTTCCAAACTCAAGTACCCTTTCTATTATAACATGCAGACCATTTTGTAATCCATCTGCATTATCCCTTGACATAATGCTGCCAGGTGTGATTACAGATGGTGTGGCATGGATGCGAGAATGAACTAAGGCTGGGCAATTAACTGTAAATTAGATTAAGTCACAATATGGCCTGGTGCAATATTTTATTTGCAAACAGTGAAATATTTCTTCATCCTCAAATGTGCCAGAATACCAGATACAATATTTTGCAGTAGATTTTCGATACTCTGCACCAGTGTTACTCAACCCTGCCCAACCAAAGAGTTAAATTGTTGTAAACCACCTTTGCAAAAGTAATGATCTAAGTGAAAAGTGGCAAAAACAGTAAGAGGTAGAGAAGTTGGGTGAAAAGGGTCGAAAGTTGGAAAAGTTGGAAAATGTTCTGAAAGTTGCAAAACTTTTCAGAGACCTGACATTTCTGTTAAGCTATCCTTTTTTATTGTGTGTGCCAAATATTCTAATTTTCTTAGACACAGAGTTGTCTTCATTGTCTGCAAGTCATAAAAATCAATATTTCAAGAAATAAAGACTCGAAATAATTCATACAATATCTGGGTTTCACTTTCTGAAATGAGTGATATGACCAAAAATATTGAACTTTTTCATTCCAGTTTTCTAAAACGTACAGAGTTTCTTTTGTTGATTTTTTTGGGACGAAAATCCTACTTTTCTTTTTGAGTCCTGTTTTTAAACAGAGAAGATTATAATCTTTTTGGAAAAAGCTCTCTTTTATTCTGCATTTTATCTTGCATTTGAGAACACCTACTCTAAATGACGCTCCTTGACTACCAGATGACCTTATCTTTCCTCACAATGAAAATGTTAAAGCTTTAAAGCATGCCCTGGATGACCACTGACTAATCACATTCACCACTGTATCTCAGAATCCATCACATGATGTTGTGTGATGAACGCTTCAAGGAGTGGATGCCAACTTTTTAGTTATTCCAATGTAGCCAGCATTAAATGACTTCCAGCCAAGCCTTCTCCTTCTGTGCTGTTTTCACGTCTGCAATGTATAGTCTGTATTTTCTCGGTCCATTGCGTCCCCACGTTAGCACCCATACATCTGTTTTAAGTGTGTGTCACTGTAAGTGGAGACGTTAAGCGACACAGATGTTTCACTTCTGCATATTTAGGCTGTATGAACCTGATAAGAAGCATATTCTCTTGTGATCTGCTTTCAATTAAGGGGTCTTGAGTTTGCATGAATAACAAAATTATAATGCAGATCTGTAGTGAGTAAGTTTTAAAATACTCATTTGAATGGCAGATGGATCAATCATTTCCAAAGCATTCCTGGAAGTCTGGATATCCAAACTGATTTGGGAAAACCAAGCTCACTGGCATTCAAACCCAGCATCAAGCAAATTTGTGGCTTGAGATGAAATGTTCTTGGATTTTTGGCTACACTTGAATAAATATATTGTTTATTGAGATTAATGGATCACTGTCAGATTACCACAGATGGGAGCTGGGTTTCATTAGGTGTGCATCCCACCTGCTTTTGCTCTCCACTCTGACTGTTTTTCATGCTTACACCAAAAGCCTGATGAACCATGATTGGTGAATACCACTCTGACTTCCAAATGATACAGATGGAGACCAGAACACTTTGAGTGCTGTGAAAATCAGAGCCTTGAGTGCAGATCCTGCTTTTTTATGTAATATGTTAATCTTGATGAGGGCACATTCTGCTCTGGTGTCATAATAAGGGCAACTCTCATGGACAGCAAGGGGGATCTGAACTGCTTCTTAACCTTTCATTTAAAACAGATCAGTGATACCACAGATGCATCTTAGCAACACAGTTTTCAACAACATAAGAAGCTCATGAGATACATAATATTCCCAGGACAATATGATGCAACACAAAATGAATGCAGCATTTTCATAGTGGTGTTAGAATAAGAGGGAGTGATTAACATCACAATGAGAGGCTTCATAGAGGTCCAATGTTTGCAGTTCAAGTCAACTTATTCATTCTCAGGTTCGTTTCTATGTCTTGCAAACATAAGGAACCGATTACCAAACGAGCACAAACCTCTTTTTAAGCTTCCAAGACCAAACAGCAGGCCAAGCTGCAGTAATTATCCTGAAATTATAAAATTTTCCAAACCATTTTTCATTGAAGTGTTGAATTTTGAGTCCTTTATCACATTGTTCTGTTTTTCACCTCTATTCAAGTAGTGTCTGTAGTGACTGAAGCGAAACCACAGAGTTGTTTAAATTCAACCAGTAGAGGCAACACATCAATCAGAGGTTTTAGGCTCTGCTGCAGGATTTCGAATGAGGCATTAACAGAAAAGCAGCAGCACTGCTCATGAACTCATTATAACTAAAGGCCAATAATATAAACACAGCTGTCACTCCAGCTGTACACAGCTACTTTAACTTCACACTGCTCCCATATTGATCAGTTAAATGTCAGAGTTACCAAACTCAGTCATAAAACTTGAAATAAATGTGGGAAGTTTTTCAACTTTTGACAACATCAACAGCCCACAGGGGAACCTGCTGCTGCTTGATGTGGTCGTACTATTTCACACCACCGATAATCTTTCAGCTTCCATTGAATTTAAAGCTTGTGTGAAGCTTTAATCATAAAAATGTGAACAAAGCCCAGTGTAGATGGATTGTATAGATTTTTTGCTGTTTTTTTCAGCATAATGAAATCCGCATAGGAGCTTTAACATGTTCAAAAAACCCTGATGCATTGTTCTTTGACTAACACAAATGCACCGAATCAAGCAAGTAAATACAACTTTCTCAAATCTAAATTATGACTATGTAAAAATAACCCTTGAATTAAGGAAATAATCCCTGACTTTTACAATGGATGTTTGTATGAGTTGACTAAACTTTTAAAGCCTCATTACAAATGACTTTTTCATCAAACTCAGTGTTAAAACTTCTATTTTAGGCCCACAATACCTGTCACGTGTTGTAGCAAAGCTTTCTAATGGCAGGGTTATGCTTTTTTGAGATGAAGTTGTATGTAATCTGTGTTAAATTAAGCTACTTTATGTTGGAATACTGTGTAACCAGACATGAGGACCTTCACCAGGAAGGTAAACTGAAGACTGGTGGTGCTGTTTATCCTGTGTTTAGCTGTGTTTGATAAATTGTGCTCAATTTGACCATTTTGAAGTGTTTTCTTACTTGAAGACGTGTTAGTTAGTCTGAGTTTTATATTCCATGACTAGAAATGAGCAGGCAAAACCTAATACTAGCACAAACAGGTCTTGAGCTGATGGATTTTATTTTCTGGAAAGACATAAACAAGATCCAAAGATGAAGTTTGATCTTCTATTCCCTTATCTTATAAAAAACTTTGATCTCCAATGTTACTGCATGTAATCAGAAACAGGTATTGAAGGGTAATGACATTTTCAAGGACAGTCTCTTACTTTTGTCGGGTCACAGGGTCTGACTCGGTGGGGTGGATGTAAGGAGTCAAAATCTGCTCCAAGGTTTGCTTCTCTGACACCCTTAAACAGGGAAAAGAAAAGGTGAGATATGGAACAAGTTTGAGCATGTTTACACCCAGGTAATTTCAAATTATTACCACAAAAGTTAATCTATAGAGACATTAACGATTGCTTTTGGTATCTTATTTTAATCAATACAATTATTGTGGATTCTTAACGAGACATGAGTATATTTATCGATTAACTGATTGATGAGTAAATTATTGAGGAAACAGATTGTAGTTGTATGACTCACCTCCTCTGACTGAACTCTGTGCCACTCTGAGGAAAAAGGAGCTTCACGTGCCACAGGAACAGTCGCTCTCTAAATGGGACACAGAGAAAAGTCATTTCTTTTAGTTTCAGCTTATCAAAGCCGGCACGGCTTGTTGTCTGTTTTTCTGCACAGACAGATGAGGTCACCGCTGCATTCCCTTCACAGTCAAACACAAATGCTCTTGTTTAAATTCAGAGCATAAAACGGATTCAGTCCTAATCTATCCAAGACAATACGCCTGGCTGCTTCCAAAATCTCATCCATGTGTGTGACTGGTGTGTGCGTGTGTGTAAATAGTAAACTGGAGTCGCCATGGAGACATTGACATATACAGTGAATAGTAGGACACCAGCTGGTGGCTATCAAATAATGATCACTTCTTCTGGGGGAATGCTTCGGGCAGTAACTGTAGTTGTTGTTTTTTACGGGGGTTGCTGGGCGTGCTCTACAACCAAACATTTATTCCCTTTAGAGCTGCTGTGCTCATGCGTATTAGTGTCATCAGGATGCAAAAATAGGCAACAAAATGATACAGATCAACACCCTGTTTTGCCTGATTTCACTTACTGTAAAAGCTTCCCTGAACACATCCAGAAAAATTGAAAAACATGACAGGATATTTTGCTTTATGTAGGTCAAACTAGTTTTTATAGAGTACAAAAAGTCCTGTATGTCCTCACACGCTCACTACAAGAACTGAAAATGACCGAGGCCACAGAATCTGCCATTTCAAGGGTGGAGCTGATTCATCAACCAGATCTCCATCAGAGCAGAAGGACGCTGGTCTTTGTGGATCTGAGAGATCGAGATGAAACGACCCCAAGCATAATTGTAAGGCCCGTATGGAAGACTTTGTTATTAGGGGTTAGCACTCACCATGAGTGATTTAGAGCATGACTTCAAGGGTTCTTTTCACATCTGTAATATAAAGCTATGTTTCGTCTTTCTGGACTCATTCAAAAGCTGAACTATGCACATCAATCTCCATATTTAGCTTGGATTGATTTTGAGCACAAAGTGGAACCAGTTTTGGAAACAAGGATGCTTCCATCATGCAAGTATGTCAGTATGCTGTAATTAAGTCATGTTTATGGCATGGTTTGTCAAATACAGTTGGGGTGAAGAGCACTGAGTGTGCTAAAAGTGAAACGGTGAGTCAGCCCATCAATCGGTGATGAATCATCATCCATTGCGATTTTTAAGGCAATTCAGAGAAAAAATATGAAGTTTCTCACGGGAGTCCCATGTTTGATTTTTATTTGTTCACATTTTTTCCATGTCAGAGAAGTGAAGTGAGCATGTGCAGCAAAACAAAGACAGAGACGGTTCCTGTGCTTCTGAGGCTGTTTTGGGGATCCAGATGGAAATATTATCTGGTTCACAAGCGACTGTTCTTTCTTTAAAAACAGAAACAGAATGGGAAGGAAAAGAGCGCAATGTGCAAAACTGGCAGAGCACCCAAAGAAAGGTGGTTATGAGTTTCCACTTGGCTGTGAGGAGAGGATGGAGGGGTAAGACTGTGGGCATGATGGGAGTGGAGATAAGGGGCTGGGTGGGGATTCCCTACGCAGCACAAGGAGGAAGCTAACACCTCCAGCCCCTTAGTCAGAGGAATTTATGTGTTTGCTGAGATTTGGCTGAGTTTCGTCTCTGCTGCGTATGTGTGCACACGTACGCAGGTGTGTTTGTGTTTGTACGTACAAGAAAATGAGGGTGGAGCACCAGGTGTGATGCCATTATTCTGTCATTACAGCAAATGGAAACTATGTCTTTCAATGGAAAAGGGGCTTGCCCAAAGGTGCATGTGATCATTTCAGGCAAAGCCACGGAGCATACCTGGGATAAGAGCCAGCGTTCATTGTTGGGGAAAAAAGAGCTTCAAAAATGGAGACAGAAGCACCTGAAACAGTTTCTGCTGAAGAGCCTTGAGCATGGCATTTTAGGTTTTCGAGGACAAACAAACTGTGACATGTTAGTCATGGAAGAAGGTTTCCACGTGCAACTGTATACACAAAAAGTATGATTTCTGCTGAAAACACATCTGTTTATAAAGATTAAGTGATTAAAGCACATAAAGGTCAAGCTGGAAGGTTTATAACATCACCATATTTCCATATGAAAGCTATCTGAGACCTCACGTGTCCCGCATTAGGAGACATGTTATCCTCCAAAAGGGATTACTCATCAAACAGTTTGTTGGAGCATAAGAACCTAGACTAATTTAATAAACTTATTCAATGATGCAGAATAGAAATAGAAAAATGTAAACTTGTTTCAGTTATACCATTGAAGACCTAATGAAGTGCTTCTTTCTTGAAACAAAATCTGATTCTGTGTGTTTTGTGTTAGCACACAGACGAGGAGTGAGTTTTCTTATGGTAGCCAGGGTGCTTTGTGATCGCGTCTGATTTCAGAGTCTGTTTATTTTGTCTCATTGTGAAACCTCTGTGTTCTGGGCAACAAATGTTGAGGTTTCAAATGATTTTCAAGTTGCATCCTGAACGGTTACCGTTTCATCTTTCAAAAACTGGCAGAACAACAAGAGTTTTCTATTCCCCAAAGTAGGATACACAACAATTACACAATAAAAGAGCTGAAATCACCAGTCTGGATTCGCTACGAAAGTCTTTTAAGCTGATTCCAAGTCCTGTTGCCTTGTGGATAAAAAAGACGTTTCTTCAGTCAATTGATGCAGAGATTTGAGTTATTCTTGCCCTGGAGCGAGACTGAAAAGACAACAGAGCATGAGAAATGATGATTCTTGAAACTCTTTGGATGCAGTTGTCATTCCTTCTAATGGACACATTACTCATCTGCACCCTGAAGTGCTGGAGAGCTACAACACCTTGTGTCTAGGCTTTGATGTTTTTATTATTTTGCTTAAAGTTCTACAGGCATGATGTTAAAACAAATATAACATATTTTGCAAAATAGAGAATTCAGTCAGCGCGATTCACATTCTGCCTCTCTTCCCAAATTAAAACTCAGCAGAAAGTCAACAATTACACAGGAGAGTGAGACATAAAGCAGGCTCAGAGGATGATGGATGAATTTGTTAACAGGAAAACTGTCTGTCGATTAAGTAAGCGATTGGAGTTGATGGTGCCATCAACACTGGGGCAGACAGAAAGCCTGACTGGTGGTCTGGCAATCAGAGCACATCCATCTGGCTGCATTAAGTATTGGACCGTTCCAACAAAAACGGCTCAACATATTAAACCATATGTCCTGTGAATCTGCTCGTCACAGAACGATGCCAGGACTTGGGTGGCGAGTAGGTGCCACTGGACTGAGATGACAGGTCTCTAGAAAGCTACATCAAATAAAAACAGCACCCAAAGCCAGGTCTGGGGTGGCAGAGAGGTGAGGAGAGAAGACAAAGATCACCAGCAGCTGTATCTTTAAGCTCTGGCTTGAGATTTAGTTGCTGGACAAATGCTGCAAAGTTAAGTCATGAGGTCAACTTTCCTTGAAAAGCTCAGAACATACTCGTCTGTTCTGGGAAGGCATCAAGACGTTGACACGTGTTCTTCGCAAGAATACGACTTAGCTCTATTAGCAGAGGCTGTGAAGCTCATTACTTTCTCACAACAAATGATTCACTGAAGAAAAATGATCACAAGTTAATGCTTTTCCTGACTTTTGACCGTTTAAAAATATATTTGGGGTTTAAAGTGAAGATGCATTAGCTTTGGACATCCCACCTGTCGCTTTGCTAGATGTTGCGGCTCAGTATTACACAGCTTACTGTGACTGATTCTCAGATGACCGCCATGGTAATCTGTTCGTTAGTTGTCAAACACTTTGCCAAAGCAGCCGCCTCTGGAGCCAAAGTATTAGAGTCATTTAAAAAGCCAAAAGTCATAAACACTAATGTTCTTCTGTCCAGGAGCAAAACTATGTAATTAATTCTGAACAACACATGGGAACATAATTATCAACATTTCAGTCAACCAGACATGACACATTGCAAGATTATATTCTCTCCGGCTCATGAAGCACCCTCAGATTTCTGCCTAATTTACAGTTTGGAATTTCAATCAGAGCCAGAGAGCAGCATGCAGCCCGCAGTTATGTGGCCAATTGTGATGACAGCGTCTGCAACGCTGATGAAACTGCTGCTTGCCATTCTGATCTGAGGTTTTGCTTCAGATGGCAGCCCGTATTAACTCTGCTCTGCATCAGCTGTGGTTAATCAACCCGATGGCAGCCAGAAGAGACGTCTGCTGGAGCCTCAAAGATGTTTGGCAAACGCTGCCGTCGATTGTTTCATTTGCACTTTCTGGAACGTGAGTGTGCTAAGCAATGGAGAGTCACCCGCCGCCATTAAATGCGAGGTGAAATATAGTTCTGTCTGCTTTAATAAGTCGATTCATTTATTAATCACATGTAATTTATCATACAGCACACCAGCTCCTGCAAACCTATAACAGCGATGTTTTCAAAATTGCAATAATTGCGTAATTGAGGTGCATAAATTACATCCAATTTTCATAGCAAACATCAGCTGTTTTGTTTTTTTGTTTCCACTGCACTGTCATGGCTTAAGACCAAATCATGATGAGCTGGTAAGTAAAAGTTCACTATGTTCAGCCTTCAGTGGTTCAAACATGGGGAAAAGGTTAACAATCTCAGTCTCGCTTCTCCTAATTATGCTACTGAAGCGAGGTGAATGTTTTTAAAGAGCCAACCCAACATCCATCTCCTCATCTGCGCTTTTACAGCTTCACTATGATTCTGCTGAATGTATACGGCTTTGAGATATAAACTAAACATCCAAAACATCCAAAAAGTGAGAAGATTTGTCTCTGTTGGATTATCTCTTTGTTTTAACAATGCTTCTTGGCAATAATCTCATACTGTTGGCACATTTGTAAGGAACATGCACTGGAATGAGCAACAGTGCTGAGTTAGTGGGTTATGCCCAACTTCTTCTATATACATCCTTTTCAAACAATGTTACCATTACTGCTTACACACTGCAATGTGTCCTTTACATTGACATTGCTGTTAACCAATACATGGATCCTTGCTCAACCTTGAGGATAAATGGGCCTCAACTTTGACTTAATTGGTGGATTAGATGAGTGAAGTCTAAAGAAATGATACATTCACATTTTCTCTCTTCTCAGTGGCTTCTGCATTAACCAAGGAATCTGAGTAAAATTCTCCTTGAACATATCCTGTAGTTTCAAACATGAAATTTTTCAGTTCTAGGAGTTGAATCTAAGCAAGCATGAAAGACTCGTAAACAGAAATTCAAACTGGGATCACACAAACCTAACATGAGAATGGAAACTACATCTTCACATGGCAATATGTTTTCTACTCTACCCAATTTTATACCATTTACACATTATTACCATTCTTGATCTCACTCCTCTATGAGCAGACTCAATAGACCAGCTCAGGTCAGGAGGGTTTAACATGGTGCTGCCCCAGCAGAGCGAAGTATTTGTTAACTGCTAAATAGTTGTGGGCAGAAGTGATCATTAGAGGCAATAACATCCCACTTAGCACTGTGCAATCCAAAAACGGTGACAACATGTCTGCTTCATTTCAGTAAGCAAAAGTGTTTTTATGAATTGAGCAGCTGCAGCAATAACCAGTGGATGATGCTGAAGAGCCATTCAAACCTCTAAATATGTGAGGAAGCTCAAAAAGAGCAGCTTAGCTGAGGGAGGAGAGGTGTTTTTTTTGTCTGTTTTTTTACCATTGGTGGCACTTGAAAGATCGTGTTGTGCATTTAATCCAACATGAGGCTCCTACGCTGATATGGAACATATGCTTTACCTTGGTCCAGAGATCAACTTTCTGTAAGTTGAATCCACTACTCAATCTATAAAAGTTTAGTCTAACTCATATTTTCAGCAACCAGCCACCTGCTAAATATCAAAGAAAAAGAAGAATCCAGGCCTCCTCTCACCTAGACAGCTGGATCATTTGAGGCTGAATCACATCATAGGGCGAACTGACATACATGGCACGAAATGGCTCATATGACTTGCTACATCCCAATGTTCATCCAAACACAAGTTCGGCGAGTACTTTCTCCTGCAGGAATTGAACTAAAACACAGCCTGACTTTTAGTCTGCTAACTGTCTGTGCCTGTTTTTTAATTAATCAAAGCCGTAAAAAGGTGGGAAGTTAGTGGCTGAATGGCCTTTAAAATGGGTTCAAACGTTTAATTAAAGGGACACATGCTTGCTAACTAAAACCTAAATACACACGCCATCGGCAGCCATGAAAGCCCTGTAGTCAGCTGTCTGCCAGTAATGATCTTTCTCTGGCAGCGTGAGTGCGTAGCATGAATATGTCACTAACCAGCTGCAGTCGCACTGCTCACACATCTGCTTTTTATATTATGTACTTGGTACATTCTGAAGCACATTCTCTTTCGATCCCTCCCAATTCAGTGTACACCTTTCATCCCATCCCTTGTGTCCGTCGTCTGTGAATGGGACAGCTCTGTGGTTTGTTGAAATTCTTCCTGATGAGACATCACGAAAGAAGCCAGACTAAACAAAGAAATAAAACTGTGCAGCCGGCCAAAGATTCCTCCAGTGCAACAGCAAAGGCAGAACGATTCTTGTGCATTTTGCCGGAGCGGTTCCTTGAGTTCAGCTTACTTCCCAGGTGTTGAAACTTAATAACAAAAACTCATCTTACAAAAACTTTCTGTCAACATCTGACAAGTGTTGATTTGGGAATGAGGAGTGCGGGGTTGAAGCATGGTCAGCGTGTGCTACTACAGCCTGACATAACTTTGCTTCATCCTGAGATGTGACGTGCACGTTAAACTCAACAATTGCAAAACTCCAGAAACAGACGTGACAGAGTGGTGGACTTTAAGGGTGGAAAAGAGGGTGGTGAAAAGGAAAGTAACAACATTAAACCAGCTGGAGGGACTGACAAAGGCTTCTTTTAGCGGCAATCCTGATTGGCACCCAACGCTCTCCTGGGGCATTTCAGACTCATAAAAAGTTTAATATGCAGTTCAATAACTATTTTCCCCTCTTCCCCTCCTCTATTCTTCCACAGAGGGATTAGAGTGGCAGGGATCAGACTCAAAAGAAATGGGAAAATGAGTGGCAGAGGGTTGTCAAAGGAGGGAAAAAAGGAGTCAACATGACAGGACCACCAGTAGAACTGAGAAAATTGGAAAAGTGCCCATGCGAAAGAATTACTTCTTCAGGGTCGAAATTACTTCAAATCTCCAGAGTTTAATACTCTGAAATTGGTTCTACCGATTCACTGAACAACCAAAGGCCAGAGATTAAAACACAACACCTAAAGTAGTTGAATTACATTTGTTCAGAGTGAGTAAAACATTATTAAATCATCAAACCGATAGTCAACATCACTTTTTTTGGGAAGTGTACAAGGGTATAAAGTCATTGCATGGCGACAACAACTTGGCTTGACAACCAAGCTCCTGACATGATTTCCAAAGAGTCAAAAGCCAAAACTTGTTAACTATCAGTTCCTGCAATGAGTCCACACCGACTTTTACAGAAAATACATATACAATTTTCTACAATAGAGGTCTCAAACTCAAATCAACCGAGGGTAGTGTAATATCCAATCTTGTATCAAAGGGGTCACTTCAGGTGCTCCACAAAAAAATTAAAACCTGATCCAATAGCTTCTCAACATGAATTGTTTTACAGTCATATTTAGCTTTTCTTGCCAATACTTATTGACAGACACCTTAGAGCTCTTCTTCTTAGACAGCTGGGCCACATTTGCTCTGAGGGAAGTGTCAGTTGAAGCCCCCTGTATAGCTTGAAGACAGGATAGTTTGGACCTGTTCTTTGATTTGCCCCTTTCTTGCTCTCCGAATACTTTGTTGTGTTGAAAGCTTTGTGTGAAAGAGCTTAGTCTCCTTCTGAAAGGCAACTTTCTCTCTTCATGTGAGACAGGTGTGATTGCCCTCAAACTCCACAGAAATAATCATTCCCCCACTTCTCCTGAAATATTCTATGCCTATTATATTTTGGCCTTTGAAAGCGACATCTTGAATGAACAACAATTTAAGGCTGTTTGCAGTATGACAAATGTTAGGATTTTTTTTCTAATTGATTTTACACCGATCATCCTGAGTTCAGGGTCAACTGAGAAAACTGATGTTTTTTTCCCTGTAAACCAACAGCAGATTGGGCCATAAACACAGCAGGCTAGATTGTACCATGAGCTGATTTCAAGTGGTGGGCAACATCCAAAACATCATATTGCATTTGTTGGAACGAAGAGAGCTTTTTCGTTGTACTGATGGTACTGTGATAACAATACTGAAGCATTTTTTTAATTTATCAAAGCAGCTCTTTCTAACAGAATGAACTGTTGCAGTTACATAATCCATCATAAAAATGGTTAACACTGAGCGCCAAAGGCCTACCGAGGGATAACACCTCACACTCATCAAATCAAATCGGTCAAAAAAAATCAGAGCACATGTAGTGGACTGTGAAACACCACACAAAAAAGTAGTTTGAACTAAATTGCAACAGTAAAACCTGACAACTTTTATACTTGACTCTAAATGTTCAGTTTGATATTAGCATGACTTGTAAATGAGCTGGTAACATTGAGGAGGAAGCCCCCAAAAAAGTCAAAACTGAGTGACAAGGGAATACTTTTTTGAATGTATGACTGAATCACCAAAATGGGATAAAATAGCCCTAATTCCCTAGTCATTTTACAGCAGCAATCTATACATTGTTTTACTTGTTTTCAGTTAAATAGTTAACAGATTGTCCCTTTTTAATTTTACTATATCATAATGGTGAAGAGACAATCATCGTTTGTGTGCAGCATCACATGAAATGCAGTGTAGTGCAGGTGTATGCCTGACACGGTCTTTTATTCAGAGCTGAACTGTTGTGAAATGCAGAAATACAGCACAGAGCTGTCATCATCACAGCTTTTTGGGAAGTGATCAATCAGCGCCCTGCAGAGTGATGTCAATACTTTCTCAAACTCCTCCTGTCAAGTATCGATCACGTTTGACAGACACAGTGGATGTGCAGGGCTTATTTATTTGAAGGCTGCCACAAGATTACATGAACAGACTCTGCTCTTGAAAGAGCAGCTGTTAGGGCTTAACAAGAGTGCCATCCTGTGGTTCAGAAAAACATCACTAATCACAAGTTCATTCTGCTGCAGACAAAACTTCAACTGGATGCTGCTCACTTCATGCACAAGCACGAGTGCGCGGCCGCTGCGTGTACATGATGCACAATACATGACGTACCATTGCCTCAATCGCTCCTCTCGACAATCATTTTCAACAATAGCAGGGTGTTGGAGGGCTGTGTCGATCCAAAACAACTTAACAGAAGCCAAAAAGTGAGTTAAGTTGAGATAATTTTCTCCATGTTCTGTAATCTGTTAACTCTGATGAGACCGTGTCTTGCAAACAGACATCGGTGGCCGTGCGTGTGCCTGCAAACGTGCTGAAGTCTGGTTCATGTTTGAGTCGTGTGACAGCCGGCTGTACTGTCCTGTGGGAGAGCAGCACTGCGGGGGTTGAATCCTCATTGAGTACAGTACAGTTTGAATGGCCAGTGTGGTCACGCCCTTAGTGTTACACAGCCAGAAAAGGGAGTATAATATCTCATCTACAACACATAATAAAATGTGAGTGTTTTAGTTATGTTTGTCTTACTTTGTGAGGAAGAACGTGGAGTTTTCTCTGCTCCTCGTGAAAGTGACGGGGAGGAACCTCAACGTGATGTTCATCTTTCTGGCGTTTGCTGCTAGCTTCTTCGCCTTGACAGAGAAAAGAGAAGGTGGATGAATTAGTCGACCTGAGATGAGTTGATTCATTAAATCGCTGGCAAAAATTCATTTTTTAGCAAAAAAGCAACATATTCACAGGCATCTGCTTTTCAGATGTCTATTTTTTGCTTGCTATGTAGCCTTCTGTGATCGCCAACAATTTTTTTAAAGAGGTTTCATGAGTCAAATTGTAAATTCTTGAAAAACTCCCTCATTATTACATTGAAATTTCCTTTCAAGTCTACCCAAGTGTTTCCCACTGAATGACTGTAAAAAGAACGATAAAACAGTATTTAGAATAAAAATCAGAAAATATTACATAATCCCTGCATTAATAATGTGGTATTGTAGAAGCAGAATGTTATCAAAGAGGAAAATTGAATCCTAATGGTTTACAGGAAGGATATAATCACAGGGAATGTCACTCTCCATTTGTGTGATTCATTGCAGAGCGTAGAGAAACAAGAGATGGTCGGCTTACTGAACAAGGACAGAGTCTTCTTCTTGGAAAGTAAGAGACATACAAATAAAACAGATGTGAAGAAGTCCGTCCAGGCTTTTCTGTGATTTTACATTCAGAGAATGAGATAAATGTGAAGACACAGTGACCCGATCTCTGGATTTTGACCAAAATGATCCTTTGAGTCCAGGGGGACGTGTGCCCAATCTGAAGGAATCTCCTCAAAGTATTTGTGAGATACCAGGTTCCAAGAAAAGGATGGACAACTCAATAATAACTGGTACAGGGAAAGGCTGCAAAGTTAATCATAACACAATTTGAGTGAAACCAATAAATATGTAGCAAAAGCCAGGATTTCTTACAATGACAGAGGAAGATTAATGACGTTAAAAAGCGATGCTTCCTGTCTCAGTCCATAAATTTAACCTTCTGAATCAGGGTCCAAATAATAGTCCTTTCTCTGTTCCATTAGGATGCAGTCTTACAAATCAATATTAAATAATGTAACCTCATATTCTATATTCTAATACCACACAGGCCTGCTATAAAGGTAAAACATTTTTAATCAGTTTCCAGGACTAAGCATTACCTGCATGAAAGCTTACCACACTAAATCATGCAATTGGTTTTATAAAAGACAAATATTAGTCAGGGTAAAGCACATTCAGTATCTCAATAAAAGCCAAAAATCACATTTTAATCCCCAAAAGAACAGAACGACCTATCAGCCAGCAGACATGAAATAATCAGGGTGTTACAGAGCTCTCTATTATTATCCTTTAACAGATTTATTTGGACCACAGACTGGTTGGCATTTGAGCTGCATAGATAAGTCAGCAGGGGGACATCTCCTCTCAGAACTAAAAGGTCTGAATACCAAACATCTGTTCCGCATCAACAAAATCCAGCTGTGCAAGATTCATTAAAGATCAAACCAAAGGATGACCTGAACTTCTCCTTACTGGACTCATCGAAGCCGGGAAGGACGAGCATTTCCTTTCTGGCGCTGGCGTGAATCCTCCAGGACTTCGGATTGGCAGGTAGCATGAGACACTAAAATAGATTTATTAAAAGACAAGGCTACATAAGGCTAATAACCAAATGCTGCACTTGCAGCGTTCTGGTGGGAACCCAAATCCCAAAGCTGGAGAGCCAAGCCTTTATCTCTCGCTGAGAATAGGCCTCATTACTTTGACTGATCTGTGACCGCCGAAGCATTCACTGCCTCTGAGAATCCCATAAAAGAGCATGCATCAGTCCAAGTAATCACATATCATCAGAAGTTGTGTTTTCTTGTAGTAACAGGACAGGTGAATGCTGGCAGGGGCATCGAATCTTACATAAATGAAGGTCTGTGGTTTGGAGCAACAGCAGCAAGCGTTACGTAACTGAGGCCACAAATTACACAAGTGAAGAAATAAAAGAGAAAAACATGAATATAGGATGGTGTAGAGCTGGATTGTGGCAGAGCTAGAGTTTTAATAAGACTGTTTTCAACATCAGATGTATATTAGAGTTTGCAGAATGCATTTAATTTGATCTTACGCAACGAGTCATGTGTTTACACTGACGATACAATTATTATTATTATTATTATTTCATAACAAAGGGTGCATATGGAAAACAAAGCCATCAGTTCTCTCTTTAAACAAATGGACCCTTCTTTAATGCTAAAATTGTTGTAAATTGTCGTAAACCACACACACTGCTCCCTAATATTTTTAGGCTGCTTATGAAAAGCAGCTGGTTTTATGACAACTTATGGAATTAATTGCCTCCATAAAGACATCAGCTTGGAAAGTCCTGGTCAGCATTTATCATGTCATGAAGGCAAACTTTTGGTCTGGAGTGATACATAGAAAAATAAAAATCCCGCACCTTGACATTACTCATAGAGCTATATGTTAAAAAACACTTTTTATATTTATTATGTCTGTAAAATGCACTTTATAGTACATAAACAGGACAGAGACAGGTCTCTGATGACTGCTGTACGCATGCAGATTTCAGCAAACTCCTTCTTTGGAGTGCTTTATAAAGATCTTCGAGGCGATGTGTGACACAGACTGTATAGGGTGATAAAGAGCTGGTAGAGTAGATTTGGCAATGAACAAGTCTTGAGTTTCCTAGAATAAAATCATGATACAGAAAAATCCATCATCTCTGATACAGTCTGACAGTTTGTACAGACAGTCTGGAAATATAAACCCTGTTCGACTTTTGTGGTGTTAAGCAAATCTGTCACTTCAGTTACAGTTTGACCTGATTGTGAGCTGCACTTGCATGCAGATATCTGAAATATATCAGTATGTGATTGGTTGAATCTATTCACACCACCACTAACAGACACCAGAAGACCTCACATACTAAAATCCAGACTCCTGAGTCTGAGATTTAACACTCTAATGAAGAATCTGTTCAAGCACGACAAAATATGTTGTGTAATTTCTATTCTTATTGACAGACAGTAGAGCTCCTTTCTTTCCTCCCCAAAGGGTGACTCAGCAAAATTCAGGACAAAATATTTCATGATTTATCGCATGACAACTTTTAATTTAAATGTATTTTTTTCACTTAGGTATACATTTGGTGTGTGTACATTTTATGCGGGTATATTTCATCCACATGGACGCGTTTGCTTATGAAATTATTACTTCCTTTACTACCCAAAATTAATTTTGAATTGTAAGAAGTATCTGAAGTGTTATATGTACATTCAGCTTGAAAAAGAGCTGCACAATTCAACTGACAATCTTTGCAAGTTTCTTCTGGATGGCAGACAGGAGTGTGACCAGGAGTTTGGATCGCAAGAAAGGTTCAGGGGGGAAAGACAAAGTTTCTGCGCTCTCAGCTTAGGCTCACCTTAGTGTTCAAGAGATTCAGGTTTTTATTTTAATCAGTGCTAACTAAAATTTTGCTGTGATTTGGTGGTGTGACTGACTTTTCAGCACTAAGAAAAAGCCTTGGCTGCATTGACTGAACAGTTCTGAATGTGTTTTTTAAAGCCGGCTTATGAGCAGTAGTTAAAACAATAAGAGGAGACCATCTGTTTCTGGATTTTGAACACAATAACATTCACACTTGATTTTATAAACATGTCAAATTATTTTAACATTTTCCTTTCAACACCTTACCTAATGATGTGGGAATGCTACGATCAGACAGTTTTCATTTAGAGAGTCTAAGAGGAACAAAAAACATGCGGTTCTTATCAGCTACTTGTTCTCAAGCGCGATTTCCCGACTGAGAATATCTGATAGCTCTCAAGAAATAAGAAAAAACAGTTCTTGGAAGTGACCTGAGGCTTTGATCCGACAACACCGACCACCATTATTGTTTTCTGCATTACTCTTCTAGGTTTGCAATGAGCCAAGAACACAGCTGGCTGGATTGAAGCTCGTTGAAATGAAGGACTGACTTAGTCCAGTGATTACTTGAGTTGGAGTCTATTTCAAGAGTCCCTGTTGAGTTTCTTTGCAGACTGTAAGACTTTTGTAAGACTTAATAACGGCGTCAGGAGAGATACTCTTATCTTACAGCATTTGCAAAGCTGATTTTTTTTTAATGTACTTTTTAACAAGCTACATACATAAATAAAGATGACTTGGGAGATAAGGGACTATAAAGTGAGGATTTACTTTAAAGTTTTTACTTACTTTATCAGTAGATCGAGGAGTCCTAATGAGGCGGTCTCTGTTTGCACTATCAGCAAATCTTCCTGTATCCTCCAGAAACCTGTAGTCTAAAGAGCAGAAAGGGAGAGGAAAACATGCATTTATTACAGTTAGACCACTCATGATTGAATGTTCTTAACTGTAATGTCAGCCAACAATGACAGAACACATCTGAAAAACTGAGGGGGATCTACAGGGACAATTTTATGTCAAGGAGGAAGCGAAAACCTCCTCAGGTGACAGTGTGTATAATTTTTTAAAGGCGCAAATAATGTGATAAAAATTTCAATGTCAGCACATTTTCAGAGTCAATGTAAGTGTTTCCCACATGGGGTTTAACTAAGAGGACTGAGACAATGCTTACCACTAAGAAGGGCCATCTCATCAAACTGGGACAGTGTCACGAAGGCCGTTTTATTCCTCACCCCGCTGCATCCAGAATCTCCCTTATGTTTCTTAACGCACTGCAGGCTGAAAAAAATAAACACAAACACCATCTGTTGGGTAACCTCACTGTTTTTTACAGGAATTTGGTTTGGCGCCATCACAGCTTGTCCAGACAGCGAACAAAGGTCAGCACAGAGAACAAAGAGAGAAAACAGTCAAAATGCAACAAATGTTATCTAAGAATTGTTGCTCTGTTGAACAGAAGAGGGAAATTACAAAATGAGGGCATAACCCTGACTAATTGAGACAAATCACCAGCAGTGCAGGTGAGAGAACTGATTAATTTCTGTAATTACACAAAGAGGTTACTAACAACACAGAAAATTTCTTCATATTTGTGTGTCTGCAGGAAGAAGCAAAGAAAACAATGTTTTTTTATTGATGGCATTTCTCAAACTACAATTGGAGACCTATTGTGGTTGAGTTTGTACCGCAGTATATCAAAGGCAAAAGCAAGGTGGAGACGGGTAAAAGGTGTGAATGTAACGGGTTCAAAGAGGTTAAATAAATGACTTTTAATCTCTTTTAATCTCTTTTAATCTCTTTTGATCTGCCTCATTTCAAATCTTTCATAAGAGAACTAAATCTTCTTTCCTCTGACATAGTCTCCACACATTCAAATGTCTCATCTAACAGGTTTGCAAGGTCCCAGCAGTCCAAAACTTCAACAGTCAGTTTACAATTAAGGAATTACGGAAGATGGAAGACGACGAAAATATATGCAAAAGGGGAAAAGAAACTGGTCTTGTGAGTCGATTTGCCTCCAATTTCCTCTCACATGCATTTAATTTTACACTTCTCACCTCCACTGGTAACTGAAATACCTTTAATTAAAGCCAGACTACAGTCAAATGGATTATGTAACAGTACTTATTGGCTTTCTTCCTAAAAACTTCACATTAAACTGATTGACATGAAAGCACAGCAAAGTCTACTTTCTGATACCTGCTGAGCGTCAGGTATTTGGCCGGGTCAAGCGACTGTATCTGAGAAACTATGTCAAAGGAATGCTGAACAATGCCCAAAGAAAACAGGCAGCCACGAGAGAAGGAGAAGGAGAGAGAGAGAGAGAGAGAGAGAGAGAGAGAGAGAGAGAGAGAGAGCAAGGAAGGACGTCCCCTAGTGCCCTTTGATAACTTTTAATGAAATTTTCAGGTATGACCTTCAATATGACATTTAGTGGGTAAAGGTTGGACTGTAAATGCTTCAGAATCCATAGAATTCAAGGAATAGGTCCTGGATGGTTGCCACTGCTTCTGGTATGTTCTTGCTGGCCATGAATTAAAGAAAAGGTCAGACAGTAAAAACAAAATACAGTCAAGAGTCAATTATGAATATTACATCACTGCACGCAAAGGTAGAGCAGATCTTTTAAAAGCTTCACTTCTTCAGTGCTGACTGCTTTTCTGTTTCACAAGAAAAAAATGTGTTGTTTTTTTTTAGTCATGACAGGTACATATGGAAATAGATTTAATACAGTAAAGAACATCAAGACCAAGGAAACAGGAACAAGGCAAATAGTTCTTGGATAGCAGATCCACAATCATGTTTGCAGAAACCATCTAAGGTCATGGACTCTCGTGCAAAGGGTGGCTTCCATTTTTCTGTTCAAATACACTGTAACTCTGTTTCCTTCCCCTTAACGTTGCCAAAATAATAAAACCATCAAGACATGAAAATGTCTGAGTGGACCTTTTAATTCAACTGCACAAACATAATTACCATTAGTTCACAATAATGGCTTATATCCACTTTTAACTTTCACAGCTGCTGCGAGGTGCATAAAACGAGATAAATAAACTCAATCTGAACTGACCCATTAAAACACCTATTCACTCCTGTTTGACTTACAAACTGTGAGAAAATAGACTATATAGATCCAGTCTATATCTTCTGCATCCTCCTCAACCACCACCAGTTCAGAATATGACGCATTTTGGACTGTCCCCCAGCTATGTATCTTTGACTAATCATAAGCTATTAATTCCAAGTTCTGTAGCAGGGTATCTACAGGTTTCAGCAAGTCAAATTCAAGACTTTCTAAGATCTTTTCAGTGCCACCCTGAATGAAATTTAAGACCGATTACACTGACTAGCTATTATGCAGATAATAATTAATATCAGCAGCTGGTAAGAAAGTTGCCTCTCTGCATCTTCTCAAAAAATGTTGGCGTCGACATTTGGAGAAAGGAGCCCTGATTATTTTCAGTATAAAAGTGTGACTATTATATTGGTATCACTTTAGTTTGAAAGATTCCCTACCTTTCAGTTTAATATGTTTCTTATCAGTAAAACATCATCGTTACTACAGACTAGAGGCTTACCTGCAAGAATAGGAAAGACAGGCAGGACACCTGTACTTGGCCTCCTCTGATCCACACACTCCACACCTGCAAGCAGAGAAAAATGTTGGCGTCATATAAAATGTTTGCAGGTTTATTCCTAAACACTGACAGAATGACCACCACATGGTAGAAGGGTGCAGTATAACCTCAGGATGAACTAAAATTAGAGAAACACTGTTAGGGAAAGCAAGGGCTGATATCAATATCTACGATATACATTGATTAACTACATTTGATATATTTAAATTGTTGGAAGTAGTCTCTTTCTTAAAGACTCTCTCAACCTCCTGAGACCATTGCTTTTGTCTGCTGTGGATTTTTCATTTCTCTATGGTATTTAGGATAAGTAAAACCTAAGAAGTATAAAAACTAAACTTGATCTTTTGTACAGGAATGTATGCTTTTAGTGTTCTTAATTAGGCAGTATTCTAATTATAAGTGTGTTATTGTTTTGTTGGGGTTTTTTTTCATTGAAATGGGAGCAAAGTTGTGAAATCAACAAAAGAAGACGCAGGAGGTGTCCCTAAATGTAGCTGATAGGTCAGATTTATTATTAGTATTTTTTAAATGAAGTATTGTGAGTTTCAGAGACAGAAATGTGATGTTTTCATATGTGGATGATGGGTCTTCAGCGGTTAAAATGTCACTGGAACATGTCTGATAAACTACATGAGGCCAATCTAACTCCTCACTGCTGCTGCCATTTTCTAAAGTTTGATCTTGTAAAAAATGTTTTAAAAAAATGAAACATTTTCCACAAGCCTGGAAAACGTGAACCAAAACGTTTCATTTGTTCTGAGAATATATCCAATGTGAAAGAATTCACATTAGCCTGGTTAGCAGTTAGCTCCTGACTTTCTTTTTGCTTCAAAACTCACTTTGAGAGAGAAATCTTCCTCTTGGTTCCTCTCATCTCTTCTTCTGAGCCTCCGGTCCCTTCTTGGGCGTCTACAGTTGTCATTATGTCTGATGTCGGTAAAACAACAGCAGCGCACATCACAGAAAGTGAAGACACACGTTGAACCTGAGCTGCACCAAAACAAACCTTCTTCCGCCGGTGGACGCCTGCTGCACGTGGAGATGAGTTCCGGTTAGAAGCCTGCTCGTTGCAGCCCCCTGGTGTCAGTAAAGGAGAACTACAACAACTTAACTCTTACATGAGCAACAAAAGACAAGAAAATTCTAATTTTCTTGGACTAAAAATATTTTAATCTTGCTAGGCTAGTTCTGTGCCTTTTACTAAACAAGTAACAACTCAAAGGCAGCATGATGATTGTTTGTTCCACCTCTCAACAGGAGAGTTCACTTCAATCTAAGCCAGGGATTTCCCAAATGGAGCACGACTGATGTGACTTTCTTCCACTTGAGTTTGAACCACAGAATTGACAACAATTATCCTAAATTATAAAATTCTCCCACTGCACAGATGATTTTGATTTTGACTGAACTGGAAAGTCTAAGAAGCCCAAATGAATGGTGCGGTGGTTGACACAGCAGCTTAGCGTTTGAATACAGGACTTGAAGTGTAAACAGGGGCATTTTCAAGATATTCTAAACAATGGTTGACTATTTGCTGTCACATAACAGCTGCAAAGTACTGTCAGTAAAAAATGAGGGGTAGCATGAAGGGTGCTTAACTTGACATCCCCTGCCTGCCATTTATCAGTTTTTTGGGTCAACATATTTTATGGTTGATTTGATATGATGACAGGAAGACAAGTCTTGTCAAAATCCCCCAATGTATTTAATCCAGACAGAATGATCTTAAAAAGGAGTCATGTTAGGACTTTCATCCACACAGTAACAGATTGGGGCCAATTTTGATCAAGAAAAAAACTTTGGGAAAATGACAAAATCATATGGTCTGGACAATAATACACATATCCATAAAGTTTGTGGTTTTATCACCTCAGAAACTTACCATTGGGTAGCTGCTGCTCTGTCAGTCTGCCAGCTGCTTTAACCCGTGTACTGCCAGTAAACATCAGGGCAGGGTATTTTAACTTTTTTCTTGACATATTGGCATTTTTCTTCATCATTTCAACTTTAATCTTGGAATTGTATGTTCAATTTATTCTTATATTTTTACTTTAGTGTAACTTAGACTTTATTGTCCTACTTTTGTCTTCAATCTCAATATGCCCAAAAGTATTTTCTCCATCAAAATTGACCCCAGTTCACTTCCATTGATGCTTTGTTATGAGAAACATGTGGGAATAATTGTTCCAAAAGTTCAAATCAAGTAAGAAATGATGTGTAGCGAGCTTAAAAGATAAATCTAACATGGTCAGACAAAACCCCAAAGTAAAGCAGGACAACATCACAAAAGAAGTACAAAGCTGTTTTTGGATAAAATGTCTCATTTATTTGTTTATCAACTTAATTATTTACACATTTGCATCCAACCTATCCTCCAAAGACTTTATATAATTACACTTTGTTCAAGATAACATAACTTAAGAATATGATGACTGTGTTTTCTGACTCTGGCCTACTATAGCTGCCAGTCCTCCTGACCACCACTGAATGAACTGAAAGAACCGTATGAAAAGCACACAGTCACGGGTGTGAACACACAAACACACCTCTCAACATAAATACTTCTTTAGACTGAGTTGCGGTGGACCAAATATTTCTCTGAGAGTATAAATTACTGTGATACAGTAATGTGGCAAAAAGGGATATAAATAAACATACAGTATGCTGTCAATATATACACAGGAAATGTTAAAACTCACTGATGACTCATTCTTTGTTGCAGCACCATTAATAGGGTTCCCCTGAAGAACCTACCACATAAAAGGAAAAGCTACAAAAAGTAGTGTATCAAAAATGGTTCATAAATTAGAAATGACCAAATCAAAATAAGTACTTGTACAACATAATACATCTTGATGTAACCGGTACATACAACACAAAGGCAAAAAATATCTAACCTGACATAGGCAACTATTCTAGAAAGCATTTGAGCAGGTAGAGGTAGAGCACCATCTGTCAAGATGTACTGGTCCGGCTGGGCAGGACCACAGACAAAAACATCATGAAAACAATGTCAAATAAAGCCTTTGTTTGAAAAACATGAAGTCACACATCATCCACATGCTATTGCACTCATAAAAACTGTAGTTAGACAGTGCTCCTATGTAAAGGCCTGAACGCTCCTTCAGGTTTGGCCTCTGCTTAGGATGGTTTGTATTTGGGGTGGTGAGGAAAAGAGAGGGAGGTGTGCGATTTAGGGTTTGGACAGGTTGCTGCTCTGTGATGCCCGACCCTGTGATCAGGGAATAACTTGGGTCCATACACAGACAACCAAAGCACCTTTTGATGAAACATACTTTAAACAATCAATGATAAATATTGATATACACATGTTCTCCTCGGGCCTTCCTGGCCTGGATGGTTTACAGAGACTCAGTTCTTCCACAGAGATCTTCCTTTAATTGGACATGACCGGTCCCATGAACTGTTTCCAGGAACCAGATCAAACTCTGGAGGAGCTCACTCTTTGGTAGGCAGCCATTCTCGTAACAGCCTTCCATGTTAGTAGTTCATGTTTATGGGGTGATAAACGGTGATGCGGATGTCAGAGAAAGCAAACTGGACCGATTTCTAAATGCTGTTGACTGTCAGGCTGTGATGTGGGAAATTCCTGTATATCTACAATAGGTAACTGACGACTGTCCTGAGTATGGAAGAAGAAACTTGACTGGTGCCAGCTGCCATCTTGGATCTGAAAGAGGACAAAAAGCACCATTAATACATTGTTTGATTAATGAGAAAACAGAATTAACCCACTCAGATGTTATTACCTTGCACTCATCTTGTAGCACCTGTGGTTCAAGTAGAGTGTTTTTCTCAAACACCTGTTTGTTCCAGCCAAGAAACCGGAGTGTGGTGTCTTCCTGGGTTGAAAACTCTGTGGAGCTGAAGCTGTCTGCAGTGCTGTAAGGAGGATCATTCAGGCAGTGGAGAATGATGCTGTGGCTGGCCTCAGTACTCAGTAAATGGAGAAACTTCATTTGGACCTTCCCAACACTGAACTCCATCTGAAGCAGAGAGCAGGTTCAAATGAAGTTCAAAGAATCAAGCACAGACAAGATCACACAAGATGTTTGTTCGTCTGTCTTTCAGGCAGCCCTTTACATCATACATTTTGTTGAAACAGCAGGTTGCATTTACTAATGTATGTCTTCACTGTTACCTTATTGGAGGCCACAGGATGCAAACATGTCTGCCCTCCTGCAGTGAAGTTGCAGAAGACCTCGAAGGCATCAGAAGTACATCCCAAGTTTGGATCGATCCAGAACCAACCTAAAAGTCCCCCATTCCCCAGAAAAAAGAGATGCAACTATTTTATCAAAGTTCTCAGCAGAAACTTCTGACATGGCCTTCAGTATGAGGTTGATGAGACTCTTACCATCTTTTAGCTTGTTATGACAGTCGAGTAAATCTTTGCAGAAACGAGCTGGGTTCTCCCGTGTACCCAGAGGCTGTTTGATGCTCTCAATCACACTGCTTAGGTAACGCAGAGTCTTCAGGATCTCTGAGTTCTGGTCTGGTATGTTCATCTCTGTGTTCTGGAAACTCTGGTTAAAATATTGGAAAAGGAAACAAGTCAAAATAAAACTTAGTAACCTTCATAATTGCTGTGACACTGTTAAAATGTCAAACAGAACAGACCTGAGTGAGCGAGTTGGAGACTTACCTCTGTCCTAATGACACCATCAGAGTCAGTGAAGCTGTAGACTGCTGAGTCATCATAAATCTGTCTCTGTAGAGTCAACATCATCATGTTCAGGATGATATAACCAGTCAGAGCTCTGCTCATTATTTAACTGAAAGGTTTTAATCCACAGGCTGGTTCTTTGGTTTAAGAAAACACGATCACTTAAATAATGTACAGTTTAGAGAGAAAACCCGGAGAGGATAAGAATACAGTTCAACAGCAGAGGAAAGCAGTAAAGTAAGTCTTACATCAATAAACCATCACATTCCTGACTTCAGCAGGGGGAAAGAATAACACATTCCGCTCCACATAAACATTACAGTTATCACACATTATGTGTAAACAAAGAAAGGTGTCGTTCTAATTTTGTAGAATTTCCTGGAGAGGATATGGTAACTCAAGTGAACGAAAGCAACCCTTTTTCCATGTGAAGGACAAGTTTTGATCACAGAGGTAGTAAAGGGTCATCACTAATCTCTACTGCAAATGCTTAAAGAAACACAATGTTCTTTTATAAATCTGTTGGTAGCTGAGATGAACATTTTTTGGCTGGGGTAAATAAGCAAATTAAAGGCTCTCCCACATCCTGGTTTGCTTCTGTCAGATAAAAAGCTTTCATTACTTGTCCCAGTTGTGTAACAATGTCTTAAATGTAACTTTGGCAGAAAGAGAACTTAAGTTTTAGTAAAAAAAGAGCCAAGTTTTGGGGTTACTCAACAGTGAAACTCGGAAAAATGCATACAACCTACAAAATATTGACTTAAATGTATGTTTTGGACTGATTCTGTCAGCATGTTTAATGTAAAGCACTTACAGATGGACCAGGAGCACCAGGAGGTCCCTAAAGTGGATAGAGAAAGAGGACAGAATCAGAAAACCATATTCCTCGGTTCATCTCACTGTGGATATATTTTGAACCATGAAAATGTGTTGGCTGAAAATTAAATGAGACACTGAAGAGAACACTTACTCTGGGTCCTGGACTTCCCTGTGGTCCCTGAGGCCCCTGAAAGACACAAAAACAGTGATAAAACTGCATAGATGTCATATGGATCAATACCTGCTGTGACAATACATTTTTTAATACCCTATGTGAATATCACATATGTTGACCTAAGCTTTTACATCACCTTGTATCACTGAAACATAAGTAGGAATTTGACTTTTTCTCACTGGTCACATACTGCCCCCTCTGGCAGACTTTGTAACAGCAGGTAAACTGTACAATGGCCCTCTCTGAGTTTGTTGGTGGATTTAAAGAATGAAGTTGGTGTTGAACTGCAGGTGCTTAAACTTATGTAAGAATCCTACAACAGTTTGCATTACAGACTTGAAGCAGGTATGCTGGAGTGAGTACGAGGTCTGCACTGTTGTTTGCCTTGCTAACATTTTGACAAGGCTCTTCCTCCGCTGTGTTTACACAAGAGGGTATATGAGTACAGCAACAGCAAGTACAGCTGCAGCAAGCTCCAGGAGACACTGAGTAACAGCTACTTACATTATGACTCACTTTACCATGACTGTCAGCCATATAAACAAAACTATAGCAGAAACATCAGCTTTCATACATCTTCAAACACAGCTGTTGCCATTGTTTTTATACAGCACATTCATATTTTATGAGGGTCTATGTCAACAGGCCTTGGGATGCCCTCAACATAAGTTCAACCCAACACTTCAGTGAAGTAAAGTCATGATGTAATCAGGCTCCAAAGTATGAGCTGTTGACATGTCATTAGTCTGACTTTTAAGGGTATTCTCTGTGTTTATGGTTTAATCTCAAGATATTCTTAGACTTGGTTGCACTTCTTCAAGAACTTCAACCAAGTAATAGTTCAGCCCTCATTGGTTAAAAATTGACTACAAGGACCAGGATCTCTAAGAATCGTCACAGATTTTCATGGTGTTTATCAAATCCTACCATTTCGCCAGTGATTCCCTTTGGACCTCTTGGTCCCTGTGGAAAAAAAACAACAAAATGTTATCATCAAAATGTTGATTAAGCTTTAATTAGCACGTGGCAAGTTGATAAACTGGTTTTATTCAAAGTCAAAGACCTTCTTTCATTAAACTTAAAAACATCAGTACCAAAATATTTCACATTGCAGAAGAACTGCTGATAACTGTCACTCTTGTTGATGTTTTACTGTGTTATCATTATTAATTACACACACAAGCACACAGAAACCTACAGGCTTTCCCATCGGGCCCATCGTTCCCTCAGGGCCAACAGGTCCAGTGAAACCCTGAAAAAAGTAGTAGGTGAATAAGTCAACTAAATTACAAGTCCTGCAAACATTAATTGTTCAAGAGAAAGGTGTTTTCCAAAAGACTTCATTATGTCATATTTGATTTAAAGTTTAAGCACTTCACGTTCTGCTGTAATCCTCACATGGTTTTTGTGATGAAACACTTTTTAAAAATATTTTTCCCCCTCACAATATTCCATTGCTGATGTTACACATTCAGCAGTATTTTGTGGAAAGCATTGAGGGCCTAAAGTTTCTAAATTTCTATTGAACTTACCAGGGAGCCCATGGGGCCTTTTGGGCCAGGGTAGCCTCTTAATCCCAAATCACCATTCGGTCCCTATTGGATAGAAAAAAAAACAGCCTGCTGTCATTCTAAGGGTCTGATCAGCTTGAACTTTATTTAATCTATTTAACACATCAAAATGTTGGTCACTAATTACTCTCCTACCTTTGGCCCTGGAAAGCCTTGTAAACCAACCATTCCCAAATCTCCAGACTCCCCCTATAAATAGACAAGGAAGGAAAACAAAAATGGACAAATACATCAAATGATAAGCACGTATATAGAGGGATTTTTTTTTTATTTATTTTATCATTACATTTCTACAAAAAGTTTTTTTAAGTACTGCCAAACATCATTTTAAAAGTGTCCTTTTTTCCCAAAGAACAGAGGGACACAGAGCTTTATGTCTGGAAGTTTTATCCTGTAAGTACAGTAGCATCACCCTAGTAACACACACTGGGAGGTTGGTGTCTGTTCCCTATTCTGTCTGAATTTTGTCTGTCTGTTGTCCAGGGTGGCAGACACCATGTTTGTACAGCCAGTCATCCACATCCTCCAGACAGCTTGGCTTTCTGGCCAGCCACTTTGACCAAGAAACTCTACCCACTGAAAGGCGTAAAGAGATCTGACCCCAGGGCCCAAGACTGCTCTCCGTTTCATGAGCATCAATGGAGAAAATGAGCGGAGTGGGGGGAGAGAAAGGGATTGAGTGTTGTTTCTTTTTTCTTCATCTTTAAGGAGTTACATAAGAAAAGTGGAGCACCTCTTTTTCATGTCTCTGGAGTGTGAGGATCTTACATAACTTGGCCTGCCAGGCTGAATGTTTCCATTCCTGGTCTCGCCCAGATAATTTGTTACTCTACTCAGGGTGGAAAAGTGTCAGACACACACTTTTTCTATCCCTCCACAGATTGGATATCTAAACCCCTGAAGCTATATATAGAGAGGATTCGAAGAATGTTTGCAAGCTTACTAAACTCTTTTTTACACAACATACCAAGAGATGGTATCTATCACAACAGAACAAAGAAGCGCTCTCCACGATTACAACTTCTGCAAGTCTGAAAGTAATTTTTGTGTAAAATGTATATGAAATCTGAGCCTCAAAACTGTGCAAAAGTCAAAGCAAAATTCATTCACTACTCCAGTTTGTGGAATTGAGATGAAAAATAATCTGTTGCTTCTAATCACAAATGCCTATTAACGCTTACTGGTTGTCCTTTGGGTCCAACGTCACCTTTCCTGCCTTGGTCACCTGTGGCCCCCTCCATTCCTTTGTTTCCTGAAGCTCCTCTGTCCCCTGGCAGCCCAAGTTCTCCCTGATAAATGGAAATGATCAATATTTTCAGTTGTCTTTCTGGTCAAAAAATGCTTGAATGAAAAGAAAAATTGCATAAACATTTATTGCTTAACGTTTCACCTTTTGACCAGGTGGTCCTATTTCTCCAGGAAGACCAGGAAGACCAAGCTCTCCTCTCAGACCAGGACGTCCAATGGGTCCTTCTAGTCCAACTGAACCCCGTGAACCCTAAATGCACACAAAGTTGGTGTCAATCAAGCTGAATAACATGTTCAAAGCAACACTATAATCGCTTTTTTCCCCCCTAATTGTACTTTCTTTGAGTAACTCAGATGGTTTCCAACTATATTTACCTATAACTGTGGAGCGACAAATAGATTTTAAGGTCCGTTTCATTCACTCATTTGGGGAATCTATTTTCCCAAATGAAAATTTGAAGGGGAAACCCAGTGAGAGTCATTCAGAGGAATAACACTGTATGTCTTCAAACTGCTTGTGTACGTACATGGCACCGATATCAGTAAATCTGCTAAAATCTGGTAATCAGCTCCTGAATTTGCCTGTTTTCAATGTTTGATTTAAAGTTAATTTCATGTCTTAATTATTGGTACAGTTACAGTTATAAAGCACAGCCCTGAAGTCTTCTGGCTTCTCTTGGTTTTTAATATTTCTTGACAGTGTGCTCCCATAGCGTGCCCATAAAACTGACTGCCTGTCACTGAGTTGCTCTCGCTCTCACACCGCAGACCACAGCGGTTTCCTGCTCCATCAGCAGTGTGGTAAAGCAGAAGGGAGCGCATTGGTATTAGAATAACAGATTGAGTGGGTCGTCGCCTCGCATATGTTGCCTCTGTTCCTCGATCACATTGAATAACCGGGTTGAAGTTACGCTGTAGCAAGCTTACTGGGTAAAGCACCAACCTGCAGATGTTTGGAAGCTCTTGCGTAAGAAGATGCCTTTTACCGAGCTTATTAAAGTCCTGCTGAGATGTAATTAAAACTGACCCTTCTGGGCCAGTGTCTTAGACACATAGATCTCTGTAAGCATTATCCATCACAGGGGGGCAGGGGGCCCACTATGCTGAGACAACAGTGAGCCCTGACAGGGTGCAGAACTGACAGCAGAAACGAAAACATGTCATGAAATATAAGTATTTATTGGGTTGGAGCTGCTGTGAAGCTTTCATAAGGACCCCCTACTTTTGGTGGTGTTGCAACATATAGGCATGTACAAAAACAATGGCAAAAGCAAATATTTACTTATCAGAATGAAAAATAACTCCCTTAAGGGAAATTTGATTCACACTAGGAGCACAAAAACCTATAGTACACACATTGTCAATTGAGCAAGTGTGAAATCAACGATGTGTCATGTGCAGGGCTCTGTCAGGCCTGCATGCTTTAAGGTAAAATGTCCTAGACAGCTCAAATATGAGATAAGGACAAGGCCTTTATTCCAAAGAGCATTCAGTCTAGTTTCAGGGACAAGATTATGAGATTCACTTGGCTAAAAACCACACCTTTTGGACAAATAACAAAAACAGATAGAATCCAATCTTAGACTAACCAGACTTTTACAAAACAACATTATGTAAATGAAAGACAGGCAGAAGAGACTTGGCGTTCCAATTCTTGGCTGAAAAAGAAGAGGACATTCATGCATGAAATCCCAATACACCCTGGCTACACAATTGTTTGGATAAACTCGTTGTGTGGTAACCAGAAGTCGCCAATCAAATCAAACAAGATATTCCATGATTTGTCAATCAAAGCAGCATGTGTCTGGATTAAAACTACACGTAGAGGGAAAGTCTCCAGGTGCAGTCACATCAAATGATGCTTCTGCTTCAGGAATAATGTGGCAAAAGTTCTGTGAGCGTGGCTGAAAAGGCTGGAGTCAATATGGAAACTCCTGAGGAAAGCAAAATAAGCAATCAAGTGATTTTGTAAGTTTTATGCAACCGCATTTCTGCTCCACAGTTTTGATCAAAATCAATTAAGTTAAATACCTTCCTCAGCACAATGAAGATTTAACTTCCTGTTATGCTGAGTGGCACAAAAAGTAAAAATGATGAAGAAGGTGTATGATTCTTTAAGCCTTCAAATGTGACCACAAGTCTGCTGTGTAGATTAAAGCGTAAGTACGGACTGAGTACAGTGAGGGAAATTTCATCCTCAAAGTTCAGTTATGTAAGTTAATCTCCGTCTCATTCATGACCCACATTTACACTGCTGACCAAGAATATTCTGAGACAAAGCATATAACTGGTTTCCTGTGAGCACGTAGAGTCAGCCAAATAGGCTTAGCCCAGACTGCAGATAAATCAGACCTCCTAACAACTGTTCCCGCTGTTATTTGAAGTGATTATGCTGGATTTTCTGTTCATAATCTTGCCCCTCAAACGATGCAATGTCAAGCAAACACACCAAACCCCTCATTTATCTGCTTGCTTTACTTATCTGCAACGCTTATTACCTGTCGTCCTTGTTTTCCTGGAAATCCTGGCAAGCCGGTCAGTCCCGGTGGACCATCCAACCCTGGGTAACCTTTCATTCCTGGGAGACCGGGTAAACCCATTGGCCCCTTGAGAAATTTAACCAGTGACAATAGCACTTAGGGTTACTCCCAGTTTATGAGATAGTGAAATTGTTGTAATAAAACCAAGATTTAACACTTTTATTTTCCCTTCGGATGATGCATGATGACGCATTCCTCAAAAGTTTAAGATATTGCTGAAATATTTGGTATTTATCAGTAACAGGGAGGTTCACTGGTTATGTCTTGAATTATTCGAGCACTTTAAGAAAAGCCAGTTGAGAGCAATTCTAAACATGATTTACTGATGTTGGGTTTATCCTGAGGCCTTGAAGTCCACCCATCTGGAGTTCTGAGAAGATTTAAATAAAACGTAGAAAATTAAGAGCTATCTGATGTCCTGCTCCTGACCTCCACTGACAGATGCACATGTGTATTGTGATGTGTTGCTGCATGATTCAGATTAAAGCTTCATAGCAGAGTTAATGTAAACCTTTAGAGTGTACCAAAGCCATGTGCAAGTCTTTGTTTCAAGACATCAACATTTGACAGTGAGTTTACTGCTGCTGTTTCTGCCATAACCATATATTTGGTTGAAATGGAGTGCAACTCACTTCAATTCCTGGAGCTCCAACCAGTCCTCTTGCTCCTTTCTTTCCTGCAGAGCCCTGAATAAACACATGCATGAAGATTAATACATGTATGTATATTTGCATAAACAGCCAGGATAATGTGTTGCAGTTGTCTGCCGTGTATTTGTCATAAAGAACCACCTGTGTGTTCAAATCGTAATGTTAAAATAACACTGACATCCGTCCTTGAAACAATGTTTTTGTTCTCCATATTTTCTCTGAGGCCTGACAGTGAAAGCTGTGTATCTCAGTCCAAAAAAGATTTCCATCAAAGCTGATAATCTCAAACAGAGACACAGCAGAACCTTCTAGTTTCCACAGTTCTTGGCAGACTCTTGTGTTGTGGATGTTTTCAAACAGATGGGTCTATATGTTACACACAACAACACTATTCACGCTCAGAAAATACTTCCATAAATTTGACTTGGTTATATAATCAGTCATACATTCAAGCTGTTTCACATGTGGGAGGAAGCTGGTAGTGTCTGGAAAAATGTGAATATTTTGGTGTTAAAAACTGTTTGGAAATGGATCAAGGACGCTCACAGTTGGTTAAGATGAGGAATTAAACAATGCAAACACAAAGCCAGAGAAAAGTTCAAAAGAAATTTAAAAAAAGCATTGACTTTAAGGGGGCTCCTTTTACCAAACTAAAACCGCTCTGGGGCCACAAAAAGCTTCAAATCTCCATACTGGCAAACTCGCCTAGCAACAGGTGCTTTGGCAAAGTATCTGTGGTCATCTGGTTTGGCCGTAAAACAAGTATTTTTTTTCTTCATCCACCACATTATTTATACATGAAGCACAACGCGACCAGGCCATGCTGGCAGTAACTAGACAATACTGTTTTTTTTACATCACTTGTTTTGTTCTGAGTAAAATTCCATTTCTATGAAAAAAGAGACTCTGGCAGAGACATTTAAATACTGGAAAGCTCACCTCATTTTCAGGTTCCAGCTCAAATTTGACAACTTTTGAAATCCCACGTTTAATAACTAGATCAATGAATGAAGGTGCAGATCTTATTTGCATTTATTAGGAAATTACTATTGACTTACCGGGGGTCCGATCTCTCCTATTGGGCCTGGTTCTCCAGAAAGTCCTGGTGACCCCTGAAAAAAGAAAATGAAGTAACACTGAACAAAATCTCAATGAAAAGAACAAGAATACAGGTCATTTCAGGTCATTTAAACCTAAAAATAATCGTATAGAGGCAGATTGCTTGATAAAACTATAGCATCATACAACAAATATTTAATGACTTACTGGCAAGCCTTGTGGTCCAACAGCTCCACGTGTTCCCACAGTACCAAAATGCCCCTGAAATTTGAAATAAACAACATTTTATTCCCATTCCTCAAGTGTTTTTCAGTGTTGACATGTTTTTAGACAAAGTCATCCAAGAGGTACAACAGTAACCAACAGAAGCCATTTTTTTTCGGTATTCTTTAAAATAAAACACTCAAATATAGGAAAAATGTTTCCCCACACGTAATGCCTTTGAGCCCTTACTGCCTGGGTTAATTAACAATTGTATTAAATAAAATGGTTTTGTGTTTTTGCATTTTTACAGACACTAAATTGTGTGCTAAATTTGAATATAGCACATTCAATAGATACAAATAAATTATAATATAAATGTAGACATAATAAGTTCACCCTCTGACCAATAAATATTTTGACAAAGCCCATTTGATTTGATCTTTAGTATATGGAGAATACAAATCAATAGGTGTTAGTGGGATACCAAGGTCATCTCAGCTGCATTAAGGCCTGTTGTTGCTAATTAGGCGTGTCGCAAATTAGCAACAATCAACATCAAGAGATGTTTCATAAAAGGCAAGTCATTAGAATATCTAAATACTGGCATCGACTGAAGGCTGTGACTGACCTTTTATGGTATTTTATAAGGCTCATATGGAACAAATTTTAACTGTCAAACTTCACGGATGGTTTTTACGACTACTACAAAAGTAAGAACATTTCCTCGTTTCATTTTCGCAGAACTGCACCTAGAAGCATTGCATAAAAGTTGCCAAAAACCTTATGCCAAAATACCTGATTCAGTGCTAAAAAGACTAAGTGAGCTGAATTAATTAAGACTGTTTGTACTGTCTAGTATACAAGAGCAAATTAATAAAATAAATGTTAAAAAAATTGAATAATTCATGTTAGGTCTTTGAAGTGTTTGGCAGGTTTTTTTTAATTCTGAAATTGTGTTTGATCAATTTTGAACTTATTTATTCACACATTTTTCAGTCAGAGAAACATTTGTCAAAACCCTCAAAAGCCAAACTGTTCAAAACACAGCAAGCAATATATCGACTTACTCCCACCCTAATTGTGTACATGTGTGCATCTGCTTTTGGCAAGCAAAGGATTCTTCCCCAACTCAAGGCTCGGAGTGACAAAAACAACAGATTTCCCTGGCCTTACTGCAGGGAATTTAGTAATCCTCTCCAACATGTGTGGTCTACCACCCTTAGAGAGCAGAGCTGCGTTTAATGGAGCATCAAAAGAGTTTGAACAACATTGTAGACAGACACACAGAGTGGTGACTGTGTGATACGTCTGTGGTTGATTTAATGCCGTTGTCTACCTGATATCCTTCATCCCCGGGCTCTCCACGTTCTCCTCTTTCTCCTGTAGGCCCCTGTGTAGACACAAATGCACACACGTGAACACACATGCTGGATATTTACGCATGCCAGCATTTATACCCACAAAGCTTCTATTGAGTCAAGGAGCTCCTTAAAGACAGAGTGATTTCTCAAGCCAAAACATGAAACATGTACTTAAGTTTCAACTTCTAAGTCTTAATCTTTATAGGAATCAAAACGGAAGGTGTGATTTCACTTCGTATGCAACTTTCAGACTCGGTTGGTTGGATTTATGGTCAGACAGAGGCTGCAATTGTATTATTCATGCCATGATGTGACAAACATTGCCAACTTGATAATCCTGTCTTTCTTAAAAAAGGGTGGTATTCTCTGAGTAGGTGTCTAGTTATCCTGATTGTTCATGCAGTGTAGACTATCAGTGTCCGTTTACTCTGTGTATTTGTTACGGTATTACAGAAAGCTGTTCTGAGCTGTATGGATACGTCCTGATCCTCTTTAAAAAATGAGCCCATGAATGACTTTGTTTACATGAGAGTCTTTTTAAATAAAATGGTAATTTAAGGTGGATGGCATTCCTCATCAACTGTCTGTTCTCATCAAACAGAAAATTGACAAACCTGGTCTGTCTGAGAAACATTTTATCTTAAAACAATGAAACATTTGTTTGGCAAAGTCTTTTATTAAGATCTAAATTCTTCTAATGGGTAATATCAGAACACAAACAAAGCTCAGATTAAGTTTTATGCTGACGTGTGAGAACATTCACTAAACCTTCTCTGTGCTGGTTTGTAAATGTGCAATGAACAGAAAAGATCTGAACCACACAGGTAGATAATCAGGGTCCGTATGCACGACAGGTTTTAGCACAGAACACTGATATATTATTGTCAATCTGGAGGGGAGAGAGTTGAATGTACTTGGGTGCTATAAATCAGCTGCTTATCAAGATTAACTTTTACAATCTGATCCGTAATCGGCTAAGAGTAAGTAAGAGTGGTGCTGGGGATCAGAAAGGAGAGTTTAAAGGAAGGCAAGACCTACTGGTTCACCTAAGGGCCCTGGCAGTCCTGGGGTCTTATTGTCCTCGCCTGGATAACCCTGGAGTAGAACAACCAGAGGAAAAATGCACAGATTAAGACACAGAAGCACATCAAACCAAACTTCAGAAGCTCCACCTCAGATAACAGTTCAGGTGTCATATTACCTTTTCACCTTTAGGCCCTGGTGGTCCAACAGGCCCAGGCTTGCCAGGGTGTCCCTAAAAAACGAAAGCTGATTATTGCACCTATGGAGGCAACCATTCCTTTCTACCAGCAACAGCTTGTTTCTTTGGGCAGCATGAGCTCAGCTGTCAGCATATTAATCAGACGTGTTTAATGTAAACACAGCTCTTTTATGGCAGACTCTTCCTTTCTGTCACTTCAGGATGGAGGTTTTGGCAAAGGCTCAGAAATCCCTCAACAAGCTGAGTCAACGAGGAATGAGTCTAGAAGCCTTCATACAAACACATGCAGAAGAGCAGTCCACATGAACTCAAGGTGCCCTGTTCTAGTTATGCAACCAGAACCCGCTGGTGTTGCCATGTACCAGGCTGTGGAGAGGCCAGGAAAAATAGCTTGTTGACTTCACCATGTCCAATTTCACCTCTGCTCTTTGCTTTTTCCTCTAACTTAGCATTCAGAAGAGTGAAGAGTGATGGGAAACTAAAAGGCCAGAGATACAGCTGTTGTTTAGTACACAAATGCATGTCTGTGTCTGTGAATATATTCTCAAAAATCAATGCCATGCAGACACAAGGTTCAGTATCCACATGAATAGCAGAGGTAATGCAGAGGCAAAGGGGTTGTGACATCAACACAGGAAGAAAATTCACCTCACTAATCTTTGGGTCAATGCATGCATTCAAATGCTGCTTAGGTCTGAGTCTGTGACTGCGCAGAATCTAAATTGGTCATTATTAGAGCAAAATACAATACTCAAAACTCACCGTGTATCCTGCCAGTCCTGGTTGACCTTCCACCCCCATGACTCCAAGCTGGCCCTGGAAGCAAAATATACAAAATAACAGTAAATTGGTGCTTCTGCTGTTTGCTTTGTCTCTCCACCCTGGTTCAGCTGACTACAAACTTTCAGATTCAAATGCAAACTTAATCCTATGGTTAGAGTTGTTCTATAGCAGGAAACAAGCCAGTAAAACTCTCAGAACATCGTTAAAGTGGTCCTGCTGAGAAGGAGATGCCGTCTTGTAGCTTTTCAACCCTCTCACAGACCTGAAACTTAGGCTAGAATTTTCTTCTTTTTGGACTTCTATGAACCGAGGCACAGATTTAAAGAAATGCTTTAATCTTTACTCCCTGACTTGCGTGTTTTGGCTTCATCCCAGTTTAGTTTCTGTCTTTTATTCTAAGAAGAACCCACGATGAACTGTGTTTTATGATTTTCATATAGTCAATAACATTCAAAATGATAATAAGAAATCCTTGAAAAGACTTGTTCACAAAAGGTGATTCTGTAATGTAAGTTTAGATGAACTTAAGAGCAATGACTAGCCAGAAGTGCAGACTCGGGTGGAGAGAGAACAAATAGGAACTTACTGGTGGGCCTCGAGTTCCCCTGGCGCCTTTTAGTCCTGGCTCTCCTGGTTGGCCAATATCTCCTCGTGGGCCAACCTCGCCAGCCAGACCTGGAGGACCTCTTTCTCCCTGGAAAGTTTAAAATTCAATGCTTTCAAAACTTGGCTGAATTACCCATTTACATCAGAACATCAATCAAGAACTGTACAATTTATGCAAGTTATGGTTCTGGTTTCTGGATGTGTCACTGAGTGGAAACATACAGTACAGAAGAGGTAAAAACAAGGTTCTCACCTTCTTTCCGTGCCGACCTCTGTTCCCTTGAGGCCCCAGTTTTCCTTCAGGTCCCTGTAACAGGAGATGTTTTTGATCATTTTTGATCTAATTACAAATCTAATTCACAAGTTGAGGCACAAACTGACACTGCACGCGATTCATTCCCTGATCTTGTCATCACTTCAGACACCATTCAACGCTCAACTTTCTATTCCCAGCACGTTGCAACTCAACTTGTGGTTCACGTGTCATTCAAAACATTTATCAGATGACAAACAGGGGGAGGCTGCTTTCACAAAGAGCTTAGTTTTTGTGCCTTGAAGCTCCCTGACTTCCTGACACTGCTGACCTTACTGCCCCCTAAACAGATAAGTCATCAGGATCTGTATCTCAAAACAAACAAGCACTTAGAGAAGACTTTGACTGACACCTATCACAATGAGCTACAATCCATGACTTAGAACCTCTTTACTCCCCCTGTATCAAAAAGTAAAGGCTGACCCCTACTGGGATACAAAGGCATTTTTTAATAGAGAACATCTTTGTTTTCTACTTCAGGAATTTAAAATTCTACGAGAGTGACTGAATTTGGCATGTTGCAGAGAAAAGCACACTTATTATTCATCAATCTTCATCCTGTGTCTACATTAACAACCACAGTGGAAAAACTTGACCCCCAATCATGTCTTTACCTAAAGAAGTACATTCACACATATTCTTTCTGAGACAGACCTCCAATCTTAAATTAAAGTTGTCACTTTCCGACGAATTAAGGCTACTGCAATGCATTATTGTTATTGTTACGTTACATTATTTTATAATTTATTGTTATGTTACTATTAAATTATATTCATAATATTGCTGTTATATTGTTTATCTGTCTTTCTATCTGGAACCATTAAGTCAACTTACACGAAAGCCCTGTTTTCCAGGCCCTCCAACTGGTCCTGGAGGCCCAGGGTCTCCTTCGACGCCTTTGTCCCCTGGCTCTCCAATTGGCCCACGCTCACCCGGCTCACCCTGAATGTGTGGTGGACACAGAAAAAGCAAAATATTAAGATAAACAGAGTAGCAGATGATTTAGTTCTAATAAGGGAAGCGTCATGTTACTATTATTTTTATGGTCTGTTTTTGTATTAACAGCTAATCTGTAAATGCCTTCAAGTTTGCACAGTGAACTTAAATCAACCTCTATTGTTGTCATATGGGGACGCCAACTACAAACCATCCCATAACAGTAACTGCATTCTTTATTAGTTATAATTACATGAGTACAACAATAAAGAAAATCTCTTTCTGTGTTTACCTTGGGTCCATCTTTCCCTTGAGGGCCGTCTTCACCAGGAGGACCAGGAAGACCCTGAAAAATATCAATATTTACAACAAAATCTCTTCCCTGTTGTTGTTTTTCCAGGTTTTTACGATTATATTTCACCCTGCCATGAAAAAGTGAAGATAAAAAGCATTTAATATGACACTGAACTAGATTTTCACACAATGGTTTACAGGACAATTGTATTGCATGATTAGTGACAGAGAAACAGCTTTTTTGGGGGACAAGTTGTTACTGCTAACGACTGCACCCTAAATCATGAGCAAACTAAAGTTAAACAGCTGGATGTCACTAAGAGTCATGAGACATCATGCGCTAGTTTAAACAAAGCTGTGAAAAATAATTTCCCTGCTCATTCTGGTTGAAAGTCTTCTGTAGTTTTTTAGATTTTACTGGTAGACAGACTTGGGACAGAATTAGGGGGTAAATGAAAGCATGCTCATGTGTTGGTTGAAGGATTTTTAAACACATACTGAATAAAAAAAGAGACAACTGGTCACTTGGGTTTCATTTGGTCACTGATTGAGGTAAGATTAACTAAAATGTATAAAACCATCTCCACAGTTGTAAAAAGTCTGCGATTATTTAAGCATAGACGAATAAACAGCTTTATTTGGCCTGGGAATTCCCTCAATTTGTTTCTCAGACATTCAGTGAACTTTTTTTTAATCTTCTTTCATCCGTGAAAAAATCTGTTCATCAAGTAACCCTGTTAAAGACTGTTGAATGTAATTGTGTAGCACTACAAAATCTATTTATATAATCCATGAAGCAAATACAAGTCTGCTTTCTTTGGGGATTAGGGATTCTCATCAAATGGGGGGAGCAAATAAATGATCCAGTAAGATTTTCCCAAACAAAAGGAAGAAAGGGATTAGTAGCTTGTAAAAAGTCTCTCACTCGTATTCCCTCCTGTCCCTGCTCCCCTTCAGCTCCTGGAGGCCCAACATCCCCCTGCAGAGACACAAAACACAACACCGGGCCATCTTAAGGTCAGAAAACACTTACACGGGCATGCACACGTGTATGCTTACACTAACAATTCAACCTGAGGAGGAGTTTGACTTGTCAACAGTAAGCTGTTGTTTCACCTGAGGCGACACTTGTGTCAAGTACGATATAACTGAGCAAGTTCACAGTTCCTGACTCTGCTGCAGGCTGGTAAGGACTGATGGTCCACATGACTAATGACTTCTATGATGCAACAGTGAGAAAGGTGACTGCACAAAAATATGACTTGGTTGAACCGACCTTTGACCCTGGCTCACCAATGGCACCAGTTTCCCCCTCTGCACCAGGTCTGCCCTGCAAAGATGAGACAGAGAAACAGAGAATGACACATGTTGAATATGTAGTTATGTTGTTTCAAACCCCCAAATATTTAATTGTTTATTAGTTTTAATCATTTGATAAAAAGTACTTCAGGTCCCTGCTCTCCATCAGGCCCTGCCTCTCCGGGGGGTCCTTTGGGTCCCTGTAGGATAAATAACCATTATTAAACTCTTCAGAGACAAAACAAACTCATTATTGGAGTCTCTAAGCACAGTTAATCAGGGGGATAAAACATCAGAACAACATAATACACAACTCTCGCACATAATGGCTGCACAAATACATACATCTAAATGTTGAGTCTGCGGATCGGGGACGGCTGAAAGCTGAGAAAGCCTCAAGTTAAACTGAAGACCAGCCAAAAGCAAGATGGAACTTATAACATAAACCTAGCCTTATTAAAACCTTCCGACCTAATAAATATTTGTATCTGGTTGTTTGACATCCCTAATTTCCCTAAGGGTTCGGAAGATTTCCAGGAAAATCAAGAGCTGAAGACTAATCCAAGAAGGGAGGCACGAGGTATTAAGTTCTGAGGTGTGAAAGAAGGAAAGCCATAAATAAACGACAAAACTAAATGAGTCAGTTTTTCCTGATCATGTTGAGCAACATCTAAGTTTCTGAAGTATTTCATACTTAATTCCAAATCCTGACAGCCTCTTTAGATTTTTATCCAAGCAGTAATTATTCAGAAAATATTCCTGTAATCATTGATTTCACAATGAGAGGTTTGTTTGAAATGTCCTGAAAAATCTGAAAACAATGATGCAACAATGGGATGGACTTACAGGTTCACCGTGGGGTCCTCTCTCCCCTGTGCTGCTTGGAATACCTGGTTTACCCTGAAAATGTAGGAGCTTCAGGTTATTAATTCAGTTATGCTTCAGTCATAACAAGCAAAAGAAAACTTGGCTTTGAAAAAGTACCCCAGTCATTAATGTCATTATTTGAGCTGTAACCACAATCATGACGTCTGAGTCTTGTATTTTAGGCACTTTGATGGAACATCTTTGTTGAAATCTACATACTTGCCAAGATTGGTCCAGAAACTTAGATATTAATGTTTTGAGCAAACTGATGATAGAAAGTGAGTCAATTTGGAAGAAGCAAAACCAAGTATCTGGTTTCTTTGGTAAACAAATTTCCAAAATGAGCTGCTAAATAAAGGATTCCAATGCCTGATGCTGATTCAATCAGGTCTTCAAAGAGTGAAGCTGCATAATGTAAACAAAGGGAGAACAGAGGATGGAGACAGATGCACCAACACCTGATACGTTATGCAAAGCAACATATGTGTATTAAACACCTGGAACAATCGGCTCAGACTTTACTGACAACAAACGAGCTTGGGGCATATCACTCAACCATCTGTAATCAAAGAATGTGAAAATGTTCAGGAATTTTTTGCAGATACAAGATGAACACAAGATGGCGCTGTGAGTCCAGAGGTAGGCAGCATAAATGGCGCACAGAGAGGCAACATTACAGAGCTTTAAAGTGTTTTGTTAAAACATCAAGAGAGATGATTTTGCACAAGTTGTGAGGGGAAACACGTTCAGCAGCAGAAATGATTTATGGTGAATCTTTTTCTGAAAGTCCATGCAACCTCATCCAATCCCAAAACGTGAACTTGTGCACAGAAGAACAGGCTGGAACTGGTCCTAAGTATGTCTGTTGTAGCCCATAGGTGTCCTTGAACCTGTATATGTGTGTGTGTGTGTCTATGTGTGTGTGTGTGTGTGTGTGTGGATACGTCTACATCCATGAGTGACAGCAAAGGCCTGCATGTCTGTTAAAAGTTATTACAAACAACCCTAAAATGTTACCTGTGCACCTCACAGTGTAAAAGAAACCCGCCCCCAGCATATTCCAGTTTTTACTCCTGTTTGTTCTTTGTTATGATGCCTGAATGATTCATGAGGCTTAAGGGCTCTACTGAAATGTCTGTGGGGTAAAACTCAAAAAACGAAACAGGAGCTCTGTTCCTGTTTTTCTCTTCTTTAACTTCTTTACATTAAGGATCCAGCTGCCAGATGTTAAGGATTAACAACGAGTTAAGTAAATTGACCTTAAGCCAACGTATGAGGAACAGTCCAATCATCAGTGGAATTGAAAAGAAGCCAAACAGCAGATTCCCACAATACTTTGAATGCAGGTGACTAAGCTTTTCTCCAATTAGTGACACATCCTTCATAAATACTGCCAAACACGGATCAGAATGCACTCTAAGAAAACCTCAAGTGAATATGAATATGACTCATAAGAAGCCAACACGTGTCATCTTTTGGATCTGGCCACACTTTTTTTTTCACATTCCCATCATCTGTGGAGCATTAGTTCATTTGCACAGATAATTTTTCAGAATTCCAAAACTGTTTCAATCTAATATTCTTCATATTTCTGGATATTTTAAAATAAAAATGAAAGGTGTTCAGTGTCTCAAATAGTACTCAAATAGTTCATATACATTATTCTTAACTAATCCTTTCCCTAACTCAAAAGTACAATGATGTCCTTGAAGGGTTTGCCAATTCTCATCAAAAGTAGAGTCTGGTCAATAAATCAGCTGCACTGTTACAATATTTATAAATAGTGCACCTCTGAGCGACATATGTGCAAGCACCAATAAATCACGACTTCTCCACTAAAGAACAATAACAACCACATTTTCTAACACCTCCATACATGAAAATGTTTTTAAGGCTGCTTCATAATTTCTCTAACTTGAGGAGGACAATGAGGGGCATAATATCTGTAACGTTAAAAACATAAAAGAGCATTGAATAAATTTTCACATCATGACACATTTTTGAAAAAATTGTCCAACAACAGCTGAATAACATATGCTGAATAACAGCTTGTCCTTAAACAGCAGATGGGGGTCAGAAAAACTTTAAGTCTGCAAAGATCAAAGTGTTAACATTAAAAATGCTTAAAGTTCCCTTTAAGTAAGTGAGTGAGGGGAATACCTGTTAACCTTATTATAGGCCCCGAGACACAGCTCAGTATTACTTTAAACTTTGACAACTTCCTCTTGAGTGAGTTTATTTGTGCAAACTCTTCATGTTATAATTACACACATTACAGGTGAAAAGAGGATGCTGGGGTGTTTTACAGGTCTGTTTTCCTCTGCAGCCAAAGTGAAGCTTACTGCTTAAATGAGGAGGTTTGAGGGAGATTCAGCAGAAAAAAAAAACAAGTAACTTACAGGTTTCCCAGAGGGGCCTCTCTCTCCTGGACTGCCAGCTTTGCCCTGGAAAACAGATATGCATCATCAATGAAAGGAGGCATTAGAGTACACACTTTAACTGATTCTTGTTTGTTTACTTTGACCTCTTTGGAAAAAAACAAGGCATGACAAGCAGCTAAGTTTACATCCAGCTGTCTGCATCTCAGCAGATAAACCTTAGATTTCCTAAATATAGGCCCGCAGCCATATTATAGTCTCATGTGGATATAATTCTAACTAAGTCATAAATGCAAAGGCCCACACTGCAAGTTACAAGCGATTAAAGCTTGTATAGAGGCGTGACGGTTCGACTACATGTCAGTTTAATGCTTGAAATGACGTGGTTAAAACTCTTTTCCATTAGGTCAGAGTGAAACTTCAAAAGAAATGCGGTGTTAAATAAGATGCCTGAGGATAAAACCCTCTGCTGTAATAATGATGATTATCTTAGCTCAGGATGGAGGAAGAGGATAGAGATACATGTGCCCTGTCATTTTCAAAAGCCTAAAGCCTTCATACTGAAACGTGCAGGACTTTAAAGATCCAAAGTATCATCACCATGTTGCTAATACATTTACCCCTGGGACTTGAGCTTTGTAAAGTATGAGCTGCTGATGTTAATTCAGAAACTACTTACAATAAATCCTGGTTCCCCTTTAAGTCCACCGTCACCTCTTTCACCCTGCAAAGAGAAATAGCTCATGTTTCTAAAGGCACAGAAAAATGAATCATGACTTCAACAATTCCAAAAGTAAACTTTGCTGATGCCATTGTCACATGCATGTGCAGATGTTTTCAGCAGAGAGGGGTGTTTGATTACCTTGGTGCCTTCAGGGCCTGGTTCTCCCAGAGGGCCATCTGGACCCCGGGGCCCCTATGTGACAGCAACATGAAACACACCTTTGAACATCACTCAACAAAGAATGATCAGTACAGGAAGCCATTAACCATAAAAACATCCCACTGTAGTTGAAACGTGTCCTGTAACCTCAAAGAAAACATACAAATCAAGTCGAAGTAATTAGTCTCTATTCTTCATCTATTCTGCCCTGATGCTGCCACAACCACTTCAAGTGTTTCCAGGCATTGAAACAGTCAGGGTGACTGATACAGATCTGTGAATACATCCTCAGACTCTTTGCTTCCTGTCTAATCTTTGAGGAGTTTTCCACTTTCAACCTATCTTTCATTCCCATCTTGTCTCCTCTTTTTTGCACTTCTACCTTTGATGGATCTTTATCTGCTCCTATTTTGCCTGAGCCTCTGGCTTTCAGTCTCCCATCCTTCTCAGGTCACTCTGCTCCTTTTAACCTCCTAAGCAGACAAATTTGGCTCTATCTGTCCCTCCCTTTGGTCCCTCCCTTAAGCTCAATCTTCGAAGCAATCTCATTTTGAATTGGGGTGATTATCTTTCAATACTTGTCTGCAGGGGTCAGATTGTGCATCACAAAGTCACTGTGAAAGGGATTCAAATTAAGAGATTAATCAAAGTTACACTGAAGTTTATTTTAGTGAAGATGCTGCTTAATTTAGTTATTTTAGAGAAAAGACAACAGTGATCAATAAATGGTCTTAAAGCATTTATCTGATTCTGCATTCTGGGGTAAATCCCTGTTGACATACAATATTGTTGAGAAGATGTGTTTTTATTTGCAAAATCTTCTGCAAAAACCCCCATCAGGTGATATTTGACTTTGATGTAAAACCTCAGCAGGGCAGGAAATACAGCCTCAGACTGATACGTGTGTGGATGACAGTAAACAGCACAAGCCACAGCATGATAAGTGCAGCCATGTGTTTGTTTGGAAAAGTATGAAAGCAAAAGATAAAAGAGAGTGAAGTGTGGATGAATAATGAAGTTGTGCTGTGGTAGGTAGTATCTATTTGGCTCTTGAGTTATTCCCTTGTGTTTTCTCAAATTAGATGAAATAGACAAATATTAAATTACAGAGCTTAAGCCATGATACTGATAGATGGTCTTGCACAGAAGTGAGTCAAAAGCCAACTCAATGTTAAGGAAAGATTAAAAGTTAATTAAAGGCAAAACTCAGACGACCTCCCAGACTGATTCAGCTCAAAAGCAACAGGATCCTCCAATCTTAGATGATATCTCCAGTCTTGGTGCTCTCCACAGTCACATGAGGACTTCAATACTCAACTGAAAGAGACACTTTTCCTCTGTCCTATATAATATTTTAGTAACATTTGAAGTAAGTGAGTATTATAACTGCAGTAGATTGATATTTAGATAATGAGCAACACAAATCATATTGACCCTGAATGTACTAACAGTAAGATACAGATGTGAAGATTTTATCTAACAACTGCTAAGAAAGAGCCAACATTTTATTTAAGATTGTGTTCCATTAATCAAAATTAACCTGCTTTTTAACATCATATTACATTTTCCAGTTAAAAACAAAGGCATTATGCACAAAATAAGAACATAGAAAGCCTCTGTTAGAGTTATGTCTTGAGATTAAAGATGAATACATCTTGGATGAAATATCCTCTCCATTGTTCTTTGTTTGTTTCCATGTGACGGTGTACTAAGTGGAAAATTTGTGAGTTCAAAAGTGGAAAATTTGCGGGTTTGGTTCCCACCAGATTTATACTTTGGAAATTGTTATCAAGCTGTGCATCATGGACTCACTTGACAGTTTAATCAGGTTGTACTTTCGACTTTAATCGAGCAATAAGGAGATACAAAGGGTTTTAGCCCAGAGTCATCGCATTATTATAAACATTCAGACACAAGACATAAATTTGCCATGTTAAAAAAAGGCAAATTTGCCACTTTTCATTATTTTTTGTCTTGAAGTGGCCCTGATACGCTGTCTTAGTTCCTATCTGCATCACTGTGCATTTAATATGACACACCTCAGCTGTTGCTCTTAAAAATTCTGCATAAATGTGTCTTCCCCTCTTCAACTCAAGGTGTCATTCTCCTCTCTGCCACACGGTGTCTCACCAGTATTACCACACCATATCCACGTTACCACAACATCAAGAGTTTCATGAAACAGTTGTAAAAGTACCTGCAAAGAAGCTCGGTTGAAGGGGGCGGGCAAACACATGTCTGCTAATTGTTTTAACCTTCAGTTTACAAGAATTGAGCAGTGATGTAAAACAGATAACCTAGATTTCATGTTCACTTTTGGGTTAAAGCCAGTTCAGGGACTTTGACATCTAATGCCATGAGGTAAAGTCAGCTCTTACCCTTCTGCCCTTTGACCCAGTGATGCCTTGAATCCCTCTCTGACCCTGTGGCCCCTGTGAGCAAAAACAGGATGGAGAGCAGAAAAGTCAGAAGTGGGAAATCCGAGTTAAGGGGAAAAAAATCTACAATTAAGAAATGTTTGCATTGTGTTGACTCTGCATGATACAAACCAGAGCAGACAGTGAGAATACTACACAAACTAAACAGAGCGAGACCTCTCACTGCATTTTCTCGCCCACATCAACACTTGTCATGTGAACCTAATGGATGCAGTGCAAAGGCTCAGCAGAACTACAGAAGAATTGGGCAGTGAGGACAGACTGTTTACACAGGTCCAGACTGTAATTGTGGGAACAGGAAAACTGATGCTTCAAATCAACCCTTAATTTTTATGTGTTTACAGAGAAGAGAACATTCCTCTCAGTCAGTTTTAGAGCCCAAGTCAATCTTGCAATTTGAACGTTTATAAAGTCCTGCCAACACACTAAGTAGATAAGATTGGAGTCAGTGCATCCAAGCTTCTCAGTCCATTAAGTGCTAATTTTATAGTGGCTCAATCCAAATTGCAGAGTAAGCAAAAGACAAAGCATCAAAGTCCTCAGCAAAGGATGTTAAGAAATAGATAATAGGTTCAGGGGAGGTGCTCGGGTGGAAAAAGATTAAACATATAAACACTAATAAAGAAGATTTAATACTTACAGAGGCACCTTGCATCCCAATATCCCCTGGACTTCCTGGCAACCCTGGATAGCCCTTAAAAAAATCAAAACAGTCATAAAACGGGTGGTTAAGAAACTATGTTCCTGTTACTGTTTAATGACATTTGATTAGAAACTGGTTTTACACAAATCACACAAGCTTTATCACATTTGTGTTTCAAGCTGTAAATATGCAAAACAGAGCAATTAACTAACCAAAATGCAAAGTTGAGCAATAAAGGTGGTTACATGAGTAGCTGCAAAGGATCAAAGCCATTTAACTTTTTCGTATTTAGTCTTAAAAGAATGAGCTCCAGACTGTCAAGGAAAAAATAGTTGGGTGCTGTTGGACCAAAAAAAGTCTTTCAGTTATAATCTCTGATAAAAAGAGCCAGTCAAGGCAAATTTGCCAAGAAAGTTAATCCCTGAAATTTCTATTAAACAGAAACAGCCCTTCATGAGATTATCATATTAATCTTTTGTTAAACAGCCCAAAAATCTGCCACCCATGGCTAATGTGGCTACAGCCCAAATCAAACTGTTTCACACAAATCATCATAATTCCTTACATAAGTCATAAAAATCACCCTCACAGTCAAACATGTACTCCAACTAGAACTGATTCAATCACGTAACTGTTTTGCCATCCAGCCACCAAATTAGTCATCCTTTCCTCCAGCCAGCCAATCAGCTGGCCGGCGAGTCAGTCTGTAAGCCAGATAGGTCAGGACTTGGGCCCAAAGCCACAAACATGGAAATCACCCAAGGCCAGATACAGAGAGGGAAGCAGGCCAAACAGGGATGGGAATTGAGAACAATGCTATTTAGAAACAGTTCCAAGTAGTCCAATTGATCAAAACTGCAAACCTCTAGTTTTATTCAGTCCTGTTCCTGATTCATGACCCTGGCACTGTTTTTGCATTTCAAGCTTATCCATCTAGGCTACTATAAAATTGCACAAAATATAGTCATACCACAAAAGCACGTCGTAGTAAAGATGACAATAGTGTGATGTGTAATGTCTACAAACGATAATTATAAGGGTGGTAACAGCAGCAACGTGCCACATCTTTTTTTGGTGTAACATGATCCTACATTCCAGGAATACCATGTATTTGACACTGAATGCACGAGAGCCAGGCTTCCCAACCAAGCAGCACGTCTGTAACAAGGGCAAATATCCAATGTTATAATAACAATAGGGCCATGAAAGCTGTTCCAAATTAAACAGCTGTAAAACAGTGGAGCTCTGCACACTCAAGTAACATGCACACTGTCTCCCTGCTCTGCTTCTACAGTACCTTGACCTGATTACAGTAAAAAGAAAAGTCTATTTGGAAAATGTGTCAGTTTTCAAATTGTATGTACAGAAAAATATACACAAGAGGTTATAATTGATTGCCATCTGTAAGCTTTCAGTTCATATTGATAATGTCTGTGTTATAATCAAAAGTACTATGGATTTTCTTCCACAAAATTGACTCCTTTTTACCCAGGTCTATTAGCATGATTTGGAAAGTCCAAAAGGCAGAGCAGTGATTCCAAGCCATGTTGACAGGAACTATTATCAATTTCTGAAGCATTACTGGCAGCATACTGGTGTGGTTTGGCAACATGACTGCTGAGGACCATAAACTAATAAAAAGGTCCACTTCAAAAACAATTGGCTCATTACTGCCACAGCTAAAGGACATTTATACCACCTGCTGCTGGAGGAGAACATTATTCATCATTCGGGAGTCTGCCCAGCAAGCACACAGCCTGTTTTCATCACCTCCCTTGTGTCTGTGGTACTTAATTTTTTATTGTATCTACCCCTTGTTGTCTTTTATTTCTATGCTGGCCTTATTCAAGGGTCTCTTATTTACAGAAATTTTATAATACAAATTCTCAACAGTGGATGTGATAGACTCATTTGCAACTAGAGACCTTCACTCACATGATGAAAGTATCAGTGATTTATTCTGACTGGTCACTTATTCAATTTTTCAGAAGCACAATACCAAACAGAAAAAGCTTAAGTTTTTAGATCCATCACAGACTTAGTTTTTTATTCATGACAGAGATGTCCTCTGAGAGTTTGCAGCTGAGGAAAGATCACAGACATAGAACAAACACATAAAACTGTCCTAAAGCATTTCCAAAGGACGAAAGAAAAAACAAAGTTTTTCATTCTCATCCTCAACATTACTGTGGGCAGACCAATTGGCTATGGTTGAATTCTGCACAGATCTAAAAGGAAATACATCCCTGAGGAGTCTGGAAGCTTTCAGTACTTATTAGTCTGCTTTCATTTCTATAAACTAAACCATGTAGGTCTAACATCTGCCAAATTCAAAGACAGTTAATTTAATTAAGTTAGCCAACAATTACTGGTTGTCTAGTAATTGCAGTCATCAGAATTACTAGTTATATAGATGAGTTTTTAATAACTGCTATTACTAAAAGTCTGAAAAGCTGCAGCCAAGCTAACCACCCCTGCCAGGCCCTGTAGCGCCAATAAATGGTGACTGCCATAAAGTTGTATCACTCAACCGACACTAACAAGCACTGCTGGTGGATGGCATCTTGCATTGCAGCAAAGTTTGGCAGTATTACAATCTGAAAAATAGACGTAAAGTTGTATGTTGGTTTGATGGTTAAAGTGACATATTTTGCTCACTATAGATTTCTGTCTAAAAAGCAGGATATTAGTGGCTTTGGAGCATTTAAAATGGTTTTAAATGAATTATCCTGAGTCATGTGTTTGATGAAAAACCTCCGGTAGGCAGTAATGGCTTTGCTGAGTTCTCAAGAATTTTCAAACATACACATGAGTTGGAAGTTAACCAGCTCCCAGACAAGAAGCAGGGCTCTGCAGTGGTTCCTGAGGGACTGTACTTACCCTTGGCCCCTTCTCCCCGACTGGACCTGTTGGACCCGCAGGTCCTCTATCGCCCTGGGGAAAAACAGTAAGAAAGAAACAGAGAGAAAAAGAAAGAATCTGTTTACCGTGACCTGAAACCTGAAAACAGAGAAGCTCTATCTTCAGCTTCTCACAGACTTTCTAATAAAGAGCAATGAAACTTGAGAGCAGCTTTTTAAAACAGAGGGTGAGAGTGATAGCTGGTTGAGTGTTGAGGAAATGCTTTGAAACCCAGTTGGTGGCACTCTGAGCAGTGTGTTTAAATTAAAGGTAACTCCAGGTGAGGAGGAAAGCCCCCTCGAAAACGTGTGTCAGTGAAACTTTATACTTCTTGAGCTGCATTACGGTCACAAATGTGCAAGTGTCCTGTGCGTTCTTTGTGCACTTCAATCAGACAGTTAGCAGAAGAGTTTGAAAGCGCTCAGTTAGAGACACAGGTTTTAATCAAAGACCGGAACTGAATTTTATCTGCTTTATTTAATATAATGTGAAAGGAATTTGTGGGCTGTCAGGGTATGGCTGGTGCTGACAGGGTGAACCAGGAGGAGGCGGGGGAGAAGTAAGAGTCTGACAAGCAGACGGCTTCCCATCACAAGAACATGTTCTGACACACAGGGGGCGTCTGGATAGGAATGAAAGAAGAACAGGTTTGCTACATAAAGAGAGACGGAACAATGGAAGCAGGGAGCAGACTGGAGAGCTGGAGTAATTAATAGGTGCCGCTGCAAAAAATCATTTCATTCAAGGTTGCAGAGATTACTTTTAATAATTACTTTTTCAGCCATGAAGCAATGGGTGATGTAGACAAAATGAGCCCCAGGCCTTCCTAGATTGCCTCATGGGTAATCTTACATGACCTGCACTTATGTAGTTCTATGGCCTCACATGTATTTTATTATTACACGTGCATTTGATTAGGCAATAATATGGTTTGAAAAATATCACAGCTGAAAGTATACAATTAGATTTATTGGGCCAATTTGTAAAAACAAATTTGAAAGCCATCAGATGGATATTTCTCTCACCTTGGAATTGCTCGCTTCATTAGAGATGAAGTGGTGACAAGCATTAATTGTAGCATGACTTTAACAATATTGCTATTGCTTCGGATGTCGGCGCGCTGAGTGCCTTTCTAAGCATGTCTTCTGGGCCTCAAGCCATTGCTGCTGAAGACAGCCCAAATTACAGGGGTCTGCAACTGACAAGCAGCCAGCTGATGCTGAGTGACAGGCTAATGATAGAGAAACACACGCCTTACCTTTTCACCCGGAACTCCCATCACCCCAGCTATGCCGATCAGGCCGAGTGGACCCTGAAGAGAGGGGAAAAGATAAGCAGGGTGAGAAGACTGGAGTGGAGAAAGAAGTATTAATGAACAAACCTAATCCAACTGTTCTTTTTGGGGCTGGTATGACACATCAGTGCATGAGGCTGGAGATCACTATGTTAAGATTATGGGACCAGTACAAGAGCAGCATGTGACCTGTGGAGGTTTTCTTTTTTTCTAAGGAGGTGGCAATATAAAAATGGAAATATTTCACAATGTTTATTGGTACGATTCTAGACTGAGATGCTACCTTGCTCAGGCCTCTTGTAAATGACAAGGACAATAATCTGTTATGCCTGATAGGTATGATTCTGGGTCCCTGATGTGACGCCTACTTTTATCTGTCCAACTGAACTTTTATCCCTTTAAATTAGTTTTAATATATCTATTGCTCTATTTGTTCAACTATTAGTAATGTTTGAGAAACATATCAATTTTGAGAAAAATTATGGTCGCCCCAAAAAAACTTATTTTCGAGGCTGTATCTTGTTAATTCAACTTTAAAAACACTTGGATCTCTTAACCAGGTTTTTTTTTGCATAAATGCATGTGTACAGTATATTCCATGCATGAACAGCAGCCAGCTTTATGTCCTTATTTTCGGTATTTTAAAAGTAGCCTATTCAGAAGTCTTATCCATACATTTTCCAAGATTTTTCAACTGAAAACATCCATCAATATAAATCCTGTTATTGATTTGTCAATTCTTTGTGGCTGTGGAAACAAGGTGTTAAAGATTGCAGTATCTGTAGAAGTGGACCTGCTCTAATAGAGACTGAATGTCTCATGAAAAGTAAATAAAATCTAAACTATTTTCATGTCCAGGTAATTTCACTTTCATTTGAACACACTTGGGAATGTTTAATTCAATTTCGACCAAATTTGTTCTGCTAAATGCTGTTGCAGCCGTCACACTGTACCTTCGAACAGCATTATTTACGCAGCAATATTACACTTATTACTGGTCAAAAACATCCTGGTATTCATTATTAGAAAATGAGTTTTCTATTTAAAGTTGGAAACCGTGTAAAATTGATTCACACAAGTATACCATAAAAAACAAAGTACCAGACAAAGCAAACAATAGAGCTGAGTCAGGAAGAATGGGATCAATAATCTTGGACATCATAAAAGCAAGGCTTCAGCTAGAAAATGATTGTAGCATTGAAATGTTTTAAAACATTTGTGAGTCTTGGAACAAAGCAATGTAGTCTGGTGTAAAAGAAAGAAGAAAACTGTTTTTGAGCAGAAAAGGAACGACTGGAAATTATTAGAGGCAAGGCAGCTTCACAGCAGTGACAGTAACTTCATACAAATGGCCTAAAAAGTAGATAGCAAAGAGGTACTCGTATGAAAAACATCAGCATATGTAAACATGAGACTTATCTGAGGAGCTTAACCACTTCCAGATCAGTTGTCTGGAACAAGGTTATGGTTTGGACCAGAGCCAACCTCTACACCAAACATCCAGACCCACAGTGAGACTTGGGGGTGGCTGAGAAGATATTCCACCCCAAAGGGTAGCTTTACATTTTTAAACTCTGACATTGTGTTTATTTGGGTAAAAGAATTTAAAGAAATCTTAGTTGAAAGCTGTAAAAGCCATAAGAGAAGTGAAGTGATAAAGGCTGTACGGTAACATACACTTATCTCACTCTGGACTAAAACCACAAGGCGGCACATACATATGCAGTGAGCCACCAGGACACTGTAAACTGAAAGAACATCTGACCTGAACTACATCAGTGTTGCAATAATTCATGGGACTGCCCGGCCGCAGACATTGGAATCACTTCTGGCTGACCGCAAAAGCCAGCGTGGTCAGACTGCGGCTGTCTCTGGCTGCAAAGGCTAATTCGAGTGCTGTTTCCTCCTTTTACTTGAGTACTTTCACGCACTTGACAGGTTACGAGATTCTATAATACTGCTATTCTTGCTTCCAGCACATTATCATTTAGTTTACATGCTGGTATTTTCTTTGATATAGGTTTCAATCTTACTATGTTACCAAAAAGTGTGAGTTGACAAGCCTGAGAGAGAGACAGGGCGACAATCAGGGGTTAACAAGTCGTGCAACAGGAGGACAAAGTAAGTGAGACACTGTAACAGACATGAAACAAACCACAGAGATAAACAAAGCATGATTTTGTTCCATTCACTATTTCCTTACTCAGCAAAAAACAACTTCAAAGTGTTACTCATGTATCTTCACCTAAAATGCTTTACCCTGTTGGATGCAAGGAGGCATTCGAGAGAAGGATTAGAGGCAAAGTGTCTGTGAGGGGGAGCAGCCTGCAGGCATGGGAATAAGAGCTTTAAATTGACCTCAAATCCTTTAATTGGGACAAGAAGTGGGACAATGTTGTACCCCCTATCATCTGACAGGGGGAAATGGTTTAAAAGTGGTTTCCACCAGACAGGGGGGCTTGACATGGGAACACATACTGTACTGTTTCAAGGAAGATCTGGTTTCACAGACAAATCCAGGGTAACCAAAGTGCAGGTACACATATTAAGCACAAAAATAAAGTCCTTGTAAAATATTAAAGGGAATTAAAGCTCTCCATTTCACATGGATTTATAAGTGGGTCACTGACATGAAAGCACAGAATTGACATGTGCACTACATATCAAGCACACCAGTGTATTACCTTGAGTAATTGAGGACTACTATGTGTTTTAACTAGTTGTGGACTGGAGGGTGAACACGCAGCAGCAAATCTAAATTGGCTGAAATGTACCACACTGTAAAAACTTCCAGTTAAATTTTACATGAAACCCTTTTATGGGAGGCCACATGGTGATAAAGGAGTGTTCAGTGCAGACAGGCGGCCCTGGGTTAACCTGCACCATTCAACAACAGTCTTTCTCAGTTTCTTATACATCTAATTTATTTGGAAAGTGATGTAATGGCATTCATTAGAGCCTCCATGTGTTTTAGAGTGTTTTTTTCTCTCCATAGCCCCTCAACTCCTCCCAGGCTTCAAAGGTCCCTCTACACAGTTTGTGCTTAATCCCTCGCATATGTGTGCTGCAGAAACACGGTCCAACATGGCCCACTTGGTTGCCCTCACTATGCACAGAATGCAAATATTAACATTAAGGGGCCTGTGGAGAGGATGGACACACTTTGGATTTTCAGAGAGTTTTGTGAATTTGAGGATTTTGTAGAGGAGAAACATCTTTGTGTTTGGTACAAAGCATGAGCAGTGCATGAAACTCATTTAGTGACTTTACAAACAGTATGAAAACAAATGTTTTAGGACATTTGCTAAGCCACTTGTAAATAACATCTTTTAGAATAATTTTTTTTTGATAAGTTATTAAACTTTCACAACATACAGATGATAGTTTGGTAGAAACACACATCTAAAAGCGTTTCAGACTCTGTGCCACTGACATATGTGTAACCCAAACAAGGTGATGTCCTTATAAGGTCTCTGATTAGTGTTCCTTCTGTTCTACTGTAGCGTTCTGCCAAACTGATGATGTCAAAACAGCATTCTGTGCTGGGAAAGAATCCAGATTGTCCTAACATTGAAAGTGGGTCAGCAAGAAACAGCGAGACATCAGGAAATACTTCTGTAATGTCCTTAATGGTTGCTTCACCGGTGGATTGTATTGATGGTTTTATTCTTGATGTATTGCATCACGTTTGAAAATACATTCGGCATGTTAATCTCTATGAATTTCACAGAGAGTGTGTGTAAGACAGGAACTAAAGCCAATACAAGCTTCAGAAAAGGCCTCATATTAACACCCAAAGAGAGAACTTAGTGAAAAATTATCTTGGCACAGCTGGAGGCACTTCATTAATGTCAATACTGTACTTCATAAGTGTGATAGCAGCTTACTTGTGGTCCAATTTTTCCAACGTTTCCCATGTCCCCTTTCTCTCCCTGCAAGCAGAACACATCAAACACAGTGCTGGTTAACTTCCTGCAATCAAAGAGATGTCTGTCACACTCTTATCCTCCTGCTGCTGGCCCAGCACTCAGGATATTACAAGTGATAAAGGAACACATTCTCTTCGACTCTTTTTCGTGGGACTGGAAATCATTTTGTGTTGCTTCTTATTAGTTTGCCGATACATGTCATGAAAGCCTGGGAAGAGCATTTTCTCTTCTAATTAAGAGCATGTGTATAGCATAGTCAGTCTCAGCTTACAGCTAAGTGGGTCACAAACATGGAGGCACTGGAATTCAGAGATAAGCACAAGAGTATCGTTTAACGTAAAATCAAATGTGGTGTTGCTACAACACAATTATAGCCTGTAAAAATGAAAAGAAGAGCTTGGGAATGCAGTGGTAAAATTATTGAAAGTTGAAGTTCAAGCCACAAAACTTAAGTGTCAGTGTAACATACTTCAATTTATTCAGAATGTTGTTATCGTTTATGAGGCATTTCCAGAAATGAACTTTTTACTGCTACAAATGCAAGCGTAGCAATATGAAAAATGAAGTTACAGGACAGTAGCAGCAGTATAGTAACTTTGATGAAAGTAGACTCACCGGCAAACCATCAGGACCAGGTTCACCTATGTAACCTTTTCTCCCAGATCTCCCCTACAAAGACAAGCAGAGAGACAAAGAGAATGATGAAATATTTTATTACATTAAATCTCACAATTTTTTTTTCATTCTGACAATCTGCAATGGTCTTAGCTTTTATTCATCTGACTGTGTGTTTCTGTATTCTTACATTGGGGCCAACACTGCCAGGTGGACCAAGTGGCCCTTCATCACCCTGTAAAACACACAAGAGTTCATCAAACATAGATAATGAAACATGCAAACACACATTACTGTCCAAGTAACATGTTATATCAACTGACACCAAACAGTTTAAACAACTGTATAAACAATACAGTTTAATTTGTCCAAAATTACAAGTCACAACATTCATGTCCCAACTGCTTTACGACTCTGATTGGTATTTCTTTTTGCTGTTTAACACGTTAACACATGCTCATAATTGCATTTCAGCGAGGCTTAAAGGAAACCACTTGGTTTTTTAAAGTTCAAAGACTTGCATTACTTTGCGATGACATAAAAATGCTGCAGCAGCCACAGATGCTTTACATTCTTCTTTTACAGGAAGTTGGGGTCGCAGGATCGTATACCGCAGCATAGTTACATAATAGAAATATTCACCAGTTCAACCATCTCTGTAAAGGTAAGCTAACACCCTGCTTATTATACACGTGACAATAGACAAAGGGAAGTCCCCCTAAAAATGGAATCAGTGTGACTGCTTTTCTTGAGTAAAGCACTCATTTCTTTGTATTTTCCTCTGGTATGCTTCTTGGCAGGCATGATCTGTTTCTGTCATCTGTCTGCCATACTGTGTCTCTGCAGCAGTTACCATGTCTCCTTCAGTACATTACATTGGTCTTATGCACCAAAGGTGTGTTTGCAAGATCAAAACTGTAGCATTCAGCAAAAATAAAAGCACGTGTGAGTGTCTTTACCCCCCTGAAAAGCTTCTGCTCCTTTTTTTCACTGCTGGCTAGCATCCAAGCCTGTTTTTATAAGCTACCAATAGTGAATCATGACTTCACCCAGCGGAACATGCCCCAAGATATATCCTAGTAAAAAAAACTCCCACTAGGATCTAAGCTGGAACTGCTTGAGATGTGACTACGTGCTAAATGAGAAGCATTGCCTCAGACGTATGTTCCAGTGGAAATCCCTTTGATGAGCTACATTTTCCACTTTTCTGTATCAGTGAGACGAGTACCGAGCAGGCAGGTAGAATTAAGATGGGTGTTGAAAAGCCTCACCTGTGTTCCTTGCGGCCCTGGTGGGCCTTGTGGCCCTCTGTTACCTTGCAAACCCTAAAGAAAAGACAAATGCGTTATTTCACTGTATTAATTCAATAGATAGAAATAAAGACAAAAAGATATTGTTATACCTTTGGCCCAGGTGGACCATTGGGCCCTGGTATCCCAATGTCCCCAGGAAACCCCTTACAAAATAACAAAGCACAAAATGAAAGAAAAAGAGGAAAAAAGTGAGGGAGGGGTCATAAAATCATTACATGGACATCAAATAACCAACTTGCAATCAGGGATATGATCTCATTCAAGGAACAGCAGAAGAAAAATAAAGAGTCCCATCAGTCAGTGTATTCATCTTCTAATGACCAGGAAGAGCAACAGCAAAACAGAAAAGCTAACTTTTTGCATATTGTCTTCCAAGTTCACATTCTGACTTGATGATGAAGTGAAAGTAAAGTTTGAAGGTTGTCAACAAATGTTGTCATCCAGTATTAATATGAATGCTTTTGTCAGAAATCAATGAAATCTGTGGGATTTCCCTGTTTCATGTGGCTGTGGAAGATTCAAAGGTCAAATAATCACAAGAAAACAGTTATTTTTCTCCACTGTGCAGTACATATGTATAAACAGGAAATTCCATGGTAATCCCTGAATTATTTGTTGAGACATCAAGTCAAGAATCAGAGCAGAGGGATGATTGGGTCAGGTAATATGGGTAACCCACAAAAAATGATGTGCATCTGTGAAGTTGCAGCTTTTAACTGAGACATGATGTGCAGCAAATCTGCATTTACGACCACCTGCTACTTCATCATTTGTAATGACTACTACATGTCAGAAGTGTTTTTATGTGACCATGATTATGAGCAGGAGCATCCTGAAAGAGGCCCCGACGTGGCTCTGTGCCAACCACTTTACTCACTCTTATGATGAAGTTAAGTAACAACAGGATGATAGCAGTGGTGTATTTTACTGTAGCGTGTGTTAATGCAGGCACTGCATGGTCTTTTCAACTTTGTTTGCCTCTGAGCTAACAATGGAAGAGACTATAAAACTTTTAGTTCAACTAAACAATAGTGATCATCCTACTGCTGTAACCAAAAGTCTCCTGTGGTAGGCTTTTAAACACAATCTATAAACCTCTCTTTTCATGATGTGACCCTGTTGTATGGTCCTACTCCAGCATTCTTTAAAAATGGGGATGAAATAAATGATATAACCACTATGACAATATGTCATACATCACTTAAGTGCCATACCTCTGGTCCTGGAGGCCCAGGTGGTCCTTGTGCCCCAATCTCACCAATTTTACCCTGTGAAGAACACAGAAAATACTTTTAAATCATTCAAACACCTTTTTTTTTTTTTTTTTTTTTTTAAATCTATGTTATTTCTAGCAAACATAGTTAACAGTGTGAAAATGTTTTTCTTTTTGCCAGCTTTGTAGGTATATTGATGATTGGTTCATACACAAATACTTGGTTGGGACAAAACATTTAATCAAAAATGGAAAAGCTACATTACATGGTAGTACAACAAATTTGTATTTTCCTTTTCTCCGAAATCAAACAAGGTGAATACAGCTGTGGTAACTGGGGCGACTTAAACAACAGGATCCGTCAATACTGATTAAATAAAGTAAGTAAATACTAAGTAAATTCAAAATAAACCCAGTTTATTCACAAGGGATGTTTACAATGTTATTTTTTTTTTACTGCTTAACCTCAGCTTTCTTCTGCTGACAAGCAACAAATTGTTGCTCAAGGACACTCACTCCTTTTCTTTCTTCTTTAATTGGTGCTCAATTAAAGTGAGATCACAATACAGCTTCATTGTTGTGATTGTGAGTGACCTGACTTTAGTTTACAAGCTTACAAAGACAGTCCAGATTACCACTCTGGTAAACAGTTTACTTGGCTTCGTCTATAAAGTTGTACAGAACCTTTAAAAACTGTCATGCAAGCCAGCACACACACACGCACACCCACCCACACACACACACACACACACAACCTGCACCTGAACATACCGGTGGTCCTGGCTTCCCTCTCAACCCGGTAGGACCAGGAGCTCCAGCATTTCCCTGGAAGACATAGACATAACACACTGGCAACAGTCTTACTATCCATTTGTGTGTGTTTGCTCTGATTTGTTTTCTTTTGAATGAGCGCACGTCTTGATGTGCATATGTGTGCAAACCCTTATTCACATGGGGAAAGTATAATGTGATGACTTCATGTGGAAAGTGCAGCAACATCTGCATTTATTCAAAGCCCGTGCATCTCTAATTTGATGAAAACTATTGATGAATCTTTCCCCGATTTAGAGCAATTTAATGTTACTCAAGAGATTCAAGCTTTGTCCAATTATTTGTCAAAGCAGGGGGCAAACAAGAGATCACTGCAGTGGAGTTCAAAAGACAAAAATGAAAATAAAAATAAAAACAGGAAAATGTGTTTCTAATAAAACACAATATTGTACTGATTGTTTTCTGTGTTTGTAAAGTCAAAGGTGACCATGGTCTTACTCATGTGATGGAGGACATACCTTATCGCCCTGGTACCCCATTTCTCCTGGTTGGCCCCTTTGTCCCACTTCACCCTGAATTTCACAGCATCATACAGAAATATAACAAAACACTACCCCAGAATGATCGCAATATCACCACAGATGAAGACACAGACATTGTAGAAACAAACAAACTGTTTACAAGATGAATGGTGTAATTGTAATGCAGCAATAACCAACATGTAACACAATGTGATAGTAAATTTTAGTTCCTCTTGGGGTCTATGTACTCAACATGTCAATAGGATTGCTCTTAACATTACATTTTTTGAGCTGGGCCGATGACACATTACACACAGACACATTGCAATAGTATAAATATTTAGATCACCTTATCACCTTTCAATCCAGGCAGGCCAACTCGTCCTCCTGGGCCCTGCCACGGCAAGAGGAAAGAGGAGGAAAACAATAAGAAAATCTTGGTGACACCAATGATAAAATACCTCTCAGAGCAGGGCTACATATCAAGTCTGAGAGCGAAAAATGATAAAAGATAACAGTGGCCCCTTTTTTCTGTGAAACTGGATATTCAGATAGAAAGTAGCCGACTTTTACTCCTTAATGGAATTTGTCATTCTATAAAAATAGGAAAACAATATCAACTTGGTGCATAGAAATGCAAAAATTAAAACAGGTTAGTGTTTAGGATTAAAAATTTCTGATGGAAATTATGTACTGCACTTAACGAACAGGAGTATAACGTTAAATAAGGTCCTTATGTGGTTGGGGTGAGCAATATCAACACAAAAAGGCCAGCCAAGTAACCCTCTGCAGTTGACTTTTTCTTATAGAATGAATTTTCTTTGCAACAAAAATGTGGGTAGTTAAGATGCAGGGTGGCTAAAAAGCTCTTACGACCCTGATTAAACGTTGGCTGCACTGTTGTCCAACTACTAAGAAGTGTGCCAACTGTGTGTAAGATGCTGGGAAAGAACTGTCTATAAATTGAAATGAAACACCTCTACAGATGCTGCATGTAGCCGCGGAACTTATAAACACATCAAACAGGTAGTTCAGCCTTCTACATCAGTTTTGAACACAACAGCTAAATACGTCCAATCAACATCCAAGCAAACCCTTTCAGTTTGTATTAGATCTACATCAGATTCTAGTATCAACAACATTTAACATCTTCAGCATAGTATCATGTTTTACCAAAATTTTGAGAATTTGCTTTTGTCATCGTTCACCTACCTGAGGTCCCACCATACCAGACAGTCCCCTCAGTCCCTCAGGCCCCGGGTCCCCCTGAGAAGGAAAGGAGGCACTGAATAGAGTTTAAGTTTCACAAACAAATTCACAAACTCACTGTGTTTTTGCTAGTCACTAGATGATGACACTGACACTGAATTATATTTACAAGAACAGTTTCCAATTTCTTCTTTTTGTGGATGAATGAGTGCAACTGCATTGTTTGATAATGTTAGAACAAGACAGTTAAAAACAACTAAATTGCTATAATAGCAACTGAGATGGAACGTTTGTGACTCCTGCAACTCTTCCAGTATTACTGATGGTGTGGTGAGGAATAAGGTGAAGTAAGTGTGTGCAAGCTTTTACGAAAGAGTCACACAGATGCACATTAAAGTAAACATAGCCTTTTAAAGTAAACAGGCGTGATTCCTTTGATAGAGTGATAAACATTTTTATTGCAGTGACCAGACTGCCCGCTCTTTCATTTCTCTCTATTTGAGGTTGTGGGGTGGAGCACAGGAGGTGTTTTGGAATAACCAATCAGAGGAGAGATGCATTAACCAATATGTAAGGGACAAGCTGAGTCTGGGCTGCATAAGCCGAAGTCTTCAACTTCTATCATAAGCACGCCATCCTTTATCCAAATAATTAATCTGGTAAATATGGAAAATGTGTAAGCAATATAACATTGAAGGAACATGACTTAATTTTATGTCATCATGCACATGTGGCCCAAACTAGGAGTCCATCTGGATCCTCTAGGGCTGGTGTTTGATACTGCCGCTTCTCTGACACACATCACATGTGCACCATCAAAAGAGGCCTTCAACAAAGAGCGCATGAAATAAGACAAGAGGGGGAGATAAGCTCAAGACTTTCCCCAAAACTCTGGTATCTGAGGCCTGGCTGGAGAAACGTGGTACACAAATATCCCACACAGAGGCGTTGCTCAAACTGCAGACAAGATGACTGCTGACCGCCAGGTGGGAGAGTTCGTGCAAAACATTTTCTCCCAAGATAATTGATAGAAGGTTTGAAGAAAACCAGATTGTTTCATTTCAGAAAGTCACACTGTAACACAACACTGCAGCCTCAGAGCAACCAATAAACACACAAACAATGCGCCATTCATGATCATTCTTAAAAAAAGTCACCATATACACAGAGAAACCAAACTCAGTGTGTGACAATGATGGACTACTCTCATTGCAGTCAGACTGATACAACAGTAGCACGATCAAAAGAAACTAAGATTCAAACAAATGTTTTGGTCTGCACCTCACCCTGCTGCTCATGCAGGCTGTGAACAAGTGTCTGGCTGCATCACATTTTGTTGAGTCACACACTGGCAAAGACATCAAGTGCATACCAGGACGGACACTTGCTGTTCTGTTTCTGCTCTTTTTCTGATTACTTAACTAAAATGTGAACTCTCCACAGCCTTTAACAGCCTTTAATGAATGAGTGAGCACAGCTGAAAGACAGATCTCTGGTACTGATGCCACATTCATTTTAGATTAAAATTCAGATGTCATACTATACATGCTAATAAGCTTCATATACTAGAAATGGGGAGGAAATGATTTGCTGTTAAAAAATTCCACAGCAGCACATGTATGACATATTACATAATTGGGATCCCTGCAGTCTTACTTAAAATACTCCAATGTTATTTGCTTTAGAGCTTTGGATTCACCCCTTTATTTAACCTGCTTCACTGGAATGAAACGCCTGTGTCTATGTGAATGAAAATTTAAAGACAGCGTCTGCATGTTTCTGGTCTGCGCCTGCAGTAAAGATAAATTACAGCCAGTAACTGAGGTGAAGCCCCATCTATCCAGATGTGTCTGCACACACAGAGTGACCCTTCGAACACCCCAATAAATCCCCATGCTATGAGGACAGCTTACTGGAGTAGATGAAGCATGAAATTATGGCACAGGGATGGGACAGGTTACAGTTGTATCCATTTTGCTGACTTAACCAGGGGGGGTTTAGAGGCCTCTGTAAACTAAGACATTTATACAGTTTTACATTCCACAGGAAAGGGGCAGCACGCTCTCTATTAGCCCTGTGAGAGTCTTGATTTTTTTTTCTCACTAGAGTAATAAGACAGAACCTCCCGGATGGATGTGCTGGCTGACTTTAAGACCTGTGAGCAATGTGCTCAAACACTCAGGCACATTGAACGATTACTAACACTGAATGAGTATGAACACTTTTACAGCTAGATGTCATGATGTTTCTACGAGCTTTTTAACAACTATGTGTGACACTTTTATACAAAAGGAAGATAACAATAAAAGATCTAATGACTTGTTGAAAGTTGTTATTCTCTTTCTAGCTTTAGTGAGGCATCATTTGATCAGTTCAGTTCTTTTTTCCCCAGGCTTTGATTGCGGTGATCTGAATATGCCAAAAAAGGATTGATGAATTGTACAACTTTAAACTCATCTGCCATAAAAACACTCTTATGTCTTCACTGAGAAGTCAGCAGACATTCTCTTCAGCTGAGAAGAAAATTGAGACTGCCAACTTGGCCCCAATAATGCTGATACTTGAGTGCTTGAGGTAATAAGTTTATTAGTGAAGACTAGAGAAAAAATATTCCATTGTGAGTTTGCCTCAGGTGATATTTTAAATCACATTAACTCTTGGATTATTATAATGTAATTTCCATCCTGGCTCTGTGCTCAGTAAAATATAATCGCACACCTTTTTGAGCTTCTGGACTTTTACCACTGTCATGCCAATGAATTAGTTGAAGACACTCGGCGTGCAGCCAAGATGTTTCTATTGTAAATCCCAAACACAGTCTTCATTTCTTTTGATATCCTGTGGATTACTTCGACTTCAGTAGTTGCTGTCATTGACAGGAAGAATGAGGCTGCTTCCATGAGTCATAACAAAATAAAACCCTGGCTCAAGTTCTGAGTATCCTGTATTTCATCATCCAAACTCCACATCTAACTCAATCAGACAAATAGATGACAGACAAACCATGTTAGAAACAAGTACCAGCAGAGCCATCAGCAGAAGAGGGAGCTGAGTGAATGACAAATCAAAAATACAGTATATCTGCTGTAGGAAACATCTCATGTTTGTAAAAATAACAAAACCGCAGAGTTGAAACTTACCCTCAGACCAGGAAAGCCACCGATGCCAATCCCACCAACAGGCCCCTGTAAAACAGCACAACAATATGCTTAGTACGCAGGACAAGACACTTGCAGTGCTGCAACCTACTGTACTACTGATACTACACTGGAAATACTGTCATTTCTGATGATAATTTGAAAGTTAAGACTTATGTAAAAATAAAACTATATACACGTTCATGTGATAAATGAGGCTTTGTGAGGTGAACACATTTTTATTTACCTTTCAAAAAAACAGGTATTACACTTTATGTCAAAATTATTTGGATTTCTTAAACTTTGGAAAAATAGCAAGGGGAAAGACGTGACTGTAAATGTCTTTTTTACATTTTTCCTGACAAGTTCATAGAGGAATTACTAAATGCTGTTCATCTTATTCACACAGTCATTGATGACAAAGAACAAGTAGCAAGTAGGGAGAATTTCAAAGGTGGATAAAATTGGATGAAACAAAAAGAAGACAGCTAGATTCAAAAGAAAGTTGACCAGAGATCTCACCTCACTGCCATCAGGACCAGGCGGCCCCCTCTCTCCTGCATCACCCACGGCCCCCTGAAACAGAAGAACATCCAGATTTAGTTTGAAAACATCATTCAAATCAGCACCAGTGATCCACGCCATGTAAAACAAACAACACTTCTTACCATCTTTTGTATAAGAGTGTTTTATAATGAGAGTAAGGAGAGCTAGTGGACTGAATTACAACTGCCTTTGGGACATAAATGTGAGCCAACTGGCCAGACATTGAGACATTACAAGTGCAAGACATTACAAGTGTAAGCCCAGCCTTGAAATTCAGTCTGTAATCTAACAGGACTTTCTGTTAAACATTTATATTAACCTAACTTCACAGGACCAATACTAACAGTACATCACATATTTGCAGCTTGACTTTCTAGATGCTTCTTACATGTCTTCCTTTGGGACCAGATTTTCCAATTGGACCAGGAATCCCCTAGAGAAGAAAAACAAGTCGATAAATGATTGCATCTGGGGTAATCTTCCAGTACATGTGTTATAAGAACTTTAGGTCAATGGGCAATGATAAAAAAAAAAAACCTCCAAAACTTGGAGTAAGTGGTACCATTGTTCTAAACTACAGATCTTCTTTATCTGGAAAGAATGCAGAAAATCTGTTTTCTTATCAGACCATGGAACAGCACAGAGTGATCATGAACATTGTATGGTCCATTGCAAGCCAGGATTCATTAACTGTTTGTCTTCTAAGCATAATATTTCCTTAGGCCTGAGCCAAACCGATGTGTGCAAGCCATAACAAAGCAAGACCAGGTTTCCCTTGATACTGGAATTCCACAGTTCTGTAGAAATGTGTAAGACCTAACCTATTTGGCAAAGATACGATACTCTCTATTTCTTTTTTGTCATCTAACCACTTGAAAGCTGCCAAGCATATTTGATATTTACCCAAGAAGAAAAAAAGCACAATAAAAAAGAGAATACTGATACATTATAAGATGTTGAGGGATAATTTGCAGTGAGAGATTCTGACTTCATTTTACAGCGATTATTAAAGAAACATCACTCACTCTGTCTCCTTCCAGCCCCTGTGGTCCAGCTACACCAGGAGGCCCAATGAAACCCTGGAAATAAGGAAAATTCCACATCACATTTTTGTGAAAACAAACAAGTGTTGCGCACATTTAGTCGACTGCCTGATCAAATGTGTCACCCTGTAAGAAACACAAGTTGCTTGAATAAGTTGTTATGTTATGATTTTCAATGGGCCAGAACACTCGATCATTTATTACTTTCTCACTTCCAACCGACACTTCAGCTTGAGCTGTGTGTGGTTGATGATGACAACAGTCTGGTTGGAAAAATTGCGTTTTGCATCCAGAGAAATATGTAACCAGCTCAAGCATGAAATTGTTAACCTGCTGAAAAACCAACAGCTGGTACTGCTAGCTCTGCAAGCGCTTCCCACAGTTGGGAAATCCAAATTTTGGGTTGAGGCATTGTTCAGCCTCAAGACTCTGTGATGCTTTTTTTAGCTTGTCTCAATTAAATGTGCTAATTTTGGAATTTTATCTGAGTTTTCTCCTTACCTTTCAACTAGTCGTATAGCCAAGTTGCTTTCTAACATTCATAGATCCAACAAAAGCAAGCCAACAGATAAGCAACTTTCAAACTCTTGAATGTCCTGTGACAATGACCCTATGTTATCCTTTAAGGATAACAAGACAAAACTATGTGTTATGACTTCTCTAATACAAGTATTGCATCTTGAGGGTGTGTATCCTCCACCTGTTAAACAAGCAGCACCTATTTTCAATACAAAATGAACAGTTCTTCATTTTGAACTCAAAAACCCTGGATGGATGCTGGTTTTTGCTGAAAAACTGGTTACATTGTTACAGACTTTAAGGTCACTCACTTCTTCAGTATTTAGCGTTATGCTCTTAAATACATTGTTTATGCTTGAGCTTTATCACAGGAGCCAATATTTTTTCAAATTAAATTCAGTAAGTATTTTGAAGCTATCATTGTTCACAGCAGATGTACTTTCTGGCAGCTTCCTCTTTGTGTGAACACAGAACGTGTATATCTGTTTGGATGGAAAGTTTTGCTTCCCAACTGTTGTGGTATTTGTTTATCGTTTCAAAATGAACATGTGTTGGCTTTACCAAACACATGCAGTGAGTTAATGCAACACATGCAAGTCATTGCATACACTGGAGGTGTTGTAATAACTTGAGATGTTCCAACCATCACAAGTAAAAGCTTGCTATGTCATAATTGGCCATGCATAGGAGACATATATCAAAAATAAGGCAACCCCAAAATTCAGATTGAGTTGCACGCAGTTGTTTGTTTGAAAGAAAAAAAGGTAGCAATATATTGGCTGTTTTTTTTTCAGTTGGCGTAGAACACAATCTCTGCAATTTGCAAAACCCGTTCCTCCCTCATTCCTTTTTGTTTCCACATATCTTATCATTACACTGTCTATGTTGCTCTTTCTCACTCTGACTTGGAATATTAGTCCCAGATATCCTGTTTCCCTAAGCTGCAACGCTCCACTAAAGCCTTCTCTCACAAGCCCCCTTCTTTCTGCTTTCATTCTTTTTTCCACTTCTTTGTCTATCTGACTTTCTTCTCTCTTTTCTTGGTCTGTTTTGGGACAGTCTTGCTTGCTTGCTTGCTGGGGGAACTATAGTAAAAAGACTCAGTCAGCCTTTTAGAGACACAGATCCCTGAACCAGCCCCCACAAGCAGTTTCACATCAGGTAGCATGACAGAAATACAACACAGATCCCTGGCAGTTTCTCTAGAGGAGGGCTGACAGCCTGACACTGTCCTAATCCTTTCAGGAAATGAAGTATTCAACCAGTGCTGCTGAAAAAAAAAACAGGGCAGAACAAGAGTAGAAAGGTAGTTGTACTTACACGGACACCTTTAGGTCCTGGGTTACCTTCTGGGCCTGCTGAGCCCTGCAACAAAAGAGAGATTCTGGTGAGAGGGAAATATTATCATAACATAGTATCAAGCTCAGTTATTTTCATTGTAAGGGAAAGCTTAACACATAAGAAATATGAAGACGATAAGCAAACTAACTGCAAGCTTGACAGCTAAGAAAAAGAATACGTAGTTGATTATTTACATGTACTTATATGTCACAGCCTAACTCATTGGCAGTGTATATGCTAAGTCCAGACTCATTCATAACAGAAGTCAAAGAACTGATGTCATAAATTTATGCATTTCTGATAACTGAGTCAATCTGTATTCCTTCAAAGATTTGACGGAATAATTAAAAGGAGCGATGTAGGAACAGGAAGCAGATTTCTGTATTTTTCACTGCACCTGCCTGCCAGGGTAACCTGCAGCCCCTGCTTCCCCAGGCGGTCCTGGTATGCCCTGCAGCAGAGACAGAGAATGAATGAACAGTGAATTTGGAGATTAGATGCATGGATAAAGTGAAAGAGGAGACACACAGACCTCTGCCACCAATGCCAGCTGAGGAATAAAACAAGCACTGTTCACTCTAGAAAGCCTCCATCTGATAACTGAGTCAATTTTGCTCCCTCTTACATAAAATTTCCCAAATTTTTCCCCTTTTACTCAATTAATGCTCTTACACAAAACATTTAAATAAAAAGCCATTATTGGCTTAGACACAGATCACAGGACTTTAACAATTAATGAAACAGTTTTTACATAAACTGTCATATCCTGTTGACATTCACCACAGCAGTGCTAAGATAAGTTTCCCAGTTATATGAGTAGTGCTGATCTTTTTTAAAATTAATAGACAGAAATGGCAATATTTCAGCGATATCTAGAGGTCAGAAACTCACTAAAACGCTTTCAGTTGTGAAGCAACTGTGGCCTTTGAGGATCAGAAGCTACTGCATGATTGTAAGTACTGTCCTCCATTTTTTTTGTGTATGTGTGCAGATAGATGGATATGGATGGATAGATGACACACTTTTTAAACATCAATTTTAACACACCTGAGAATGTCACATTTCATGTCAACATAACTTGTCAAATGTCGCTACATTCTGCAGTTTTTGGTCCAAAGCATAACACATTAGTGACAATGTGCGTCCAAAATGGCTTACAGACATTTCCTATTAATGATAATTGCAATGGTAACACACGCCAAATGAAAGACATACATTTACATTCACACACATTACAACTTACTTGTTCTCCTGGTGGTCCAAATGGTCCTGGATAACCTTTAGGACCCTTAAAATCGTAATAAAAAAGTAAATCTTAATAAGAAATCTTGGTTAGGCATGGAAGCAGAAATATATAATTACAAAATTAACACAAAAGGCAACACCGTCCAATGAAGTTGATATTTGAACAGCAGGTATTCATTAAGAAACAAGGTACATATAAAGTAAAACTGAAGATCAAATAATTTTGCTTTACAAAATGTCAAATTGGTGTCATTTAGTGGCTTTTTCACTTGGCTATTCATTGCAGAAGGGCTGCATCTCAAAAGTCCAATAAATGGCAAGGCTTTATTCTTATTTGCAAATGTTCCTTTTAAGAGACCACACTTAGTCTGAAGATTTGTCACTGAATCTGGATCATTTTGCTCATCTTAAGTAGATATGCAAATCATTTGTTCCTCAATTCTGAACAGCTTTGGTTGTTATAGGTGGGCGTGCCCAATGTCAGATGAGCATGAATTATGATAGTGTTGTGATACATCATCTTCTGTTTCAAAAAGTTTTTTATATTAAAACAAGATTATCCTATTAATTGTCTGTGGTGTTTCCAGATCCCCGTGATGTACTATTTTGAGCTTAGACCAATATTTAAAGATGTGAGAGACATCAACACATAAAAGCTTCAATTAGATTAACAGCTCACTTAATTGATTCCAACATGAGTTTAAAGCTACAGCCATATTTCACATTAGGTTAAAAAAGCACTTTTTTGGAAATGCTTTGCTGTACTGTAAATCAAAGCTTTCCTTTTGACATGCTTATAAACAACAGATGTATACAGCTCCAAAACAAAGGTCAGGGCCAGGTTTGTATTTTTGGGTCAGTGTGAGATGTTCTTGAACAGCACTGTTGGGTCTGCCATGTGCTTCCGAGGTTGTGACACATGAACTTTCACACCTTATAAAAGGTCCACTTGGGAGTAAAGACCACTGGCCCCCAGCCACTTATTTCCTCTGAAAATACTTCTTGGGCCACAGTTCATGTGCTGGCTATATATTAAGTTCAGCTTCTGTAAACACTGGGATGTTCTCCTGGGAAGATAGGTGAAGGTCAGCTATGTAAAGGCCAGACTTATAGTCTCATTGAGATGCTACCTGAACAGCTGACACTACACTGTGTTGGCAGCAGAGCAAAAATCTATCGCAGACCCTGTCTGTTCTATATCAAAAAGACGCAAGATAAATGTAAGCAACAGTCATGTCAAACACAGAAGCCCATAGCTAACATACTGGGGCACAGAATCAGACCTAGGATCACAGGTGCAGGGCATATGTGTGCATTTGATCACATGTGTATCCCTTGAAAAAAATTCAAGTGTCCTGCTTTATATTGATAACAGGATGTATGGCATTCTCCTTCCTCCATCATAACAACTGCTGACCCAAAAGAGCATGAGGTGTTGTGTTTGTCATTGACCCCTGAACCTGGACACGGTGCCTTTCCTCTTTTGGTTGAACTTTGACCTTGACCTCAAAGCCTATAAGGTATAAGCGGACATAACCAGGGCCATCTATAAAGCAATGGCCGAGACAGGAAGACAATGGAATACATAGAGATGGAGACACTTTAAACAGTAACATAAGAATTTCTTAAGATTCAAAAACCCGCATCTACCTTTCAAACCTTACTTTGAAATAAATATATGTTTAACAAATTGTATCTTACTGGTGGACCGGGAAACCCATCTTGCCCGGGCAGACCTGGCGGACCTCTGTCACCCTATTGGAAAAAAGAAAAAAATTAATAATACAAGAAAAAGAGACAAAAACTTAAACACCTACACTTTTAAATCAAAATTAAATTAAATGGTTGTGAATCTCACATAAATAAATGACTTGATTTCTCTATTCAAGAAACCATGCACTGTTATAATGATTTAGTCTGAATTGCATTTTGACTTTCCAGCATTAAAAGAAGATTTGGTCCTTTTTTTCTTTAATGGTAGATAAACAACAGAGCAATAGTTGAAGACCACACAGTTTTGGATTCAAAGTGAAATTAAATGTTTCACCGGAAGCTACAATGTGTTTTTCAAAGACAAGAAGTCAAGAAGTATTCCTCTACTATAGGAGGAGTGAAATTGTGCTAAGTATGTCTCTCACTGATTCAAATAAAAACCATCTGGGTAACTTTCAGAGATAAGACATGACGTGACTGAAGAAATACGATATGTGGCTAACAACTAGGACAGAGTGAAAGACATACAGAGAGTGAGAAGAAGTCTGCACTTATGTGGCTGACAGGCTAAAAGTGGATAAAGAAGGTCATATGCTACAAATTTAGGTTTTGTCTCTTTGAATAATGACCTCTTATAGGATTTCTATGAGTGCAGACAGTGTTTCAACTTGAAGGAAGAGCTTTCGAGGTTTAATTATTTCAAGAAATGTAGGAGTGCTGCTCAGGAAAATCATTACTGTGATGATGTTTAAGGGGGGGACAGAGACAAGGATGAGTAGAACCTAAGAGGAACCAGCTGTGGTGACGCCAGACACTTCAATGATAACAGGCTGAGTCAGAAACGAAGAGCAAGAGTTTGGAGGAAGTTTACTAATGAATTGAATTGGATGAGGAAAGTCAGATTGTCAACACCATTAATTAAGAAATCTAACAAATAAACTAGAGACAGTATTTTAGAAGAAATTTCTATATGCATCTTTGATCAGCTTCAGATGAAAGCAGTCAAGACAGACACTTTAAATCAGAAGATAACATGAATGAAAGAGTATACAAAGTTGAGACAGAGTTTTTACCTTCTCTCCTGGTGGGGCCTGGCCTGGTGAAGAACCTGGGTCCCCTTTTGACCCCTAGAACAGAAATAGATTTACAGAGTGAGGGCTGCCTCAGAAAGACAACAGCATTTTCAGTTTTTCAACAATTGAGAGGTGTTTATTTTTTTCTTTTGCAATGGTTTACTAAGCTTCCAAATGTGACAACAAGCTAGTGTGTATAAGCTACAGTCCTCAAAATATCCCTTGTGTTTGAAAGTGAAGCATGAATATTGTCTCAATGATGGTTTTAATTATTCTAATTTATGGTTTACGATCAGCTCAAGTCATGGCAAAGAATAACTACAGCCAGTGTTTCATGTAGGGCTAAATGATTTGCAAAAAATAGTTTAGTTTAATCCCAGCTCAGGGTTTCCAGTGTACACATTGACACTGTTATTGTCTTCACCTTTAAAAGATGTTTACTTTAAGGTTTCCCCTCAGTTTTAAGAACATTGGATGATTCATCAGGAGAAGAGGCTGGGAGATAACAGGCTCATTTGCTCAAGTATAAGCAACATTTGAATGGAAACAAATTATGTGAATATTTCACCCAAGCCCAACGTTAAATAAGAGCTGTCACAGCAAACAAACATTCTCCCATGGGATTCAATTCTGAACAATAACAACAAGGACCAAAGAAGTCTCCTTGATCACTGTAGAAAAAAGTTCAACAAGGCAGCTTAATTGCTTTCTGGAATTTCACTTGAGCTAAAGCTTCTTTCAGAAATCGCTGACAATGTCTAACCCACATCCTGCAAAGTGACCAGTCGAGACAACAGCATGTTACAATGAAGTACACAGGCCTCCAAGGATCCAGATTTAACTTTTAGACTCTGTGAGTCATCTCGAACCACATGTGTGATTCCCACAAGGTGAATAACAAGAGGAACTTTTTAAAGGGCCTGCCAGAGTGGAGCTGTAAAGTGCATCACTACAGAACAGCAGTAGTTGAGGTCAACAGCCATAGTTTTTGGGTCTTTCCCCCTGAAGCTAGTGTCAACTAGGGTTATTAGATGTTTTATTAACATTGAAATCTAAAGTGCTAACTTAGAAATACCCAAATTAGGGCATCTACATAAGTGATACGTTTTCCTAAACAGCTCTGTGAGGAGATCTTGCACTGCTTCTCCATTTTTTTTCCTGACTTTCTGCTGCCAATGTCAAGCACAAGTTAGTGATCAGCAAAAGTGTTGGCAGGATAGAACACAAAGAAGCATATCTTCACAGTCATTTCTGTGTATTTCCCTATCCGCACCAAAACAGCACAGGGTCAATCACCCTCCTGGTTATTGAGCATCATGTTTCTGTAGTTTTGACTGACAGTCAATGAGGCAGAGAAGAGCTTGGGGGTTAGCAAGCGGAAATTCTAATACAGCATTAAACCAGGGTTTCTTTTTGTTTAAAAGAAGTCAGCGGTGCATGAAGCAGTTCGAATGAAGCTTTTAAGTCCTGCAAGCAAATCGTCATAACATTTCACACTAAGCCCAAAACACATGTCAGCTAAGCTCAGCAGTAGGGACTTTAGTCCTTTGTGTACGTCCTAGTAACCAAACACATTTCAACAGTGGATGTTTTCCCAAACTTAGACAAAGAGTCACTTAATCTGTAGTCCGCCTTCACAAAGGGTTTGGGGTGTGAGAATGACTCACCAACAGACCACTGCGGTATTAGATACACAGGTTCGGGTTGTGCATGTGTGTGCATGAGTGTGGGTGTACATGCTCAGGGAACAGAAAGCAAGCAGGGGGCCCATATTTCAAAACAACCAATCGGAAGCCCAACGTCCCAGGGAGGTTAGAGGTAACAGCACACATCCATCTGTCTCTCCGTGTTCTTGGAGGGAAATCGTTTTTTCATGTTCAGGCTAAGGCAGAGATTGTTAGTATTTTTCCCTCTTTCAGGAGCTATTCACTCACACCTAAAAGTTTGACATCAAAAGGTTGAATCAAGCACTCCCTCTTTGTTTCTGCTGATACAGCCTGACAGTTTCCTCTCTGATTGCATGGTACACGGCAGTTACTCTGTAGTGGCATGACCACAGTCACCATGCACCAGCTGCATGGAGCTGCCCACATCCGTGTTCTGTTGTATCAATGAACTTTTAAACATCTGGTCCCATTCTGGGGAAAAGTACATGATACTGGTATTTTAAAGAGCCTTCTTTTTTCTATCAGTGTCATGTACAATAAGCCAGGACTTCTATCTTTTTTGGTACAAAAAAGTATGTTTAATGATATGTCCTTTGGCTCTTTCTAGTATCTAATGCTTAAAGTATTCTTATAAACTATTTTCAAGCTCTAATAGGCAGAGTTTTCCCACAAAAAGGCAGCCTTTCATAGCCTGAGAGTTAACTATATTGTCATCTCCTTGCCATTCTGTCACCCCAAGCACCTCAAACTCACACAATCTCATTTTTGACATCTTAGTTCCTTGCAAGTATCATCCATCATTACTTGCTTGAATCAACACCTCATATGTACCCATAGGCTCCTTTCTGAATCATGATAAATGATTCAGTGTTTTTCCTTTTTCTCACAACTTGATGAGGCATGTTAAGAAGTGAGGATGCTAATGGTGTAAGTGAAATCATCTCTGTTTGATTATGGACTCTTGATATGTCATGACATTTTGAAACTATTCTCCAATAATTAAATATCAGCTGATAAGGATCATGTCAACCATGAAAACAAATTTGCTGCTGCAGCTTCATCAAAAACTTCCCACTGTCATTTGTAAATAAAGTACCTCCTGTTACTAGTTCACAATCTATCAGATTCACCAAAGGTAAAAAAAAAAATAAAAAAAATAAAAAAAAAAAAACGTGAGGGAGAGTGAAGTAATGGTGCATCACTGTGACATTGAGAGATGAGGAAACTTGCAGAAACTTAGCATGGCGGTCAAACGTCAACTAAGAATGTGTCTGAAAGCTGTTTGTGTGCTTCAAACAAATGAAAAAGGTTGCTCACCTTAGGTCCAGGGGGTCCAGGCTGTCCTGGGTTTCCATGTGGACCAGGGGGCCCCTAAAATATAAGGAGAGGGAGAACACATAACTCATCAAAATGTGGTTTTGAAAACAGGAGCTCATTAATGATCGCTTAATGTCTTGTATTATATAAAATTGGGAGTTGACTGAAAGACAATAGTTGATGATAAACAGCTAAACATTGCAGAATTAATCTGAAACTTGACTACAGGAAGCACCTCAAACATGAACCACAATGAGAGCCCTCAGTGGTCATGTATCATCACACATGGGCTCACTGCCAAAAAATGTGGTGCTCAGAGTTTCTGCTGTCATTATCCATTGCGTATGTTTGTGCTGTGTTAAAAAATGAAGGATATTTGCGCTCCAGGCAGATTTCTACATACTGACAGTGGACACTCAGGCCTCATATGAAAGTGAAGTTTTGAAGAAAGGAGGAGGTTTTACATTGTGCACACCTGTGCAGTCTTCTCTGCAATTTATTTTTGGGACTGCATAAAGAAGACATTCTAGCTTACCCATGGTGGACATCATGATGTGACCTATGCTCAAACTCAGAGCTCCATCCATGCTAAGTAATTGTTAAATTTTTCTGGAATTACAAATGCAAACATAAAACATGATCGATCATTTCTGAAAAATGCCAACTTAAGGCAAATACCTTCCTTAAATCTAAAGAAACAGGGTTTTCCAGGTGATTTGATGCTTTCTAAAAACTACACATGATGATCTAAATGCTAAGAAAAAACCCCACATAACTAAATTGTATCATCTTTGTTCTCGGTCTAGTAAGGCAAATTCACACCTCAGACATCACAGGTATGCTACGAATGCACAACCACACATGCACACTCACTCCTTAAACTGGATGTGAACCGTCAAATACACCCGGACACTGTAAATACATAACATTCCTGCACATCTGTACCCTTGCTGCTTGCAGGCTGGTTTGTCTCTGAACTAAAACTAAGAGCCAGATCAGAAGCTCTCAAGCTCTGTTTTTTAACTCTCTGTTACAGTTTTAATGTCAGTGGTAAAAGTACGGTGTAAAGTGGACAGGAAATGTTGGACAGTGAAAAAAGCGTATTTTTCACCACCTCTGCTCTTCAGTAATTACCTTCAGGTATTGTTCACCAAAAAGAAAGTAAATTAGTCACTCTCCTTCATAAAAACCCACACCACACGGTGTTTCCTTTAGGCTAGTGTGTGATAACTTACAATTAAAGACAGCTGAAGGAGTGAGTACCTTATTGCTGAGACTGCAAAGATATAACCACAATTACCCCCACTGCCCTCAGTATTTCACCACATAATGATTCCAAGCCTCCCTCTGTCTCCACTTTATGGCTGAGCCTATGGGTTAACAGTATGCCCTGTTTTAGCTTTGTGCTTTCATTGGCATTGATTTATTGTCCACCATCCTGTATTCCTGTTGATGTGCATTTTAGTTGGTCTGCTCAACAGCTCTCTGTTAAACTCAACAGGTTACACGTAGTGGCTTGAGCTTCTCACAGCTCTTTCATTCATTTCATCGACTCTGTCTATCATTGCATTCCCATTTAAATACAGCCTCCTACGCTCAAAGACTGGGAGTTGTTCTCTTGTTAATCTACGGTGCTTTACACTCACTCCTGAAATGTTTCTAGTTCCCGCTTGATTAGGTGCACGTGGGGCAAACTCTGTTCACCTTACACAGACATTTTGCTACCTGGTTAAAAGTCATTGTTGAGATGTGTGAAAGCACCACATAGTCTGGAACACTTAAAAGCCAAAAAAAAACAACTTAAAGTTGCTCAAATAATGTTTTTCACTGTTCTTCCTGTATCTGGAAGCTCCTCACCCATGTGGTAGTGATAATAACCAAGAAACTATCATCACTGCTGAAGTCTTCTTCCTGACCCACTTCTGCATGCTCTACCAAAGTTATGAAATGATCTACACTAGGAATGTTGAAAATGTTTAAGCTCGAAATCTGACAAAACAACTTGCCTGAAAGATGACAAAACAGTCAAAAATAGGAAAAGATCATCTTATGTGACACAGTTACACACAGGATCACAGACTGTATGGTTAAACAGTGTAAAGCTGATTTGCTGAGTGTGACCAATATTTGCAGAGTTAACACCACCAGCCTTCACCCTCCCTGCAGATAAAAATCCATATGCCTGTTCTGGTTACAGATTGAGGCTGTTCAAGGGTTACATCCCAAACCACATGCATTTAGTAATTATTTGTACCAATGCAACACAGACAGCATATGATCCATGTACACCAATATTTAGGAAGCAATGATTTGTAATTTAGAAGCTTTCGAGACACTGACTGGGTGAAAAAAATAAAGAGTAATCAAGCACGCAATTGCATTTAAAAGTACACGATATTTACATTCCCTGTGTTTAATTAGCCATGATTTCACCAAAGATTTTTCTGCAGGGTACCGCCACCTTTTCTCGACCACATACCATATCCATTGAGTAAAATGCGTCTTGCCCTGTTTAAAGATGCCTTCAGGACCTGTGGCATGATCACAGCATTGCATCACGACAGCCTTGGCAGTTGGGTAAACAACACTTTTGAGATCAGAGCAATAATGCAGCAAGCCCCACCACTGACAAGGCTGCTTGTTGCAGCTGAGAGAGTTTGATCACTCAATCTTGATGCTTCAAAGGTGCGGACACATACACAATGCATCCTGCATCCTCCCAGTAAAGTATTTAATTGCCATAAGCTCTTCCAAAGCAAAGCTTGTTTCTGAGCACAATCAAGCTAACCACAAACATGTCTGTCAGTGCATCTTTTCTGATTGTTGCAGCTGGATTCTGATGGTAAATAAAATCAGAACACATGTGTAGACAGAGCCTGATGCTTGTACTCAAAGATGAAACAAACTGATGTAACTCCAAACAGTGTGTTAGTGTACGTCATCAAAATACTCACTGCTACGAGAGCCAATGATGCCGACCTTGATGTCAGACTAACAATCAAATCTCAAGAGAAGCCAGCACTGTTACATCTGGACAGAGTGATGCTTCTTTTCAACAGATTTCTCGTACTCCTCTCTGGTTTTCACCTTACATCTTATTTCGGGTTTGTTCTCTTAAATCATGTAGGACTAAGCTTTTATAATTGTAAATTATAGGTGCATGATTCTAATTCTCCAGCACATGGAGAGGAAAGGAGATATCACTCTACCCTTCCTGGTCAAGAGTCTACATCACTTCTACAAGTCTTCAATCATGTAACATCAAGTATGCACAGATTACCTACCCGAGAACCTCTTTTTCCTGGAGGACCAGGTAATCCAGGGGGGCCAGGAGGACCCTAAATCAGAAAGACAGAGGAATTGGGAGAACAGGAGGGGTATTTAATAAAAAGAGAAGAGGGTAGAAAAGAAAAATAGTATGTTAATGACAAGCAATAATAACATGTACTTCACAGCCTAGACTTCTGTAATAAAGTGTATACAACAGTTTTTTTATATATACAGTATGTATGTTCTTTATGGAAATGCCAATCAGGGCCAATAGAAAACAGCACAAAGCAAAAAGAAATATGTCAATACATAATCTTAAGTATCAAAAAGCTTGAGTAAAATTCAGTTTATCTAATTTTAAATACTTCCTTGTTGTCTAAAAAGTAAATCGCATCATATACGTTGATACAACTGATATGAAAACAACTGTGTTGGCAGGGTAGAGGTATGAAAAATGAATTGTGGTATCCTTTTCCCCCTATCTCCCTTTGGCTTCAGTTGTTTGAGATCATTACTTCTGTTAAAACTATCTTGATGAGTGTTCAAATGTTCCCGCAGTAGAGATTGGGGATTTACAAGAACATCGAGGACACTTGAGCCCACCAATGTCTTATATGAAACTGACTGTCTTCCCAAACTAATTTTGTCCTTAACTTTATGGTCAACCAGAACTACCTTGTGCTCCCTTTTGCAACAAAAACATGTTAATTGTTAAGCAGGATGGGCCAATATTGATACTTTTTTTTTATCACCCGTAGCTGATGTCTAATCCAGGCCGCCAATTTTCTTGAGCCCATACTGCTTTTGCTCCCTCTATCTACATCATATAAATGACACAATGGTACCAAATTTTACAGGTCTGAATTTTAAAATACTGAAAATTTATTGACCTATATTTCATGCTAAAAAATAATGGAAAAGAGAGGTAGCTAAAGCAAAGCATGGTGTGCATGTGGACTGTAGTGTCTAGCACCACAGAGCTGACAGTGGATGCCTGTTCATGAATCATGATGCCTGTCCATAAATCATGCCAGGGTAAAAAACGCAAAAATCAGCTAAAAAAAGCCCAAGACATCAGCTAGTCTGTTCTCAAGTAATATGTACATTAAAAAGGCAAAGTAAAGCACCATCACCCAAAAATTTCTATATCAAATAAAAACGCTGTTATCATACTTTTGTACTTAATATTTTGAATTTTGCTATAACAAGACAGCATACCAAGTCCATGTCAAAGAGATGAGTCACAAAAAGGGAGACATGAATAAAGAAACAGCTGTTTGTTCCTCTGAACTCCCACACACAGACACATGGAAACTTTGAGCACACCACAGCCTTCACACAACAACAGGGCCTAAAGAAGCTGAGGCATTTAAGCACTAGAATGATAACATTCATCAAGCTTTCACTGTGCTGCAAATAAAAGGGTCAACTCTTCCCCAGTGGGAGAGGGTAGAATGAGGCATCCTCTGATGTCGCTTTATTGTGTAACTGAACTTCATCACATTAACCCCCAAATTATAACCCGACATGCTGCCAACAAGCGGGCTGTGTGTTATTGTAGGCTTAATAACAGACCACATAACAGAGACATTACATAAATTGAAAATATATTTAGGAGGTGATGACAGACTGATGTCTACATTTCCCTCCAACTTTCTTTTGAAGTCAAATCAAGTGTTGCTTCTATCAGACAGTTTTGATTTGAAATGGAATAACAGTGAATTACTGATAACAAAACAGATTTTATAATTGTGCAGCTAATACTGAATTAGCAAATGTACTAGTTGGTTGCTTCAACGCTGCATAACCACAGAGGGAGGATAGCCATTATAAAAACAAAAGATGAGGAGTCCTTCAATTAGCAAAAGAAAAGGAAACATTAGATAATCAGTTGGTATTTGGATCTGTATAAAAATATAGGGACAGCACATGTACATGGCTAAAGTTTAGTTCATCCTCTAAACTTTAATCATGATTTCCATAAATTGAGCAGAAAGACATGAACTGATTTTGGGGCTCAATACTTTCACATAATTTAGATACATATAGAAAACTGTAACACCTGGTAGATTGAAGTCATATTAAATACTGGATTAGATTAAGCATGTGATAAATACCTACAGCCTCTTTTATAAACATGTAATGTGAAATGAGCTTTAAAGACTTGTTTCCTAATCTTGTGATGGTGATTGTTCTTAAAACACACTGGTGATCTGCTGAAATTTAGCAGAAAGCTGAGGATTAATATAAGGACTTAAAAATTTGGTTCAGTACATCTCTAATTTATGTGTTTAACCTCTGTAAATGGATAAAGCTCGGGTTACAGGCTAAAACGCAGGTTAAGCTAAGGTGTTAATTCTAACCCACATGCAACAGTTTTACTTCAGTGATCTGTTCAAACTTGAGAGTCCATCAATAAAATGAAGAGCCAGGTTATGTTTGCTCTGCTTGGTAGATGAGCACTGGTAGGACGTAACCATGATTCACTAACATCAAAGAGCACCGGGCTGTGAGTAGCAATTAATGCAGCTGGTTACTAAACTACAGTACAAACAAAGTTTACTTGTTGCCATGTTCAAACAACAGCACTACGTAGTTGTTCGATACATCTACTGGGACAAGGAGTAGCCAGCATGCCACTGTCCAAGTCTTTCAAGCTGCAAAACTGAAATATTTCCCCTGAGGAAGAAAACCAGACATTTTTCAAGTTTAAACCAAGAGGCAATGACTCTGACTGAGTGAGCTGTTGACCTCCAGCTGACCACACATTCAAAACATGACTGCACCAAACAGCTCTGGGTAGACATGACAAACAAATAGTTGTAAGGTTCAAAAAACAAGCATGTGGGCTAATTTACTAAATATTTTTGCTACTATAATACCAAAGGGGCCTGTGATTTGGGCTGTATCACACATTCAACGCTTCAGTACAGTGTGCTTTCTCACTGAAACAACTGAATGCTGGGAAAGCTGTGCAGCAGTTGCAGATGTGCAGGCCCTGTAAGCTCAGGTTGTTCATGGAAACTTGGAGATGAGTTCACAAATCTTGGATTACTCTTTGTTAACTCCCGAGTTCAAACACACCAAAAAGGAAAACTCAACATATTTCACACATGGAAACAAAAGCAATGCCTGAGGATCTCTGCTATAAAACCATGTTGAGAGGTACGGCTCACATGACAACCTGCTTACATCACTCAGCTGGATGGACAGCTTATTTCTTTTGCCAAGGTATACCTCCAAACCTCGAGATAACTTTCCTTCTAACTTGAGAGCAAAAGTAGCTGGCAGCGCTTCAGGGACAGAAGGCGTGTTATTTTAACAACCTGTAGATACATGAAAAACTAACAGTGCTTGGACATGCCATCACCTTTAAATCACTATACGGTCTTGTCAGAACATTTTTTCATTCACTTATGGGTGTATGCAACAAAGGGTTCCCATTTCAGGATTCAAATAGTGGCCATAAAAGAGCTTTGATTGACTTGTTTGACATTTTCCTCATGATCATGTGCAGCAACCCGCTGACTTGTGCCATAAACATTCATAGCCCTGCTTGTAATTCACAAGTTAAATCACTTACCTCAGGACCGATGTCTCCCTTGGGGCCGCGGAAACCGTCCTCATATTCATAGAAGAAGTCTGGGTCCTCATATCCATAATCATATCCTCCCAAGTCCACATTATCATAGCTGCCATCCAGATCATGATGTTCCGAGCTGTCCACCTGATTCTCACGATACAAAGTGGTTCCATTGGCTCTCAGATTAGTCTCCGGGAATTGGTGATTCTGTTGGAGCGCCAAGAGAGAGTCTCTGGAGTCGGTGATGGAGTTGTTCCTGAGTCCGTCCTTCACATGACTTTGCCTGACTGGTGTAATCAGGCCTGGTAGGGTGGCTCCTGGAGTATGTAGGCTCCCCGAACTGCTTTCTTCCTCTGTGCTGTTTTCAGAGGGATCAGTATCTCCCTGGAGGTTCCTCCCTTTTGCCAAGTTATTTTTCATAGTAGTGAGAGTACTTCTAGAGGTGCTATTGTTGAGATCTAACTCTGCGGGCCCACTCGCGATGGTTGAGGTGGGGTTGTCAGGCTGAAGTGTGGATGCGATGGGGTAGGTAAAGGTTTCCAATGTGGAACTTTGGCTTTCATCCCCAAACTGGGGTTGTTCTGATGGGCTCATGGTTGAAAATTGTTTGAATGAACTAGCTTGTGACATTTTGAAAGCATCTGTGGTTTTCATAGGGGTATGATGGGTAGCTGCTACTCCAACAGGAGACACTGTCAGGGGGTTAGACGGAGGGTCATTTGCCTCGATTTCCAAACCAGGATTTGATGAAGGCAACCTGTAAGTGTCGGCCAGCCGACACTGTGCTTTAAGGTAGTTGCAGTAGTGGGCGGCAGCTTGGGCTGAAGGATAGATATCTAGTTGGCAAACTCGACCATGGAAAGGTGCAGCTTTGGAGTTCATCCTCCCCAGAGTAAAGAGACCCCCAGAATCCCCCAATGTCTGAGATCTCCCCAAGGTTTGCTCCCATTGTCGCACTTCCCCACACTCTGCGAAAAAAGACACTGAGCGTGCATGAACACCAACAGCAAAAGGGTGCTGACGCCCATCCTGCCAGTTGTAGGTGAAATAGATGGGGGCTTTCTCTGCAGTGTACACCACCACTCTGCGTGGCAGCAGCTGAATGCCAAAACGCAGCTTGTTCGTTCCATCTTTTACACTAAAAAGAAAAGCGTTGTTTGCTCTCCAGGAGCTTAGGCTAACCACAACAGAAAACTCCTCACCAATCTCAGGCGGGAAAAGACCGCCTGCCGGAGCCTCATAGAGGGAGTTTGAGTCGAGTAATGCCCCGTATCCAGAAACAGGAGGATTCAAATGTGAGGGAGCTGTGGTGTGAGCAGTCCAATGTGAGTTTGTCCTCTCGTCCTGATAGTCTGTCCTGCCTTGAGCTGTAAGGCCCAATCGAGAGAGGATATCCACTCCTAAAGAAAAGAGAAAACAAAGGTAAGGTTCACGAAAGTCTATGTATCATGGCTTTGATTAGATAGTCCTTCAAGCAAAACAGGTTCTGGACATGTCTTCTGGCACTTGATAGGAATACTGACAGGAGTTCTGGTGTGCATACATGAAATCAAAATTGCAATATCTGCAAATGTTTTGGAATAAAAGTTTGGTCACCTAGTGTTAATCAAAGCTTTGTACTTGCAGTGAGTTCAGTGGACTACACAATGGCTTGTGCTATAGTAATGAAAGACATAATCAGATGTACCAGTGAAATGTCAGGCTCAGGTCCTATAATAACTGCCTTTCTTTTTCAGCCTGCACTTCCTGTCCAGAGGTACATACTTCAGAAAATCGAACATAAAATGTACTGGATTGATAAAGGGTACAAAAAGAACAAATACTGAACATACAATAATTGACATCAATGTATAATGTTTCTTTTCTCCCGATAACATTTTTGATAAGTCCTGATTATTTTGTAGTTATTGGAGCCGTGAAATGAAAAGTAATTCTTCTTTTGGCCGCAGTAATGTGGATCCAGTTGTTCAAACCACCATTAGGTGTATTTGACAAGAAAAGGAAATAAGTTTATTACTCCTGCATAGCTGTTAACATTAAACTAGAAAAGATGTGTCATTACTTTCCAAAGCAAAACATGTGGTGCATTACATAATCTCCATTTCCTGAAGTTCACAGAAAAAAGTCACTGGTCAGACATTATACAGTCTGTCCATGATGGTACTGATGACTTTTGTTTGTCTCTTGAAATAAGCACCAGAGAGGCAGCTGTGGTCCATATGAGTGAGGAGACCAGAAAAGGATAACACCAAACTTTTACACAGGACATCTGCCCACTTAGACTTTTCAATAAATCTACAGTACAAGAATGATTGAAGCTGTTTAAGTCGAGGGAGGGAATGTAGCTTACAGGAATGAGACGTACAGTTGACATCCAGGAGATAGTTTTGCTTTTTAGTCCTTCACATCACGTCGGTAGACTATCTAAGCATGCTGATCTCAGCATGCACTGGGATGTTTACGTTTTGAGCCTGGGGTAATGTCAGCCCAGATTCCAATTAACCTGTCTCATATGTGAAGACAAGCAGCTCCAGCACTCTGTGCATTCCTCCTCCCTTGACTATGATGGATTGATCCTGCATGTAGTGGATTTATCAACTGTAGATATGTAGGAAGATCACAATGCAAATGAGAAAGGTAGTAAAATGTGGGGATGATCCCTCAAGGCAGCTTGCTTTCTCTGTGCAGGTGCAGGTCAGTAGAAAGTCTGCATAGACACACACATACACTCCTATCTTTGAATAAATATGTGAGGATTCATCTCAAGGTCAATCCTAAATTTAGATCAATGACAATGTGTCATATTTTTAACAGTGGCCTAGTGGTGTGATTGAAGCCGCATTGCTTTTTGTAAGTTTTTGCACTTATAATTCTGAAAATAATGCCTATGGTATTGGAAAAGACCGTCACATCCAGAGAAGCACATTTGAATATAATTTGTTGCAAGTCTTAAAAAAAGCCTCTGCTTTCCATAATCAAGTCCTCTTCTGTGCTGTCCTCACCTCCAACTCCTCTCATCTTTGCTGGTTTGTTTAAACAACAATCAAATCAAAATCTTGAAAAAGAAACACCAAGAAGAAAATAGAGAAGAGGTTAAGACAGGGGCTACCAAAGTTTCTCCAGCATGCTGGCCTCGAGTGCAAGAGCTGACATGTTGCGGAAGAAAGTCAAAAATGAAAAGAACTGCAAAAGAAGAGGTCCTTTTTGCTGCCACTAACCATAAATATCATTTCTGCAACATAAACCAAGTACTGCGATAAAATTTATCCCATGAGAACTGTGTTTCAGTCCAAGTACAGGTTCTGCAATGAGTCTTTCTGCTGGATCTGAAACTGACACGTGCATTTTCCTTTACAATCATCAAATTTTCAAATGAACTGAAATGATTAAGAAGCACAACATGTTCTGAAAGTCTCAGTGGATTGATCTTACTGATTGTGATTGGTTGTGATAGTATGAGGTCAGAACCTTACCGTGAGCTAGGTAGTCGTCTTCTGCAGAGAGTGCTGCTGAGCATACTGACAGGAGAAGGATAAAGTTCCACCTAGAGGGACACACAAATACAAATTACAACAGGTTAGTTCATTTTAGCCATAAACATTGAAGCAAAAAAAGAGATTCCTTATTGATGTTTTGTACCTGCAGAAAACAAACTAATTCCAAGGCTAAGCTGAACTTAAACTTGTGTCTTTCCTTGTCTATTCACTCAGTCATTCAAGAGTCGTAATCCATAGGGGCCAGTGCAATGTAATATTACTTTTTCTGTCATAGTATGTGATATTTTCCAGACAATATCAGTGTAAGCAGGATCATATATAGATTGAGATATGCAGAAGCATAGAAAAAAGGTACATAAGAAGAAAAGGCACCAGGTAGCATGCAATAAACAAGTGCCATAGGACAGTGACATACAAGTACATTCACAGGCTTAATTCGTTCATGATTTACTTGCTCCCTCTTGGTAATATCATGCTTCAACATGGCCTCCATTTTCACTGTTACACTGATGACACCCAGCTCTAAATTTCCACCAAATCCATTACCAAAACAAACCAGTCCTCTATCACTAACTGCCTCACTGAAAAAAATACATGGATGCACCTGAATTGCTCATCATTACTTCGATTCCTCTCCTTCTTGTTGACACAGATACCTAATTAAAAGTTGGTGCATCCAATGTGCACGTGAATGCACCATTGTAGTTTAGAGCATAATTTACTCTGCATATCTTTGAGTATCATCTACTAGTACACAATGTTTTCAGTTTAACTTTGTTTTTCCTTTCAGATCAGACATTGATATGAAGCCATCTGTAAGAGATACATTTTCAAGTTCTATCAACCAAATTGGTGCCAGTATCTCAATGAAAAACAGTGATCTTAAAAATGAAATAAATAAATTAATAAATAAATAAAGACATTGGATTGAGATCAGTAATAAGAGAAAAGAAGAAATCTGGGCCCCTTAACATGAAACCTAACCCCTGTGTTTACAAAAGCAGTTGTTCTGACATTTTAATGTTTAAAAATATTGTCATTCAGGGAGCCCTTTTTGTGTCATGTTTTATTATTTCCAAACAGTGAGGGAGTTTTTTTTTTGTCCCAAGGGCATAGTTGGTGTGAGACAATTTAATGGTGTTTATGCAGGCATTTTAGCTTTGGCTGCAGAAAGGAGATTCAAAAGAAAAAAAGCTTGAAATAGAGACTGGTGTTACATCTGACTTGATATTGTATTAAGGGCTCTCTGCCTTGAAGCGCTCTATTCCCAAGCTTCTCAACCCAGCACTTTTTGATTAGCAGGAGTTAATTTCCAATCTCTTCCAACAAACCACATCCTCATTGTTGCTGCCACTGTTATAGAAGTGTAGTGGAGCTAAATTTAGGCAATGAGAAAGAAAATATTGATGTGAAACTTTGTCAGCCTATGTTCCACTATTAAAATATTCTCATTTCAAAGCCGAAACAGTGAAATATGAGGACTTCAGCAACACTGCACTGCATAACGAAACCCTGCAGCAAAAAGTATATATGGACTGTTAATCCTTTGACCCTCATTGACCCCACCTCTAGGTGGCACTGCCCACCATGGAGCTAGACAATCAGTATTAACTGTGAATGATATCTGTTAAGGAACTCAGATGACGGTGAATTCACAATTTGATTTGAAATTTCTTTCTTAATTTAGATGTAATTTTCAAATATGTCAATAGTAGTAAAAAGAAAAAGACTTGTGGTTAATGACTGTACTTTGATTATTTTCATCTCTAAAATGAAGTAATTCCCAGCAAACAACATATGGTCTCATTATCCACATGAGCATTTTAAGGTCTACTAACTCAAAATGCAGGATTTTCAGGCAGGGTCAGCCAATAAAAGATAAAAAAGCTGAGATGTTTAAAAGTATAAAATACTAGCTTTTTAAAACCATTCTGTCCTCTTCAGACACTTTTTCCATTTGGTAGAAAAGTAATGACTAATGAAACAAATCTTAAAGACCAAAGTCCATAGTCAGATACCCATCAAACCACAAAACATTATCTGAATACAGTTTGATGGTAATTAAATGAGACAAAGTTCGCATCCAAACTTGACTATAACCAGATTTTTACGATTTGCTTCCTACTGCTTCCATAGTAATGTTGTACCTCCTCAAACTTTAACCTGCAACATACTTTACAGAGCATTTATCATGTACAGCTTCAAAGCAGAGTCTGTACCTTTGAACCAAATCAATCACATGGACAGCCCTGCACACGGTAACATCTGCTGACACAAGGTGAAGTGGCTTCCAGTTAGATGATTTTCAGCCCAGTGCAATGGTGCAAAAAGACTCCAGGAGACAGTAGTCCTGCTATGTTAATATGCAGTTACGTAATACTGCCAGAAAGAGGACTATCAATCACAGGCTGCTGTCACACCTTAAGCCTTCAGGGATTGTTTTGTGAGTGTGATGACACTGTATTATAAACAGCTCTCTTTAACAGCTGTTTGGGACTAGATTAACCCAGCACACAGGCTACTGGTGTTCATATGGCCCTGTTTAAGGGACAGACAGTCAGCCATGTTTGTTTTCCCGGAGGAGACTCTAGCAAGAGAAAGAGAACGAGGAAGAAGGGGAGGGATGGAAGAGAATTGACTCAGAGTAGAAACACTATGGGCTGTTTTTGTCACCTGTTACCCATCGAGAGACTGGTGCGACATTCCTTAGCCGGGAACACAGACAAAACCCCACGCAGGAAAAAGCAATAGGGAGAAAACAAGGAGGGGGGATAAATGATGACAATGATTCATCTGTTGCAAGAGGGTTAAACAGACATCTATAAAGCCAATGGGTAACTGGTTCTGCTTAAAAGCTGGCAGGGTTTAAAAGTAGAACGAAAAGAAAGAAAAAAGTAAAAGACATAATATTCACTGTTAGAGTTTTGGCTACAGCCATCTGATGCTGATTCAGTGCTTTTTTCTGCCTGTCTGTCCTGCAGTCTCCCTGTCCAGGCTATTTTGAGGTTCCTTTGCACATCTGCCACCAAACATGCACAGGTAATCGCTTCGACAAATCAGCAGGCATCAGTGCAAGAAGGAAATGTTTCCTCGCACCTTATTCTTCTCTTGGTAATTTTTGTTCATACATTGTCTTTTCTAATTGTTTGATTTTGTTGCAAAAGTAAAAACTTTAGATTGTACATTCTACGTACAAAGCCACTAGTGTCAAGAGTTTCTTAAGACTTGTAGTAAATCCCTGTCTAAGTGACAGCTCGCTATGACAGGCTTTCCAGTCCTTTGCAGTTCATGGAAAAGACCGCTGAAAGCAAGACAAAGCTCCCCAAACACTGCTCTGTTGACTAAGGGAAATACCACTATGTGGGGAGTGGGTGTCATGTCAGGACTATAAATAATCACAACTTTAAAACTCCCCTCTGCAATGAATCATTCCAGCAGAAACAGATCTCGCCGTTCTCCCCTCCAAATTAGCTTGAATCCTTAACAATGGTTCATTCAAGTGAGGAGAAGACCAAGAGGCAAATGTAGAGTGGTCCATGCGGTTTGGCAAAAAGGAGAAAACTCACTTAGGTTTTGTTTACAATTCTCACAAGGAAAGGGAAACTCTTTTCTGGAGGTCATCATTAATGTCAGTCAAGGGGCAGCTTTGTGAGCAGTGATATTCCCACTTTTCTGTTTCCACGTCTAATTTTGCAGGCCACTTACCAAATCCATTAGTGACAAAGCATGCAGTGCTACTAATCTATCCTAACAAGTCTTAAATGTTGGAAAACATTAATTTATTCCTGATCCTAGTTGAGGTTAGAAGTTATATACAAAGCTTACATTGACTTTTCTGTACAATGACATGGCCTCCGATGTTTATGACCATCCAAACATACCCAATGGGAGTCACCTTGACTGACCTGATCCCATTTCATCCCTTCTGTTGACAATAGGGAGACTGTTTCTGCCTGCAGAGTAACCCAACAGTAGTTGAGGAAGTCTTTGGAATTACTCCACACAGAGTCACTCTTCAGAAAATTGAGGTTTATAGAGCTTGACCCTTGAGCATTTGTCTAACTTCCACTGTTGTAAGCCCATTGGTGGAAACGCAGCTCAGTTTAAATGGAGTGTACACCAAAACAGAAGGAAAACTTCAATACACAACTTAGCACTGTCTATTTAGAAACTCAATGTAGGTCAATTTGCCAAGACTTTGGGAGCGAGTGAGACACATCTGACATGTAAAATATGACATCTGTGATAATTGCAGTAGACTGCTCAAGTTAATACCCAGTCCAACACCCACATACACACATTGTTCATTCTCTCAAATAGGAACATCTGACTTTCTTGCCAATCAGGTGCTCTGTTCTTGCATGCTTCGCTTCTCAAACTCACTCCAAACATTCCTCGATGTGAATAAGTAGCTGATACACAGCCAATATCTGCTCTCTACAGTACTGTTCGTGTTTCAGCTTCAACACCTGTGTCCTTAGCATAATTACTTCATTATGGAACGTTCAAGTGTCTTCCTTCATGCCCAAATTGCTACTGGCGAAAAACTTGTTTCCAGCTTCTAATTGCTTACCAGATGCTTATCTCTTGCCAAGTCTGAAATTCACCCGCTGTCATTCATTTTCAAACTACACCAAGCAACTGGTGAATAAAAAGAACTCTAAATATAACTCCCAAGATCAACATGTCATGTTGGGATGCTTTGTCTCTGTCACTAAGCCAAGCGTGCTGCATGTTTGTGCTCCCTCAGGAGGGTGACTGGAGTCAAGAGGTCACTACAGACCAGAGTAAAGATTGACTCAGTCCACAAGACAGCAAGCAGACAAAGGGCTGTGAGTAAACTTCCACAGGTCTTTATTGGTTTGCCCTTTTCCGGTTGCAGGAGGACCTGCAGATGTTAGGAGGGCCGGATACACTCACTCACACAGACGGGTTAAAATACTTTTAGCCAAGCTCCAGTGTGGAGAAGTTGCACAGAGTGTAATCTCATCATGTACACCAAGAATAAGCAAACTTACAGATAAGACAAGTGGAACCCTCTAGCTGATGCCATCAGTTCTTTTTCTTTAATTTCCCTGTAAAGCTAATGACATCAAAAGACCAGTTCACATAAAATAAATCAATAAATTTTCCCCCTTAGCATGTCTTATCAACTGGTTATACTATACAAAGCTTCTCGCTTGTTTTACATGTTACAGTAAAGTGTATCCCCAATGTGCTCAGGCTGAGGTCTGTTGATTAGCCTTTCATCTGCTGGTGAAACACTGCTGTCAAGAATTTCAATTATGTGTGAAATGAATAATTAAGGGGCAAAGACAACTTTATATTGTTCTCATTAGTGACTAATTACGTTGAAAACAAGCTTTACAGTTGGAAGAGAATGAGTGACACAATCATAATACTGATTTTGTGATCAAAACCTCATCTTATGGGTCAAAACTTCTATCCCAGATTGAAGTAAAAAACAAAATTGTTAAGTGTTTACAAAAGACTCTCTGGCTGGATTATATGGAAAACAAAACATGTTGTGGCATGAGGCAAAATGAAAGGGGATTAAGACCCTTTACAGAAAGCAGAGAGAAAGCTAACATGTATCGTACTTACATACTGTCCACTAAATATCTGTATCTTAATTGTATTTCTGCCTCAGAGTGATAAAAGTGCAACAGAGTGGAATAACACTAGCTTAAAAAAATCCCTTAATAATCTTTCCATTTTCTTTGTTGTACTAATAGAAGTAGACAACCTGTGGTTTACACTTAGAGAAGCTGCTGCTCCCTTTTGTTGGATACAAGACTCGGGGATGTCTGAAAGCCAGGTAGCAGCTAGCTTGTTTAACCCTGCTTGCTTATTTTAGGACTATGATTCATACATTCATCTCCGTTACAGTGAATGCTCTCAACTGGAGCCAAATTGTCACTGAAGACTTCCCACTTGTTGACAGAGAACACATGACTTTAAACCAGTTAAAACCCTGGACTAAGCAGTAGCAAGGCAAAAGTTAGCTTTTAACACACTCTTAGAAACAGCTAACTTGGCTTAGTAAAGCTAGTTTCAGTTCAAAAGCTGACTGAAACCTTCCACCTGGTTTAATAATTTCATTTAAAACACTTACTCATTCTGTGAGAGATTGAAAGACAGTCTAAGAAAGACGTCTGCTGAGAACGTTGTCTGCACAATCAACAGCTAGCACACGGGATAAAACATTAGCGTTCTACAGGCTCTTCAGTCAAAGTCGGGGCTGCAAATTTAACAGCCGAACTTGACGCATCAAATTAAGAATCCTTCACCTCCCATTCATAATACCAACAGAAAAACTAGTTATCGGTCAGCTTACCACCGCAAAACACACTGTGTACTGCAAGGCCCATTAAATTAATCACTCAAACAGCTTATTTCAATTCTGAACAAAAACTCAACAAAGAATGAAAACAGGGGAAAAAAGAATTGCAAACCTGCAGTGATAAAAAATTAAGCTGATGGCCGATAGACTGAGGTCCCTTGAGTGAAACCAGCTCCGACAGCCAAGAAAACCCCCAAAAAGTCCAGGCTAGAACCCCATTTTATAGCAGAACGAAACATGTTTACAGCCGCGATCATAAAATCGTTTTGGTCTCTCTACCCGGGTTGATTTCTTTTATGGCAGATCAAAGTTAAAAGCTATGCATATATTACGTTTACATTTACATTATTGGAAGCGTTGCTGATTTATATGACAGGTTGGCTATTTGCTCAGAAGCTTGAGGCTTGTCTTTCTTATTCTTTGCTGGTTTCAAGATTAATTGAAAGCTTGGTTGAGTCAACATTTCCCATAGGGTGACCAAAAAGTTTGAGCTGGATTATCTGTCCACTTGAGCTGCCATACATTTGGCATTTTCATCAGCCATTAGTCCACACCCCCTCCTTCAATAAGTTATGCCAGCCCCACTTCCTGGAAATCTTGTACCATCAGTTTAATCCATGTGCACATTAGTGGCTGGCCCTGAGACGACTGAAAGTAGAGTGTACAGTAAATGAGCTTCTTCAACAGCTACACAATCCAACCACTGGCAGCAAAGGAGCAACAGTTCCTGCAACAGTGGGTGATTGTCTGGAGCTCAGGAGCCGGTTAACCACTGATGCATACACACTAACTCTCACCATGCATTCAAGGGAGGCCACACTTGTTCTCAGTAGACTCAGTTCTCCCATAAGGCTCTCATTTTTTTCTCTCGGGGACAAAAACAAGGGAAAAAGGACCTCTTGGGATTTCAGGTCCACTTTGTTTCCATCCAGCAAACACTGTCAGCAGGGAACAACAGGAAGCATTGAGAGCTCAGCTCTTTTTAGATCTTATCTGGAAGGGATTCATAATAGAGTACAGACAACTTGGACACACTTCTGATAGGAGAAAATACATTTCCTGCAAAGTGGCCTACAGAGGCATGCACATTTCTGCAGCTCTGCAGTCCCAGCTGGACAACAAAACCTGCATGCAGGATGTCAATAATAAACACGTCCATGAGGAATGTTTAGCTTTAAGGCACTATTTAAATCATTTGAAGCCAAAAAGCTGTTACAGCACTTGATCAATTTGCTAGATAATAAACTTTTAATAGTCTCTCTTATGTTTCCATCCTCATTCAAAGTAACAATGATTTATGACTGACATGCTGAATAAGCATCATTATTTCCAAGTCACTCTTATCCAGCCCCCCCTCTATGTTCTCAAGTGTTTATTTCCCAGCTTATCATTGCTATGTGAGTGGAGGATAAATAAAAAAGGGGATTCAGCAGATGGCCAGATGGTATTCACATTATGATGTTGGAGATTCCAGGCTGCATGTTCATATGGCGAGTTCAAAGCCAAGACCTGTGCACTCACTGCTGCAGAACTGTCAGCTACATTTATCAAGATCAACCGAGGATAGAAAAGGAGCTGACTGTAAAACATTCAAAAGTTGAAACACATGCACCCATGGAAAAGTGCAAGAATCATTCGGGACGGTTTGGCTGCAGAGTAGAGTCAATGTGGTTTGTATGCAGAGTTAAAGATGTCACAAACAGAGTTGTAATGAGAAGATCCTGAAATGTAAGACAATTCTATAACGGCTCATGATCTCAGAGCAGGATTAAGTAGCTGGGGGGGACTTTGTGAAGTCAGTTGGCGCCCCTGTCAGGGAAATCTGCCAAAGAACTACAGAGGATGTAAGCCAGCCACTTTTCATTCATATGAAAAAAGAATCAATGACGCTGATATTTAATCAAACATTAACAGAGATAGCTTTAACACACATAGTTAAGTTTGCCCACTTACGTCGCTGCCGCGGAAACGTGTCCACTCCTTGTCCGTTGAGCTCCTAAATGCATTTGTATGCATTTGTCCAGGCAGCAGAGATCTGGGTGAAAACAGAATCACACTCACGAGGATACCTGCACATGGGGTTAACTCTTTGACAGCAGCCAAAGGAAGCGTGAATCGGACGCAAGACTTCTGCAACCTCAGAATTTCCTCATGGTATCGCAGTCCGGAGGAGAGATCTCTCCTGACTCGAGTCAGACCTGAGCTCCTTGGATTCTCTGCGCTCTGCGGCGCGCAATGACCAGGGTTGTTCAATCCAAGCTGAAGACGCGCAGCAGTTTCATACAGAAAGTTGGGTCGCAGAGAAGCTTGCCAGTCAGTTGCAGCTTGAACTGGGTTGAATGTGTGGGAGTCACAGAATCAGAGTGTCTTAGAGTGCAGATCCAGCTCCGCGCGGTTTTACCTCCAGGCGGTGGTTTCTGCTATGTGCCTTGACTTGCACTGATGCAAGGGGACCCGTATTCACCCTAACACAACTCCTACCAGCTGGTGGTGTTGTGTTTCACCACTTACACACTCGTGACATCACGCATAGAGCTTTGGCTGGTGTTCACCGATGCCCTTTGTCTTCTTCAACTGCTGTATTATTAGCCAAAACAGCTATTATTAGACTAAAGCTGTGAGGAGGGCATGTCCAGTTTGGAAACTTTACATGAACTTACTTGCAGAACGCACTTTATTTTGACACTGACAACAGTACACTGAAATAAAGCCAGAGAAACAGATCAGCTGGTACAGCTTCATGTTGATTGCTGACAAGCAAATTTGCCAGGTGCTGCAGCTCAAGGCACTGTTGTTCTGGCATGACTTTGTTATCCAACATTGGGAAACAAGTATCAGGATGTATTTTAGTACTTAAAGTGTAATTCTTCGAGACAATAAACCTTAAGCTCACTAATGCACAATTGCTCTGTGGATAAGTCACACTAGGATTTCTCTTGAGTGTAATGAGAAAGAGCAAAACACTTTGCGGTCTGCAGTCTGGACAAGTTGGCTGCCATTACCATTATAAATAGGCTTTCCTTATAGATGAATAATTATCAGGTTATAAAAGAAGGCATTAGCCTCTAAAAATGATTGGTTAGCAATTAGAAAAAAAGGTTTTACATTCAAAACTAATACTTTCTGCCCTTTTTAAATTTTATTCATGAGTTCCTGGCATATGATTGCTGTTAAACCAAAAACTGTAGAAAGTAACACACTTAACTTGTTTGGTAGAGCTGGGAGATGTAAATTATGATGGATTAAAAAAATATATTGAACAATGATGAGACCTGTTGGTGTATTGCAAAATTTATGACTGATCATTCTTGTTGCAAAGTGGAAAGTCTGGAAAAAGTCCAGAGTTGAGAAATTAAAATGAAACAAATAATCTTAAAGGAACTGGGAGGAGAATCAGTATGAAATGGATTGCAGCGACTCCTTCAGTTGGAGGATTGACATAAACTGTTGTGATGACGTGACTCTTGTATTTGTTTTGAAAGATGGCGGCTCTTCCCTTTAACACTACTTTTTTTGTTTGAGACAACTTTTCTGGGATTCAGGAGGTAATAATGAATCAACAGTTATTGCTTGAAACGTGACAACAAGCAGACTTTGTGAGTTTGTACCATAATTTAGTAGCCGACTACATTTAGTGCTACTCACACCCTGATGCCCTGAGATGCATTTGTGACATGTATCATGAGTGAATCCTGGCTATGTCCTACCGGTGCTCATACACCAAGCAGGGCTAGCATAGCCTGGCTCTTCATTTTGTTGATAGACTCTCAAATTAAACAGATCCCACATGCATGTGGTTTGGAATGATCACAAACAGCTTCATCCATGTTTGAGCCTTTAGCTCATGCTCTATCACTCTCCTGTTTAGCATTCTTCTCCTCTCTCCTTTTCCTGTCAGGCAGTCCAGCTCCAGTGTCTGCTATTACTACAAAATAAATATAATAATTTTTTTTCAGCAGATAGAAACACAGATCTCTCTGCTAAACGATGTCAGCCAGCGTGGTATTGTCAAAACGACTTATACTTGCCGCAAATCCATCCTGTCCAGTGTGACCCGATCAAGATGCCAGGAAATAGACAACCTACTTTGGTGCTGATAACTTCAGTATAAACTGAGGATTATGGTCAGACATATATCTACATATGAGCCTTTTTCAAGACCACTTAGACAGTCCTTGCTGTCCCTTTAAAGGAATATGGACCTAGGTGAGGAATGTATAGAAGTACATGCACAGTGCAGTCAAGGGGTATGTTGTATAAGCAGAAACTTAGCACATCCTGGTCTGAATTTTATCCGACCAGACTTCAGAATAACTGCATCAAGCCCTCTCATTTACACATGCATCTGCAATGATTATCATACAGACAGGCATGTGACTTAAATCTGTGAAGTTCTGAGGGTATAAAACTCACAGTTGGTTCACAGGTTGGGCAGAATGCCAAGTAATTTGATGGGTTTGGATTTTACATAAGCTCCATCTGACCAGATTTAAACAAACACAGATTTATTAAATGCATAAACTCTTGTAGTGTTCCTCATAAAATACTTTAGCTCTGGTACTGATTATAGTTGGAAATAACCCCTCTTTGTTTCTCTTGAAACTGAATCCAAACACCACAGTGTCCCCCCCTCTGAAAAGACACCTTCTTTTCTTTTTATCTCTTGCATCGGTTTTTCCAAACAAACCGGCTTTAACACACTTCCACCGCTCCCAATCCAGGTTAACCCATTAACCCAGAACAAACAGAGCTCTGTGGGTCCCTGAGTTCCTCCCATCCTCCAACCTTAACCCCAGCATCCTCCTCCAGACATTTGCAGCCTCCCTCAGCTCAGCCTGGACAGGGAGGTAGTCCATATGGTTTCCAGTTTAGGGAACTAGGGGAATGCTGCGAGAAGATGGAGGAGTTCCTGCCTGTAATCCCAGGTGGAGCACAGAAGGTTTCTTAACCTGAAAGACAGTTACAGTGAACAGTCACTATGTCCAAACAATGAGTAATTCACTTAGGTTGAAGTGACATGAAAACTCTTTCCAGCTGTAATGAAGAGTGCAGCAAATAAGGAGCACTCATTTTTTTTGTGCATGTGAACTGCAGCTTTTGTGCAATGGCGGTCTGTCTGTGTCTGCAGCACAGGGTCAAACTTTCCTCCTTCTCTTCATCAAAGGCACTTCTCTCCGAGGAGGAAGCATTTGCACTGGATTTTCTCTCCCTCTTCTATCTCGCTGGCTTTGCCATCAGCCAGCACCTTGGGATAGCAATGCTCCGACCAGATGTTTTCTTCCACTTCCAAGGAAACTAAAAAAGTCAAGATGCTGGTGTCCTGACAAGATCATGAATCAACACTGCGAACAAATGAATTACATTTTGTAGCAAAGCCCGGACACAGACTTCAATAATATCTCTCTTAGAAGAATATAGTTTGTGCCATTTTATGACCAGAAACATTAAGATCTGAACCCAGCAGTGTGCCATATCCAAGCTTTGATTGAAACTCTAATGGAGATAATGATATAAATCCGTATGGCTGCTTGCTGCACAAATGCTCTATAAAGCTTTTCACTATACGACCCCATAAAACTACTTCAGCCAAATATGTAAGCAGATTTACAGCAAACTTTCAAGATACACTTTCCCTTTTTTCATGTCCAGATGTGTACTAATCAGTCCATTGTGCTATGAAGCACCAGAAAATTCGGCCCAAAGAGCGAGTAGTGTCCGATAATCAGAATCAGATCATCCCTTTTTCTGCTCTCCAGAGAAACGTGCAGATGAGTGAACTCAGAGCCCCCTCCTAATAAAAGCTGCGGTATTCCCCCTTGTGTATGTAAATGACCATCCAAAACAAAATTGTTGTAATCATGCTGGAATTATGGAAGAGGTTAATGGAGCGGTACTTTATGGCGGTGACTATTGAAGATTTTAAATGCAGGAAGTCCGGACAGCATCCAGATCAGTACCGCATGTGATCAAGCTTTCCATATGATCAGATATTACATAATGCAGGAAGAGCACGTGTCCATGCTCAAGATGAGTTTTTCCTCATTCACAGATCTGTGTCTCATTTGGACTCAGGGGTGTCAGTGTAGCAATAGGGAACATGGTTTCTGATGTTACAAAAGTGAAGACAATGCCAAAATGTGTTCAATATGCAATACTTCAAACAGCCAGCAAGGGGAGACTACAATGGTGGAAGTTCAAGTGTCTTGAACCAGATGGGAAATGACCTGACTTCTCAGTTGATTTATTCCGTAAGTAAATATTTTCCTTGTGAGTTTATGGCTGCAGCTGCAAGTTTTAAATCCTCCTTAATGCAGTCTGATGTTCATTTTGTTAATAAATGTCTAATTCCAAGTAAAAAGAACCAAAAGACAGAAAATGTGGGGGGGATATTCAAGGTTGTTTTCATGAAGACCCGTAGACCAAAATGGTGATTAAAAAAAAGCGTTTCTCACTAGCATAAGTTCCAGCTCTCTATAGAAAAATTATTAAAGTTACTGTATTATGCGATTTCATAGCACAGTGGAATACAATTTTCATGATGCCAAAAAAACAAGAAACAATAACATAACAATCCATAGCCTTGTAGCTAAAAAATCTACCCACAGTGCAAAGAGCAGGCATCACATAGCATTATCACCATTACCAAGAGTCCAGAACCTCCAAGACCCTGCCAGACCCAAGCATAACATTGGCATACTTTGGCAGAGACTTAACCTCCGTAAACTATGCTAGTCGCCAGAACCGGGAATATCTGCCAGGTGAGCGACAGCCACTGTATTTAAAAAACACTGACAACATGATTCCTCCCGAAAAGTGAAGCCAAGGCATTGAAAGTCTCAACAGAGTGCCTACAGTATAAGTAATTAATGCAAGTCAAACTAGCAAATGAGAACACATTATAAAGATTTTCCAGAAACATGATGCCACACATCAGTCATTAATGCAAATTCTTGTACAAGTGTTTATGTTTTTTGGAGGAGTTTGGTTTTGATTAGTTAGGCCGGATCTATAAACACATTTACAATCCAACAGCACTGCAGGTGTGAACAAATGGACCCACCGACCATGTAAACATGCTTATTTATTTATTTATTCATTTTTGAGGGGGAAAAAAACAACAGTGGCATTTACTGAACTGATACCCAAATATCTGAAATCTGAAGTTTAAATATTAAAATGTTTTGTCTTACAGGGTTGATGAGAGGATGTAGTGTTGTGAGTGACAGCTTGACTGACAAATACAGGCCCACACAGCATTTTTCAGTGTGTTTGCAGGGAAGAAGATTAATGGTAAGGAAACACAAGAGTAATTGAATGTTTCAGAAATATCAGTATCTGCTTCAAACTAACACAAAAATCTAGTTTGTGGATTTTACTCACTATAAGAATCCTTATATGAGCTTTGATTAGTGTAAAAGGTGGAAACTCAATACTGGCTTCACCACCCCGGGTATTTTGGCTTCACTTTTCACACTGGGAGGTGGCAGAGGCATGTCATCCATACTTAATAATTAGTATGTGCAGGTAATCTGGAGTGTAAGGATGCCGTCAGGTCCCAGGCACACATCTAATAACATGAACCTCAAATTGCAAATAGAAAGACTTTTAGCCACTTGTATGTCGTGCTGTCCAAATATGGACATTTTTTTGCTTCTAAATAGAAATAGTTAATGTGGGCTCTCTTATTTTTCAATTCATTCTATATGACCCAGTGGTCCTATGTTTCCCTACCTGCCCACTCCTGATTTCAACTCCAGAACTTCCCTGGATTCAAACCCCACGTCCTGGTTTGGAGAGCATCTTGTCTTTCAGGGATGACATTTTATAGTACAGTAACAGCTTGTAAATGTAGGGGTAATGGAAACATAAAACCTCACTGGACCAAAGTGAAGCCAAAGTCAACCTAAGTGGTGAAAGGGGTGAGGAAGCTGGAAAGTAGTGGAGGAGGAGAGGCTCTATGCTTGGTAGAGCATAAACCATAATGTTGTCTTAAAATCAGCCAGTGGACTTCATGAAAAGTGCTTACTGTAAGTGCATTCTTTCTGCAGACACTGCTGGTTAAGTGTCATTACAGCTCATCAATAGGTCTGCTGAGTGAAAGCAATCAGCTGGCTAGTGTCTGTGCGACCGTCCCAACAGCTGACTCGACTCTACCTGCAAACTGCTGAGACACTAAACATGGCTCCGTCTCTAATTAGCAGGCACAGCCCTGTGTAATTTCTGTCCTGTGTGCGTGTCACCGGCTTGAAGGGCTGTTATTTCGCCGAGTGGGGAGAGAGTGGGCAACAGCTGGGAGAGTGCTTAACAGATGGTGGAAGTACAGAGTGGACGATAGCAGAAACAATGCTCCATGTAAGAGCTCAAGATTCTGTGTGTGTGTGTGTGTGAGTGCACATGCTGTGAGGTGGTGAGCAAAGCGTAAGGGACCACGGGAAAGCAGGGAGAGAGGGGCCAGGGGAGTCCAGGGTGAAGGGGGTGTTTGGGCTCAGAGGAAGTTTGGAAGTGTGTGGAGGGAAAGTGAAAGTCCTCTTGGGGGTTAAGTGAGGAGGAGGGGGGCAAAGGAGAGGAACACACACACTGAAGGGGAGATGTTGCCACATGTTTGGGGCTTAGTTATGTTGTGAGGTTGTGGGATGGACTTCAGAGTTGTGGCTCTGGACAGGATGCCTGGTTAGCCGATGGTTCATTTAAGCAGCAAAACATCTTTTAAATTGATTGAAAACCAATTAGTTGTTTTATCATTCATACACATGAACAGGTTTCTTTTTGTTGCACGACTGTTAGGAGATTACTAGAAGTGTTGTTTCTTTTACCTTCACTTCTTCCGCTGCACCAGGAGTGTGTTTCTACATGTTTGTGACTATCAGTTCATGTTTGTGTGTGTAAACCTAACCCTCAAAAACCAGCCGCCTGTCAATTTTCGAATACCTCTGTCATCTAAATGCTGCCAAAATCACATGTCTGAACTTCATAGATGACTCACATTTAAGATGAACGTCAAATAATTTATGGTTTCCTTAACAGTATCCATTAACAGTACTTCAGGGGAACCAGTGCAGCGTCTGTGCATGAATTTAACTTTGAGCAATTAAAAAAACAGCTGGGAGGAAAATGAGTGCAGGAAAATAAGGAAACTGCTGACATAGGTGTATGCTTTTTTTTAAGTGGTACACCATTTATCACCTGCATGGAAATGATCTCTGATGTTTTCCATTCTGTGCATGCCAAACCTTAAAAATGCAAAGTGCAGAGAAAACCTGAAGTGCAGTGGCTCCACTGTATGGGTGGCACTATTTAAGCTTTAATTAAGAGGAGAATGTATACCTTGATGAGAGTATTTAACCCATGATGATACATAATTTAAAGAAAACCCTGCTTTCCAAATGGGCATCAACACAACATCAGTTGTTTGACTGACAGCACCATGCATTTAGCATGATGACCCTGCAATGATGATGAATGAATACAGAGTGCTGGAAAGGTAACATTAGCTTCTGTAAATTGCCACAGGGACCTTAAGTATGTATATCATTCAGTGCTTCTCTGACCTTTTCCTGTGTGAACATGCAAATCTAGAGCTGTAATTCTGCAGGATGACACAGACTCTTTCAAACATTAATATTGATGAATCTTTGAGGGACATGTAATAAACTATTCAATCTTGTGCAAAAAATTCAGCTATTTTTCCTCAAAGTCAAATTATGGCAGTAAATTTTCATATGCACCACATTAAAAAGACAGTTTCCTCCACTTTCTAATACATAATCTACATCAACACCAGCTTTTATGAATGCGCACTCTGCCCAGTTTCAAGGAAAAAGTCTGGGATACTGGGAACTATCAGCCTTTGTGTGGTCACCCATCTGCCATGAAAACATGGCTTTTTTTTTTTTTACTACAAATTACACAATTGCATACTTGAATCATTACAAAAGTAATGAGGCAGGGATAAAAGCAGTTTAATTGCTGCATCAGATTTTTTTATCACAACAAGTGTGGCTTTAAAGACACCTGGAGAAGAACCTGATGTAACAGGATAAGATCAGCAGACACATCTAGTCTTTGATACCGATGTCCATCATTGTCCAGAGTTCAGTCTGCTATAAGTTTTTGGAATGAAGAGAAAGAAGAGAAAGGGGGAGCCAGAGAAGAGGCTTGATTTAGGGAGGGGGAGAAAAAAAGCCACCTTGACCTTACTTTCATCTCTGGAGCTGATCCTCTGTCTGGCGTGAATCCTCTGAGGAGCTGGCCGTCGAACAGAGAGAGGCTTTATACTTGCTTACTACAATGTTCCTCGGACAAAATCCCTGCTCATTTCTCGAGAGGGTTGAGAGAATGGCTTGAAAGGCATGTTCCCTCTTATCTCCAGTGATATCATTAGGCTGTGAGTAATTAAGGCTCGATCCCATTTATTTTCTGTGTAAAGTGAAGCCAGCAAGGATGATGATGATAAGTTTTATGCAACTACAATACACAATCGGACAGTCACAAAAAAGTTGTGGCAATTGTTTGAAACCTTGAACCCACAAGCATCCTTCTCTGCTCACATTCTGTGTTAAATAAATCATTAACCCCCCCCCCCCATACTTCTTGCATTTATTGTTTATCATTAAATTAAGAAGACACAATGAACAGAGTTAAGGGAAAATGTCAGATAGTTTGATTAATATTTGCAAAAAGTTTGATATTTTCAGCCTTACATTGAATTTGATGAAGAGATTTATTGTACCATTTGGTAATAATGCTCAAAGTCCTTGGTGTCAAGTTGCTAACTTACTTTAAAGTTTAATTTAACTCCTCCCAATGACCAAATCAGCCTCTGCAAAAGCTCAGTTTTGTTATCAGCACATGTTGCATTTTGGCTAATGAAAAGGTTTGGCTCTGCATCGACTGCAGCGGTGTTTATGACTTTGAGGAGGCTTTTTCAGCGGAAGAGTTCCAGTGGAAATGTGTGGAAAAGGCACATTTTATCATGTTTGGAAGTATCTGAAGTACATTTGTAAACACTGAAATCAACTGGTTTGGATTGTGATGCTTTCAGGGAAGTCTGTAGTAGGTTAATGGCCAGCCCCAGTTTTAGACGCAGAGTGAGTTGTCAACAACGATCAAACAGATGCTTGAGAAAGGGGGTCAAAGTTAGTCCACTCTGTCTCACATAGTTTGATAAAAGACTGCCCAAAGGAGGCAGTGACTATTCAGTGATAAATTCTAGCACAAATAACTGCATGTGTTCTCACTGTATCTGGCTTGTGGAAAGTGTTTTGAAAACATTGATTTATTTCTTGCTGTTCATGCATAGAAATCAGAGTTGTTTTCGCTTTTTTTTAACAGAATGGACAGCAGGCCACAATGATGAAGTTATTTAAGTTTCCAAAATGTTTTCTTTATCCAACATTGAATTGATTTGCAACTTTCAACAGGCACCCTTAGCTTCTTTAGTCTTAAGACACATCTACCTTAACCCTCTTAATCCCATGCAGTTTCTTTCCTTGTCTCATTTGTACCTACTGTGGTCTCATTGATCACTATAATATGAAATCCTACATCTCTACAGGTTCAGGACAACTATGGCTAAAGCCAAATATAAGTCTACAATGTCTCCTGAGGAGTCTAACACAATCAAATTGCAATATTATTTACACAATTATTTATAGCTATTTATTCTTAAATCTGTTCATAAACTATAAATTCATGGTCAAAACTGTCACGAACATTTACACAGTTTACAGTTTATTTCATAGAGGCATCATGTCATTATGAAAGCAGTTTCTATCTATAATGAGACAGAGTGGTGAGTGGCTCTGCAGAAATTTTATGCCTGCAAAACAAAACCATGGAAAGCAAGTCAAAGGATTATGAACCCTAATTTCAGAATGTGTGCCCATCATTCAGGGCTTCCTGAAAGCAGGAGGAGGCATATAATTATAATTTCCAGAATTTTGCTGAAAGAAACAATGTATTTTTAGCAATTTCTTTACAGAACAAAAGCTATATTGATGAAATTCTCAAGTCTTTTCCAGCCAGTTTAGACGCGTTACTGTATTACTAGTAACAAGCCCAAATGCCATCAGAAACTTGAGAATGTGAGGTGTATGCCAGTTTTTAGATTGGACAAATGGTTTGTAAATGCCAGTCACCTAAAAACAAGTGATTTTTTTTACTCACTTTGGTGGGTTTAGGATTCAGAGGGTTGAACTACCATCACAAATGGAGTCTGATTCTGAGGAGAATGTGATGGTAAACTATCTTAGTTGCCAGCTAATAAGTCAATAGAACATCAAATCTCTCCAGTTACACCAATTCAACCAAATTTGCTGACAAACCAATTTGAAACTGTGGAGCTTGACACACCAAAAGCACCTAAAAAACCAATAGGCAGTGTCACAGTTGCACTTTTTTTTTTTAATCTATACAGGGAATAAGTTCAGGTCTTCACATCCCTCTTAAGCAAAATGTGAGATAATTTCAGTTCATAACTTGGCTATTGTCTTCCCTCATATCAGCTCAAAGATTCCAAAGAAGAGATTAGGATGTTGTTAAAGGTGCTAAGGAGCCCTACCACAGACACCTGTCACAACACCATCCTCCAGCATGGTGGCACCGTGCCATGTGAAAACAGAAGCACCCCTGGCCTCTTGAGCTCTTCTTCTTTGCTTAACAAAGTCTCTTTGATTCTTCACTTAGCCTGCTTAGCCAGTGTGTCAGTTTCAGTGCCAGAAAAGTTCAGATCAGCTTAGAGAGACAATCTATTTTTAAGCTAATACAGTTTTCTATGAATATACACTCCACATCTGCTCCTCCAAATGGATTTAAACAAACGCTCAGAGTGTTTAAATTGTATCTGGCACAGGATTTAACAGTGGAGTCCTGCGAGAAGTAAGTAAAAAGGACCCAGGGAAACATCTTGATTTTTCTTCTTTACAGAGCTTATGGCTTTTACATGTGTGAATGTTTCAACTATTCAAATCATTCTTTCTGTCAGCCTATGTGAAGTTAAAGCCAACTCGCCTACTTCTTCTGAAAAATGTCCAATGCTTCAACTTCATACCTGTGCAGTCATGTGAGGCCCAAGTGCTGTGCAAAACAGGTTTGCTGTTTATTTCCCGTGAGAGCAAACAGCAAAACAAAGTGTGGACTGAGAAAGATTAAAAACAAGCACACAGAAAATGTTTCACTGTTAAAGCAGGCTGGGGAGAAGACATCTTTTTTTATTGCTTTGAGGGATGAGGACCTGCTGGAATTCAGGGTTTTCAGAATAACATCCCAAAAAAATCAGGCACAAACAAGAAGCATACAAATTCAAACGCTTCAGTATGTTAACCAGAAGCTAGAGAAAAAAGCTTAGAAACAAAACAAAAAAGTATTGTGACTGTAAGATTGGTCTTTATGAATTTCTGTGTTCAAAAGCTGTTGCAGCGAAAGGCAGTGGCACTGACGACATCTAGGAAAATCATCCAGACGAGTGGAAGAAATGCGTCTCATAAAGAGATGCATAACAATGCAACAGCCAATCAATAACCACTAAAAAGCCTTTAACATTTTCTGAATCATTTCCCCATTTCACCAAAGAGAAAGGGACACAGTGGAAGGCTATTACAGATGCAGTTGTGTTGCTTGTTCTTAAAGATATGGTGCTGGTGTCTGCTGAGGAACAGCCAGGCTTTACTCACATGCTTCAAATTATCAACTCCACATCAAGTATTTTCTTGAAGCTGCCTGAAAACTTGTTAATTTCTTTGTTATTTGTGGTGGCAGAAATAAGCCATTTGGATTAAAATGTTTCTTGAACTAGACTGTAAAGTTGTTTTATTTTATTGTAAAAATGGACATTTTAACACACTTGTTAATGGGTTTCTCTTTAGCCTTGGAGTATAGACTGTATATTTGGACGTAGCATCTGTGACATCACCCATCTGGTTTTGATTCTGAGCTTTTAAGCCATTCATCCCTGAAAGCTGTATTGGAACCAAAGGATGTATGAAATATGGACATTGTCTCTGCTATGTCACCAGCCTGTTCCTGATGCAGAATAATGAATCTAATCATAGGCAGGGGTCATATTGATGAGCTGTGCTTCTGATCCTATATCTCCTAAACTGCGTAGCTGAGAAAAATTCAACCCCAGTACAATATGTGCAAACTGTGAATTTTTCACAAGTCAGACCCAACACATGTTTGGACCGGGCTGTAAATGTGTTTTTTTTTAATGCCATAAAAGTCTTTATTCGTTTATTTATTTTTCTTGGTGCCTATGAGGTTTCTGGTTTTCCTGCAGTGACCCTCAAGTGGATACTTGGTGAACTGTAACTTTTAGCACTTACACAGATGTTTCAATTTTCTAAACCAGTTGTTTCCCCTTGATTGGGAGTGCTGACTCAAGAGGTGGACTTTGAGCCTCCTAACCAACAGCTATAGAGTGCCAGACCTTTGAGTTAGGCCTCTGATTGAGCCAACTCGTGATACCCAATATCATTCAAACTACCAAGCGGTCGGCCGCAAAAGTAACTCTGGAAGTTTTTGTTTGTTCACACAAACAGCTACAGTTGAAGGATAAGAGTCATTCTGTCAGTCTGACATTATGCACAAGACATTGAAGGTGAGATGACTGGCTTCTGACAGCTCAGTAAGTGGCCGAATGTGATGAGATGTCATGTAGCTTTTTGGTTAGAGTTTCAAAAACTTGGCATCCTGTAAAAAATCGTAAAAGTGAAAGTGAAGCTTGGCTGCTGCTCCCATTATATCCTTCCATAGCATATGGATCAGCCAATTCTAAGAACTAGGGCTTTCCACTAATGATACTACATTTAGTTTATATTATAATGACAATATTTCACATCATCATCACATCACAGTCATCATTCAGGTTTCCAACTTCATTTATGTGTCAGTGAGCAACTTTATTCTCGTCATGATACAACTCAGATCTACCCTCTGATTTGGCTCTGATACACTATTGTTAAATTCCCTCATTGACAGGTAACTGTAGTTTACTGCACCAACATCCAAATTTCTTATTGTCTCATTAACCAATAATTAGTTATTTGAATGTTTACATTTTCAGTCGTAAAACTAATGCATGCCCTATAAAGTCTTTGTGGGTCTCTGAAGGCAAAGCCTGGTTAGAATAAATGGGTTCAAATTAATGCGTTTGTAATCCCACTACAAACAGTCAATGAAAACACGTAGCTTTTTATATCCCAGAGTTTCTACAAACATAATTTTGTTTAAGTGCTGATAATAGTTCTATAAGGAAATAGCTGTTGTTTCTAGAGAGTGTTGTATGGAGGAGTCCTTTTGTTCCCGGTATGTCAGGGCTTGTTTAAGCTCAGACTCCTCTCCGTCCATCAGCTGCCCTGTGTCACTGCTCACTGTCACCAAGGCAAAAAATAGCTCAGACTTCCTGCCCTGCACCCTCTCTGTCCACCGGGGCAAGGCGGTGCCACCTGTCAGCCACAACATGGCGCAAAAAAGTCAGACTGAAGACACAGATGGACTATCAGCTCACTAACTCATGTGTTTCCTATCAGAGTCACAGCCAGGTTTGGTGTGGCTGGCCTGCAGCACAAGACTTCATCATCATTACCTCATATGTGCATGCCATGATTTTTCTGTGCTGCCAGGAGGAGTATTGCATATTTAAGTCATAAAAGAACAAAAGTCTGAGGTCACCACTTGGATTAAAAAAGACATCAAATGATTTCCTACAGTGAGAGTTACCTTTGCTGAAAGAGCCCCATTCATCTGTTTCCCAGTGACTCTAAATCAGAGACATCTGGGACAGAAACTCCTATGTAGAATCAGATTTTGTTCTTGTTTGATTATAAGTGACATAATCAGGTACGCCTGTTCAATATCTCAAATAGGATACTGAAGCTATTTAGCCTTAATGAAAGAGAGTCCAGATTAATTGCACTCAGATGATATGAAGATTTGCAGGAGCCTCATATCAGAGTATGACTGTACTTTCCTGGTTTTAGGTCACGCAGCAAACATACAAGTATTTTTTGTGCTGTAACCATTGGCTGCTTTGGTTAATAAAAAGTATGTGTTAAATTATTCCATTACATGTGAAAGTCCTACTTTTAAACTCCTCATTACTTTGTCTCCAGCGTTTAGAATTGGAAGGAAAACTTCTCATTCTCCAGAGAATGAGCATCCCCAGAACCTAAATTTTAAATGAAATCCCAGATACGTTTGCTTTCATGTTTTTACTCAATGCATGGAAACACACATTTAACTTATTGATCCAATGATTCCTCAGGTTGCCTTGGTCCTCAGCAGAACCAATTTTGTCATAATTGTCAACAGAGCTGTCAATCACAGCATTCAACCTAATACACAGCATTAAAAAAAAAAAAAAAAAAAATAGGTTGCATCATAATAGCTGATAACAATGTTTGAGAGAACATTTATTTCAAGTTTGATGATTGTCTCATCCGTTTTCATGGAGGGAAACAGGTTTTATAGTCTATACTGCAGTCTTTAGGGTAGCATCCTGAACAGTCCAAAGTTGTTGTACAAAAGACTACTTTTACATCTATATTGCTTTTATGTTTCTATATTTATAAAACTTTATTGATCAGCATTGCATTAAATGGTTTTTGGACTCTGTACTGTGTCCGAATAGATTTTAGATTTGTTTTCTTTCCTCATTGAGACAAATAAAACACAAAACAATTGAACTTGTCTGAAAGCATTCACAGTGGCGTATGGAAATACTTTCATTTAATTCATGTCACAATGATTTGACTTAACTCGTCCTCCAATGGGACAGATCCGATTTGTTGATAATTCACACTGTGCACGTATGACTCATTACTTTGTGTCTTTATTTATTCGTAAAGATGAACAGCTTTTGTCCATGTGCTTTGTCTCACATTGGAACGGTGATTATTAAGACAACATGAAAATCTGGGAACAACTCTTTCTTCAAACCTGAGAATAAAGGATGAATCCAAGAAGTCTAGACGGAGATCCTCCTGAGGTCATCTCCGTCATAACTTCCAGACTGTTTTGAGCTGACTGGCTCTGCTGGACACAGAGCTCGATGGAAACCCAAACATCAGACTGGCCCAAGCTGTGGTTAGTCAGCTGTGTTCATGTTATGTAATAATAAGATGTACAAAAAGCCTGGACGATGTTCCCTTAAATATAAGCTTCCTGTTAACTTCAAAAATATTTGCACTTTTAGCAATCTCTGTCATTATATTCCACCACCAGGAAATGTATTCTGCTTACTGCAGCTGTGAGCAATATGATTAACTAAGAAAACAAAGAAAGATGTATTTTTTTTTTATTTTTTTTTATGAGTCAATGCTACTTACAGGACAAGATCTGCTAAAAACAATAAGAGGTACTGCTTTGACCATAGGGGGCTCTAAAGTCAATCCAAAACAAAACTTCTTAACAGGAATTTGAAGTTTTTCAGAGATTAATCTGAGAAGTTTTTTTGTCCAAAAAGCCAATATATAACAACTAAAAACAATCTATTCCATTAAGGGAGCGTTTTACAGAATTTCTGACCAGAAGTTTGTTTTTGACTAATTTTATGACTTTATTTGATGATCAAACTTCCCAACAAAAGCCTTCACATCTAACTGATTCTGGATATGAACCCACATTTTAATTCCACATTTGACCAATGAGTCCTGCACCTTCAAAAAAGACACTATTAATATCTCGTTCAGCACTTAGCCACTGGCTGAAAGGTCATAGTAGACAAGCTGAGAGTTAGATTTGACTTGTTTTCAAGTCTCTATATGTCCGTGCAGACTAAAAAAAAGAAACACGTGGAGATGAGAAAGGATGAAGTCAGAGACAAAGTCCAAATGTGAGTCTAATGGAAAGACATTGCTTTGTTGATCAAGACAGTGATCGAGTAAAATCTGTGAACAATTTCCTCCAAATGAGTTGCCTGTGGCGTTGAAGAAAAAAAAAAGAAACAGCACAAAAATCCAAAGTGGATGAAGGTTTCCAGCTTTTCTCTGTTCCCTGCATGTTCTGTGAAGTGCCGGCTGGTGGATTTACCCCCTGACTGCTTTCTCTTTTTGGACAAAACAAAGTAAATTGGTGCTAAATTGCAATGAAAGCACCTAAATATAACAAGATGGCTCTCTGTAAAGCTGGTGCATCTTTTTATCACACTTTTATGATGTCTGTTAGTTTACCATCATCTTTATTTCCTGTTGTAGAGCTAAATAACCTTGCAGTCATTCCAGAGACTCCGGCTGCTTGTTCGCTCTAATTCCTCTGCACTTATTTACAGCATGGAGACAAGGACACTTGATCTTCACATTACACGGGGCTATATCTGTTTGAGCCCTGTTGTTTGCCTGCTATTTTTTTTCTCAGACACAAATGGCTCTGGTGCCAAGATAAATAAGGCACACATTTGGGAACCAGATTTCAGCCCAGAAATGAGTAAAACGAAGCAGGAAGCCGGAGAGTTTTCCCATTAGGAGGAAGAGATTTAATCTTTTCAGCACCTTGGACCATTTCTCCGGACAAATCTGCAAACCAAACTCTTATTTAAACTGATTTCTGGTAGCGAGGCTTGAAAGAGCTCAGTCTTAAAAGCCTGAGAGAGAAAGGAAGAGCTTTATTTGAGGAAACATAAAATCTGTGAGGAATGTAATACAGCAGCATCAACCCATCAACCATCTTATGAACAGTAGCTATTTGGGTTTCACTGCAGGGACATGGGTGGTGGTCGGGGTCTTCTCGTAACAGGGAGTGTTTAAGAGGCTGCTTTGAGCTCTTCCTGTAAATGTCCAACAGAGGGACCCTGTGAATGTCCTGACCAAACAGAAGTGTGTAATTAACCTCTGTCCTCTGGCAGTCTGAAAGAACAGAAGCTTTATAAACTTCAGCAGAAAAAATCCAAATCTGAATGTAATGTACAGGAAAGGCGACACTTTACTTTTGTGGATCAAAAAATATAGATTTAGTTCCAAGTCTAAAAAACTTAGCCTTAACATGTGACTATGCATTGTTTTATTTTTTAATCAAACAGTCTCTAATACTTCTATGAGTAATGAAAACACCTTTTTAAACAACCAAAGTATCCCAGCTGAGAATGAAAAGTGACACATATTTGCCATTTGTTCAAATGTTACCTTGAACCTATATTTACGTGAACTTGTCGAGACCCTTTGCAGTCATGTGATTTATGTTTATTGTCTCTGGGCCAATGTAGAGACACTGTTAAAAGCAAGACAAACAAATTTAGCTTAACTATGTATAGTTTTAGTTGCAACAAAGCATAACCCTTGAACCCCTCAGCTCTAGTCTTTTAGTGTCTCTTAACCCATTATTTTGGTAGTTCAAACCACATCATTGCTGACTGTAGGAAGCAAAAAAACAACAACAACAAAAAAAACAACAACAACAAAAGAAGACATAAAACAGAAGAAGAACAGAATCAACTGCACGCTTCTTGCTCAGCATTTAATAGCAACCAGGAAACTAAACTAAGCCAATCGCCTATTTACACAGTAGAGCATTTTATTTTCCCTATGGCTGACAGAGCAAAATCAGCAGACAAGACACCACATAAGTAGGTCTGTGTCCATTACACCTAGTATTGTGCAAAACCTAAATATTGCAATAACAAGTGGTAATAGGAACACCAAAATTAAAACAAACAAACAAACAAACAAACAAACAAATGAAAAAAACAAACTCAATTTCCAATAAAAAGGTTTTTTGCTCTCATAGGGTGGCTTTCCAGAAGTTTAGATCTTGAAGTTTATTGCAAAAGTCCCATGGAAATATCTTTTTTGCAAAAACACATCACTGGATGTGAATAAAGTACGCACCCTTGAATGTCTTTCCCCAAACAAACAAGACGGACATTGAATCAATGACTGAGTGTAGGTTAGGTGAATGTAGGCAGTCATCCAAGTTTTGGATCTCAGTCTTCTTCATGAACATGATCCTCTCCCCCAAGTCCCTTGTATATGGCCGCTGCCACACATATGATGATGAGGATTTCAGGATGAGATTTTTCCTCAAGTTATGCACAATTCTAGTCATAATGGAAACACCGGAGCCAATGTACTTTTCAAAACTTCAGAAATATTGCTTTTATTCTGCGACAAAGTGCCATGGAAATTTTTTACAGTTCAAGACTTTTGAAAAATTTTTAAAAAGTGCTGTTTAAGATGCATCTTGACCTCGGCAGTGCTTGATGGTCAAACTTGCACAGACTTGCAAGCTTGTGTAAATTTAATATCACTCCCCAACAAAATGGCATCTGAGTCGTGTAGGGACATGAGAGCCATTAGTATTTGGGTGAGACACTGTATTTTGCAGAGGACAGGAAAGCTAGAAAGAAGTCGGGGTATGCCAAAGTCTCGCAAGGGTTTGCCAAGGGCTTAGATTTGGAATTGGGTTGATGCAGCGTATTGGAGCATAATGGCTCTGAGGTGAGACATGTTTTCTTAGCCTTGAACTGACATTACAAACATGAATTTGCTCACAAAGTTCATTCAACCCTGTGTTTTCCTTCTCATAATGCTGATAAACTGTTTGGTGTCCTACCACAGTATAAGCATCTGGAAACCTGTCTGTGGTACTCTTAAGATTTTAGCCCCCATGAAAGTATGTATCACAATGTGTCGCCTTACTTCACCAAAACAAATGCTAATTCTTAGGGCACCCTGTCAGTCATGGACCATAAAAGTTGACCTGACTTTTCACCAAAATATGGCATTTTGATAATTGACATATTATTGCTTTCAGATATTTTTGAGAGAAGCCTGGTTTGCTTGCATTTAGAAACGTAAGAATTAGTTTTGATAGTGACTCATTAAATGGTGTCAGAGCATAAGCTTTATAATTGTTCTCTCGCCTTTCAGTTTCATTTTGTTTGGTTTTGACTTGATTGAATACTGCTGTCATCTCAAGCGGAGAAATCACTCAAAGGCTTTCAGGGATAATTTTATATTCTTTCTAGGTAGTTTTGATGACATTGTTCCCCTTTATAAAATCCTTATTCAGACAGAAAATGTTTGGACAGAAATGACTAAGCTCCACATCCACAGAAATTCAGGGCAATTACCCTGGTGATGAAGTTTTAAAAAATCAGAAACATCCAAAAAGATGATGTCCAAATGTCAGTGAACGTGTGATGAGCCCAGTCTTGATCCTTCTAACAGTTCGGGTCAACAGTAAACCTTTTAAGAATGTTGGTGTGAAAAGGCGTTGCCCTTCTTCCCGTGTTGTGCGGTGCGAGACGCATCGCTTCAAACAGTCCAGGTCAACAGGACACCGTCTGCACATTAGACCCAGGGTCAAACAGACACCTGCTGCCAAGACGAGCAGTCCTATAACTGACAGGCGTTAACACCCCCGTAACTACACTGCTAAGCTGCGTTAAATACGCTGCACTGGGTTAGGGTGAAGATCCACCCTGCTGACCATATCTGACTGCACCAAACCAATCCTTGATTAGCCTTTGCATCTTCTGCTGTCGTGCTCCTCCCTGTCCCCCTCCTCCTCATCTCATTTCACACTAAACAAAGTCACGGCGGGGTCTGGTGGCTGGAGCCCCCTCTCTCTTATCACCTCGCTGTCGGAGCCGCTGGCTGGGCTGATGAACTTGGCTGGAAGGAATCTGCAGGCTGCTTCACTTGACTGAGCAGAGCTAATGAGTCAGAAAATCCCACAGCCAGGGCTCCAGGGTTCACCATGGGCATCAGGGGAAACAGGTAGTTCATATAGGGGAGAGGATGATGGGTGTTTCATAGAGAGCGCTCTGCAGATTGTGCAAAAGCTTTGAGGGGAAAGGCAACAGAAGAAGGTCTCTAAGGAGGGGAAGGCGTAGGAGGTGTGTGTGACTGGTTGAAGTAGGGATTACCCTGCTTTGATCTGTAAACCATGTCTGTACCAGGGAGGCTTGGGGACCTCAACTCTCACCAGGTGCCCTCTGTTCATCAAACCACTGCCAGCCCCCCACCATGCTGCCCCCAAGGTGTGAAATGTGCCCCCAATCCTTTTTCTACACGGCCCATCACACAGGAGACCTACAGCAGGAGAAGGGCTGGCAACGGACGAGACAGCAGGGCCTGAAGTGAACCCTTCAGCTGTTCTCATGCTGCTGGACATTTCAGAAGTAGAGGGAGTATTGATCAAAGATAGTTTGACACTGTGGGAAATTGACCTTTTTTTGCCAGTTAAATCGGAAACTCTCTTGAAATTTGTCTTCAAGGGGATCTCCTGTCAATCTGCCATCTTGTATTCAGGCCAATTCAAGAGCTATGGCACAACCTAACATAACATGACACAACATGCCGTCACCTCAACAATAAAACGGATTGATTCAATTTGTCTTAAGTCTTCAGTTCTGTCTCGGTTGTGGTTTTAAGGAATATTTCGTTGTAGTCCTCAATCACTTGAAGTTTTGTCATCCTCATGAGTTTTTAATCATGTCTACTTCACTCTGCACTGTTACTACAAGAGATGTTTTCTCTGGAGTGCCTTTTTGTTCAAAGACAGAAGAGATTTTTTCAAAATGAGAAAATCTTTGCATGCCCTGCAGGAAGCCCACACGCCTGAAACACTGAAGCATTCCCCTCTTATGATTTGGGGAACCCCCCCGTTTCCCCCATCAGACCTGTTCAGCAGTTCTTTACATTTGACACGGCTCTGACTGGAGGACATACATTTTTTGGTGATTCGAAATTTTGAAAAAATAGCCTCATACTTTTCCCCAGACAGTGCGCTTTTGTTCGAGGAATTTGACTTCCTTATGGATTAATAACTTCAGGCATGGTCTGATTTACTTCTTAAAAAATTAGTCTCCCTTGAGATGTCTGCAATAAAGCTGATTTATTTTTCTCGATGAAGTCATTATTGATCATGCTCAAATAACACAGCAGCTTAGAAACCCCATGATTTGTCAAATCAAGCCAATATGGTTTCAGGACTCTTTCAATTAACAAAACATTGAGGAACTATTGTCTGAAAAGAAATCCCCATAAATCATTAACATTCGTCCTGATGGGTGAATATGTTAAATATTAGACCAAATTAGATTTGTCACCAGCAACTTCTAAAATACAGACAAAGATATTAAATCTTGTTTCTATAAGTGTATGTAACTATAAGCTGCAGTGGCAAAAACTGCTCAAAGACCTGGGTGGTCCAATTCACAGACCTGACAGATTCACTTATTTACCTTTTCTGTCTCCATTAAACTTGTCTTTGTATCAACCTAGATTCACACTGCCAGCTCTATGCGTGGAGTTTCTATGGAGAGATTGAGATCTTTATTGCCAGAACAGTTGAGCTCATTAAACAGTTGCATTAATAGTTGTGAAGTATGAATGAAATCACTGCCTGTGACCAGTTTCCACACACTCACACCACCTCCCTCTGCTGGTCACTCGTTGACCCAGGTTCCGTTTACATGAGTTTTTGCCCAAAATGTATAAACCTAGTGAAAAAATTTGGACTAAAAATGCCGTAGTATGCATGCCAGGCCTGTAGTTGGTGATATAACTGTAGGGGGCGTTGACACAACAATAGTTTAGAGGTCCAAGTGAAGGTGAGCTGATCATCTGGCACATGTATTGAATGCTTCTTCATTGATCGCTGAAAAAATGCAACAGATGCACATTTTGTTGAAAGGCTGTCAGCAGATTCAGCAACACAAGCACAACGTGGTGGTCTGTCTTTGTTACTGTTATTGTTGTCTAGTTCGCACATGGCAATTTAAGTTGCCACAAAGATTGTAATGCACATGTGCAAAAAGAAGTGTGACGTCAGTGTTTCCACAGAAAATCTCAGCTTGCTGTTTGCATGTCTATGGTGTCTGCAGCATTTAAGAAAAAATACACTTTGGAGGTTGTTTTCAAAAGTTTTTAGTTTAGATCAGCTAAAACATCATTTACATGTGTAAACAAGGGGCTGGTGTGCAACATTAGCTTTGTGTTTCATCCTAAAACTTTTTAAAAATGTATAACTTACCAACTTGTTTTATAACTTACCATGAAAAAAAATTGATTTTTCTTATAACAGATTTGCAATTTGCCACTGGCCAAGTGGTTTTCAAAGGGGGCTCATGCCACCACTGGCCACCTCTCTGGACACCCCTGGAACAGCTACAAGTATAAACATCAGTGTCATTTTCCTTGCGTATCCTCATATCCTCTCCTACAGTCTGTCAGGATTGATATCCACTTCCTGGCCTTCGGTGTTTGTGGACATGCTCCGTGGACAGGAGTGACCCGGGCCAATTGGGTTATGCATCAGAGAAGTAGATGAAACTGGCACAAGCACAAAGCATTCTTCTATGACATGTGCAGAACATACACACAGCGAGGATTTTCTATGCAGTGACCAATCTGTTTTGCAGACTGCCTTGATTTTCATCCACAAGATGGCCAGTTTATTTTTTATGTCTTGTACTCGTGTATCAAAAATCAGATGGGATTTGACAACCAAATGATGTATTAAAGCAAAAAGCTAGCATTCTGTTTGATGATAGCTTACTTTAAGAAAAGATTTCTATGTTTTCTTTCAGTGTAGATTTCCAGAAAGTGTTTTAGTGTAACTTTTCAAAGAGAATCAACATCTGGGAAGAGAAAGAAAAGTTATGTATGAACAAGAAAACTTGAAACCACACAAGTGGACTTCTTCAATAAGAACTAGGGATAGCCAAGAATGAAAACATGGGGAATGTTGACAACCCCAGCCTGCAGACACATCATCCATAGGGATTTGAAGCTGGAAAGAGGAGGGGGGCAACAATCACATCCAGAGGAGCCACAACTGAGGACGGGATTGTTTTGAGGATTTTCATTCGTTTTCTTTTAGCTAACGAGCTGTGAAGGCAGCTAAAATGATGCAGCTTATGCTATCTGGTCGTTGCATGTGCAGCGTGTGCAGACACAGTCCAACATGGAGAAAATCAAGACCTATAATCAGAAACTGACAACGTGATTACCTCATACAGTAATCATTTATCATTCTGACGTCTTGTCATAAAGTGTTGAGCTGTAATAAAAAGAAATCTGTCACTGACAAAATCCTGGGGTCAGATTTTTTATTTCTGTATGAATGTATTGTGCAGAGGGCAGTCGAGAAATCAAGGTTGTTAGTGTGTGTGTGTGTGTGTGTGTGTGTGTGTGTGTGTGTGTGTGTGTGTGTGGTGTCTGTATGGGCATGTCGTTGGGTTTGCAGAGGAAAGTGGGGGAAGCGGTGAATATCAAAGCATCAGGAAGGGCATAGGGTTGATGAGTGCTGTGTGTGCTTAGCCCACATCCATCCACACTGCAGGACACCGTGGAACATGTGATGGGGATGATCACCCCTTAACACCCACCCCTCTCGCCCACACTACATCTCACCCCTCTCGCCAACACATTGTCCTTTTGACCCAGATCGCCCACACCTCCTCCCCATGAAGAAACCCTCTTTTTTTCTCCCTCTCTCTCTCATTTTCTCTCTTCTTTTTCTCTCAGTTGGATCTCATTCCGGCCTCCAGCCACGAGCCCCGACAGGCTGCGTTGCAAACAGAGCCTCAAGTTAATGTAATGAGCCAAAGAATGCCACCTCTCAGGTCTGAAATCTCACACAGCGTTAAATGACCAGAGAAAACACAGCCTTGGAGGTGATGTTTGCACGTGTCTGTGGGGTGGAAAAAAACCTCTAGGTATTTGATACAGACTTTAAAAAAGGAATTAGACCAAGAAGGAAGAAATGGAGTGGGAATTATAAAGTCCTGAGGGGAGAAGGAAATCAGAGTGAATATGTTAATCCAGCAAATGCATGTACATGCACCGTCTATAAATGTATCGATACATGTTAAAACAAGGCTGTGGCTTCAGTTCAAGAAGAAGGGGAAAAAAAGTGGAAAAAAACACACCAGTCATGACACCACACGTTATTTAAAGTAACACATTGTATCAGTGATGGATTGATGGAAAAGGAAAGATGGAAAAAAACAAGATAGGTGAGCTGATGGATAAATCGAGTAATGCTGGAAGAGTTCACATATTTGAATGATTGATTTTCAGGTGTTGCTTTTTGGATTTCTTTCATGTTTTTCCTGAAGCATGTAGACAATGAAATATTTTGACTAAAAGTTGTAAATGAATGAAAATCAGTGTAAAACTGTTTCATGGGGGAAACAGCTATTTAAAGTTATCACTATTTTTGAAACATCACAGGTCTTTTCTTCTTATGTTTTATAGATTTCATGTTTTTTGAAGTTTTTCAGGCAGGCACAAAAGACAACTAGGAAATGCATCAGAGTCACTTAAATCAAAATTGGACATTCAAAAGCGCACAGGTGATTATAATTTTCTATCCCTCACAGTGACACTTTGGCCAAAATCACAGTTTTTGTCTTGGATAAAGACTCAATCTCCCTTGTGCATCTTTGGAAAAAAAGTTTTTAAAAAAGTTTTCTGTTAGATGGTGTATTTGTATCTTTTCAGTGGAAGATGAATGAATAAATGTATATTTATATATTATCTTATAAGTTTATTTGACAGGAGTCATGCAAAACAAAACCTGACCACTAAGGCTTGTAATGTTGCTAATGTGGAGAAGAATTGAGCTCCATTTTTCTGCTGCTCTGACTGAAAACAAAAGCTGCACAAATGCAGTTTTCCTGACTTTAGTAGAACAGTCTCCTCTTGCTCATGCCCCTGTCTTTACAATATTGTTCCTGTAGAGTGACACACATTGTTTAAGTGGCAGTGGGGCCTGATCATGAATTGGTTTATACATCAGACACATATCTGCAAAACAAAAAAAACCTGTCAAAGGTCATCAAAGTATTCTTTAGGCTTTAAAATAAAGTATTTCAAGCGGACAGCGTAACGGCATGAAGACATGTTTGAAGTGTCATGTCCAACTCCACTGAACAGACACACAATGATCTTGACTTCAGCGTGTCTGTTCTCCTCATTAACCTCTTTAAGGTCACTTTTCTCCCCTCTGTGTCATCCCACAATGTCAACAAAGCCTGAGGTCAAAGGTCATCTTGGTGGCATCAGTTTGGGTAGCGGCTACTGTAGCAGTCAGTTCAAACTTTGTTAGTTTAATCAATACACGCACATTGTATTAAAAGCAGTGAAGCAGTGAATGGAATTCTTGTATTGTCTGTAAACAATCTCAAACAATTAGATGCAGAAGAGAAGTGCTTGATTGGAGGAGGACCTCTGAGAAAACAGCTGGAGCTGAGCACAATATGTGCAAGACACCCTGCTTGCTTTTTTTATCTGCATAGAGTGAAATCTTTTGTCTGTGTTTTACAAGCACATCAATACCTGACTTTCATTTATTCTCCAGGTGTTGTTTTGATGCGTGGAGATGGGCTGCAGGATTCATTATCCAAAACATGGGCAGCATTTCTACATTTCAGATCCAAAATTCTCTACTTTTCAAAGAGAAAGAGTGCACAGGTGGAACTATAAAATATGTGAGGGGTAAACATCTGATTTCCTCTGTCAGCTGAAACTTATATAAAGTTGGATTATGATACATCTCTTCTTAGCCTTTGAGCAGCTAAAAAAGGGGGACACACAGGAAAGAAACTCCCCACTGTTAGTATAACTAATGCTGACAGAGGTGTGTCCCTGCTGGGCTAAGCCAAAAGATAAAATAAAGTCATTCAAAGTATTATGAAAGGCTAGATTAAACAGAGATGTGAGGAGGTGTGGCTTTTCACCTCCCTAGGGAATTTCTCACATCATAGTCAGGCTCTGTGGAGGACTGTGAGCTGAAGTACATGTCAAAGTTTACTATTAAGTTTTCTCTTTGATAGATTTACCGTCAGTGTTTTTAAACAGAATGTCATCGGTAAAGCCAGCGACAATGATTAGAAAACAACATGCATTTATGATAAATGTTCAGCTTAATTGATGGGAAATGGAGTCTCATGCTGTTCTTATGCTGAATAAGGGGGAAACAGAAAGCAAGCTATCCTTCTGTCTGTCAAGGGAGTTAGGATGTTCATGAATAATTACTTCCTTAAAAGATTAAATCACCCACAATGCTGCAATTCCATTTTTCTATGATCTATTGGTGCACTGATGCACATGTACCTTGAAATATGTAGCAAAGAGTAAGTCAAAAACAGAGAAATACAAATGTTTGCCAAGCTGAGGAGTCATTCTACCACTTTGTTGCTTTCACTCCTCCACACATGCTCACTCTTTCCTTCCTGCAGCCCTCAGCTGCTCTCATCACTTGGTCACATCTCTCCAATAACACTGCCACACACCCTCACAGTCGGCCTATCACACTGCCGCTGTCTTCAGAAAGTATGGCTTCCCTGCCTCTGGTTTATTTACCCACATCTCTCCACCTCCCCATCATCACTCAGCACAGTTACATGAGCCTTAGACAACACCATCAGCTCACACCTCCATCACCAGAGTCTGGACTCCAGAGGAGGACAGATTGGCTGCAGCTCTGAGCAGACAGCTTTCAATCCTTTTTTTTCCCCCCATAGAGAGACCAAGAATGCTTCGACAGTCATTCAACATCATATCGACATCACAGCAACGATGTGGAATAAATGTTTGTCCCTCCTAAATTTAAATGGCATCATAAAGACTGCAACTTGTTAAAAAAAAAAAAAAGAAGTTTCACTAAAAGCAGGGTGTGCATACGGATGATGGTTAAGCTTAATTTTGGGTTTGGACCTGTTACGACAAAGCTTTAAATTGGGTAAATTATAACTTTTGTGAGAGCTTATGATCTATAACTGGTCTAAATTGTGTAGATTTTCTTTGAACAACTTCCTGAAACCTCTTCTGTCCTGAATACATGTTTGGTTGCGTTTTCCATAATGTTACAGACAAACAACATAAAAACATTACTTCTTGGGGAAGGCAATGATCTGCCAGACTCGTGTTCAGGACACAAGAGACACAAAGTTCTCGGTAAAGGACATGAATCTTGATGATTGAATCTGCAGAAACAAACTGTTTACCTTATTTATTTGCATTTGCATTAACTGAAGTAAGAGAGAAATGTCCCCTTCAGTATGTCTGCGAGCTAAATATGATAAAAAATTACACTACTTAAGGCTGTTAAACAATGGTTTTGTACATGGGATCACATTCTTTTTTTCAGCATGTACAAAACAGTGCACTGCCAGCTTGCATGATATCACTCTGCTTTGTTCCACTGGTTTGCATATTTTGTACAGTTTAGTTCAAACTCAAAGTGCTTTGATATCATTTTTACTATTTTTGAGACACAGTGTAGATTAATACTTACATATCAAAACAGAAACGTTGGTGTTTCTAGAAGCCCATTTCTGCCAGTTGAAAGAGTAAAAATGAAAAAACTGGCTTTATTGAGATTTTCTTATATCCAAATTAAGTTGGAATTTTGAGATAAAAAGCTAAAATTTGAGATAGAAGTCCAATTTATGAGATAAAAAGTCAGAATCATGAGATTCATGTGCTACAGCTGGCACTATGGTTCCTGCATCCTTTCACTCTTTATTCATTAAAATCCTTTCAAGGGTGAGCTTGCTCAGCATCATCTCGTGCAAATCCATGAGCAAAGATAATATGCCATTGGTGGTAAAGCCCCGTGTAAAGTAAGTCCTAACGTGCTAACAATCCATTTCTCTATGTTACTTAACAGCAGCTAGCGTTGACTCCAAAGTGAAACTACCAGTGAGGTTCTATAATTTTGACTTTCTACCTCAAAGTTTCGACTTTTTATCTCAAAATTTTAACTTAACATGTCCTTTCTTATTGTACTGTAATATAATGATTTGTGCCGCTGACCTCTTGGCCAGTTCCCCCTTGTAAAGAAATAGAGATCTTACTGGGTTTATGTCTGGTTAAATAAGAGTTCACTTAAAAAAGGATGTGGGAACAGAAAGAGCGACTGCTTGATCACAGAACACAACATACATATGTGATTTTTTTTTTAAATTCTTTTTAAGAAGTATTAAGTTTTAGTTGCAGACCAGAATCACTTTTGCTCTTTGAGTTTCTGTGTCACCAAAGCCCACCTACAACTTTTGATTATTGATAATATTCATTGATATTACGGATATTTGATACAGACTTCACTTTAAGGAGACAAGAAAATTACAGCGTAACTGCAGTAAGTTACACATTTCTGTGTTTTACTTTTACCAAAACAGTCCCCTTTTGAGTTCCTGTCAAAAGCAGAAGATGAGTGTGTTTCACCTGTCAGCCTTTGGCATACTCATAACTGACACAGACCATTTGCAGCACACAAACATAGTGATCAGTCTAAAAGCTCTTTGAGAAACTAATAGGGAGTGTTTTCACTTAGAAGTATGTCCCTCCAGATGTATTTATGTCTCTTTCAGGCTCATTTGTGTTTCCAGGCTCATATTTTAAAAGGACCAAAGAGGATTTCTGAAGCTGTGGCCAAAACAAGTTTGTCATAAATCCTGCTTTTTTTTTTGTTTAATGGTGCTCATACCTTCGCAGATTTTAAAGATCAGGCTGTAATGACAACATCTTTTATGCAATGAGAGCAATTTTTAAAGTCTGAGTTCCCAAGTGCTTCGCAGAGGAAGTAACATTACATTGAGGAGCCATGGAATGATTAAAGTTTAAAGGAAAACAGATTTCACATCAGGGAAAAGCAATAAGTATATTGTACAGGAAAATAGAAGTGAAATACTTTTTATACCTTCAGTTAAAAGAAGAGAGGGTCTGGAAAAATACAAAATAAGGGCTGTTGCCTGCCTGCTTCTGTGACAAATATTTCTCAACACGAAAAATAGTGTAGATATTTCTTTGGCTCCATGCTGCAAAAAACATGCAAATATGTTCATTTTGGATGTGTTCAGACTGGACTTCGAGTTAATCTCTGCATTGATCTGACCCCCAGCTCACCTAAAAATGCAAACCATCTCATTAGATGAATCGGTAATGTAATTATTGAGTGGGGGAGAGAGGGAGAGGAGATGAAATGCCAGACGGAGAGGGGTTTACATGCAGTATATCCTGTAGATTTATGTGTCCTTGTCTATGATGTGTGTTTGAGAAAGAGTTTGACCTGAGGGAGTACATTCTGGCCCCTCGAAGTCTGGACGACCAACAACAACCCGAAACAGACTTTTCATGTTCAGATTCTCGGATGCTCTCCATCATCAGAAGGAGTGATGTGACAGGGACGAACTGACAGTTCAGAGCTGAAGAATCTTCAGAGGTTGATTTAAAGCTTTGAAAAAAGGAGTGAGCCTTTCAGAGTAGCTTTCAACTAAGAATAACTTCAGGATTTACATAGATGACCCAGTTAAGCTGAAGCATATTTTATAGTTTTATGGAAGAAAGGGAAAAAAACAACTTATTATTCCAACAAAATTATTCAGGTCTTCTTGCTTCATCTGTGAGACTGTACTGCACTCTAGTGGCCATAAATTGTAGTTGCCTTTTCTGGCGATTTGGCAACAGGGTTCAACATCAAAACACTCAAACTTTTGGTCCAACTTTACAGAAATGTTAGCTTCATCAGTGAAACTACATCTCTCATAATGAAGCATTTTGTGAACATTTAGTCTCCATTAAATTTCAATAAATCATCTGAGAAACAATTGAAATGATGAAAAAGTAAGATCATTAAAATTCATATGAAGCATCTTAGAATGTCTGATGACAAAGTATCACTAATTATAGCCAAGATCTTTTTCAAATAGTGATAACATTTCTTAAAACACTGATTTAGATTAAGTAATTCAGACAAATTTCCTCTCAGTCTCAGATAATAAAGAGGAAGACCTTTTTTATTCATCAAAGATTTCTGAGAGAACATCTTAGTTGCCAGAAATAATTGATTTCAAAACAACTATAGTCTTAAAAGTACAGGACAGTTTTTGAAACAAATTGGCATCCACAATTGACAAGTTAGTATCTAATAATGATTGAATGAATGAATAATAATTTAATATCATAATAAGTAAAAATAAAAAGTAATACATACATTTAAAAAAATAATAACCTGCTTGTTCAATATTATAATTCACTCCAATAGCAATAATAATATTTTTTTTTCCAAACTCAGAATCTCATTCAATAAAAAACTTTGTCAGTAATTTGAAAAGGCCTGTGGGAGAAAAAGCAACCAAAGCAAGTTAACCAAATATGGAAATGTGAAGTTTTATGGTTTTGGGAAATTGCACCATATTAGATTAACCTCTTAAGACCTGGCGTCCACATATGTGGACAAAACATTACTGCTTCTCAGACCCATGAAACTTTATTTTTTAAAACTTTAATCTCTTAGCCACATGTACGGACACTGCCCACGTCATCTTTTGGTGATTTCATAACTCTACACCCATTTCAGAGAAAGAGAGAGAGAAAAAGTGTAGTTATGGACAATAACACTTATAACTAAAAACTAGTAGCTAACTAATAACAGTAAAAAAATAATAATAATAACGTCCCGTACAAAGACCAAATTCATTCCTTACACTTGTTAGGTTTTAGTGATCCAAAATAGCAAAGAGAAAAAAAAAATGCACACAAGAAAAATGCTTGGGTTCCTAAGAGGTTAAACCTGTAAATCAATGAGACAAATGATAATTTAAAAAAGAGTTTAATTGTTCTACCAGTTATTATAAGTTATTTGTTTAACTGGACAAAAAAAGATAAATCTGTTGCAACTGAGATGACTGGTGGCAAAAAAAAAGAAAAAGTTTTTCACTCTTCCACAGCACCACATAACCCATGTTCAGAACAACGTCACTGTTTTGATTTTCTTCGGCCTGCTCCTTTAATGAAACAGCCTCACAACAGTCGTCACGACACTACTCGGACGCTTTACGACTATTTTGGAGGCTGATTCAAAATGGAGTAAAGCGTTAGTTACCAGCTCGATACACACTAATCCTCTGCTTTAAAGTCCAGTTTTTATCTGAATTATCTGACTCAGGTGATAAATTTGTCCCTCTCTCAGGATGGCGGAGGAAAAGAAGACCGGCTCGTTGGGTTTTTTCTCAAGCTACGACGATCTGAGCGACAGCAGCGATGGAAGCGACTCAGACGAGGAGGGAGAGAAGCGGCAGAAGAAAAGCGGGACAGACGCTGCTGGGAGCGGGTCTCAGTCCCAGGGAACCAAGCGAGGGGCCGGTGGAGCTCCTTTACCCAGACCCGAGGAGCTGTTCGGGTCCGTGTCCAAGCCTGCTTTCCTCTACAACCCGCTGAACAAGGAGATAGACTGGGACAGTCTGACGGTGAAAGCTCCGGAAGAGGTAAACACAGCAGGTAGAGATACAAAGAGGAAATAAATCTGCCTGTTTAGAGTTACACCTGGATTCACCTGTCTGATTGATATCCAGTGATTTCAGTTCATTAAGGGTGAACTGATGGACTATGAGAAAAAACAACATTACTGAGAGTTTTAGCTTAGCATTTGCTGAAAATTAACTGATTTGATCATTTCCAGTCAAAGTACAGCTCTGGAAAAAAATAAGAGACCAAATTTCCAGAAATCAGCATCTCTACATATATGAGTCATTCCATTGCAGTGTCTGTTGAACTCCAACACAAGCTTTTACTGATGAGGTGATCACCTGAAACAAATCTTATTTAACTAGAAAATGTATAAAACCATTGCTGTGGTCATCACTCTCCCCTGTAAAACTAGTGGAGAAAATGCCAAGACGCATGAGAGATGTTATTGCAAATCAGGTTATTCTACCAAATATTGATTTCTGAATACTTCCTGAGTTAAAACATTAGGAATGTGTTGTTTCAAATTGAACATGAACTTGTTTTTTGCAGTATTTGATATCTGACAACAGTAGGCTTTTTTGAGTATTTTGACCATTTTTCATTTTCTGCAGATAAATGCTCTAAATGACAGTATTTGGGATTTGAGAGCATTGTTGTCAGTAGTTTATATAATAAAACAAAAATGTTCATTATACTCAAAACAAATGCCTATGAATAGCAAAATCAGAGAAACTGAAAAATTTGCAGTGGTCTCTTAATTTTTTCCAGAGATGTATCTCAAATTGCTGCTTTGAAAGGGCCTAAAATATCATCAGGGTTCCTGCACATCCTTGAAACGTCTTGAAAGTCTTAAATTCATGTATCTAAAACTAAGGCCTTGAATAGTCTTAAATTCATTAAAGGTTGTGTTCTGGACTTAAATAGATTACTCAAAGGTCTTAAATTTGTCAGGGATTTGTTCATGTTTTCTTGTTTTTCTTTGTAAAGGAGATACTGTCTTAGAAACTTGTACATTCATTTTTTGTCTGCATCCCAGTTTGCCAGTCTGTGACTGTGGCTCGCTGTTTGCACTTGTACAGTTTTTAACCAGAGAGCACTGAGGATCATATTATGGTCAATAAATAGACACAAAGTAAACTTCAATGGGCCTCACTGAGTGACACACATGTCATTATTGGGTTGTAAAACAGTAAGATCCCCAAACCATCAACTACATTTACAGTGTTTTTGGTCTTAAATTTCATTCAAAGTGGCATTAAAAAGGTCTTAAAAGGTCTTAAATTTGACTTGCAGAAACTTGCAGGAACCCTGACATGAAGGCATGAGTTACTGCATTCAACACTTTGAAATTAGTCTATCAAGAACTGTTCTTCCACCACTACGATAGCTCTGTAATAAAAATAAATAAATAAAAATAAAACAGAAACATTAATTGCACTTTAAGTGTTTAAAAAGTTTTTGATCATAAAAGTTCAATCTAAGAACGCAGAAGAAAATGAAATAAAATACTACAAAAGAGCAATAAGACATCTAGATCCAGTTGCACATTTATTCATTGTACATACTTTAAAGGATATCCAAATAAAAAACACTTTAGACTGAGAAAGTTGAATGTGTTCACTCTCCGACTTGATAAATGACTCTACCAATCTATTTATTTTATGTATGTGTGGTCAATGACAGTTGTCAAACTAATATTTCTTTTAATTATTGGTTTCATTCTTTGTTGGGCTAGCAAAGCCAGGTTGTTGCCATTGTCTTGTAATCAGAATCTAACAAACATGCTATTACAGACATAGTGTTATTGACATGCCTCTAGTGTCAAAGTCAGGAAATGAGTTTTAGTTTTTCTGTCAGCTCATGTCTTCGGGATGTAATAATCACTTATTTGAAAGAGTAGTTTTGTCTAAGTATGTTTCTCACTCCTTGCTCACCTTGCTTTCCTTGAACCACTTGCAGCCTGCCAGAGAGTTTAAGCCCTGGAAGACGAACGCTGTGCCTCCTCCTGAGAGCTATGCTGCAGAGCCAGAGAAGAAGAAGGGACCTCCTCCAGGCATGGACATGGCCATAAAGTGGTCTAATGTGTATGAAGACAATGGTGAGGATGCACCACAGGCGTACGCTGGCAAAGCACAGTTCTTACCCACAGAGGAGCAGCCCTCTGACTCAGGTTAGTACTGCAACACTTTTCCCGAAATAAAACTATCACCCTCTTCACCTGCTTGGGCACAAAAACTTTAAAAGGAGCTGTATCCATCAGTCCTACACTTTTTTTTCTTGATGTACAATAAACTTCACACAAACACAATTTTGCCTTTTGAGGCATCTTCATCAAACATGAAATATTTCAGTTTGATCCACACAACGCTATTTCTTTTCACATTATGGAGCCTTTAATGCCCACTCAGTTCTCTACATGTCCTCAGAACATCCAGCATCCATGCCTTTTACCATTTGTTGAGTGTATTCAAATTTGTATTCCCCATTTCCATCCCCTCTTTCTCCCCCAAATCTCAATCCCAACCACACAGACGAGGAATCAGACAAGCTGTCCAACAAGAGGCGTCGGGTGGAAACCTTCCAGCAGAAAGAAAAAAGGAAGAGGGACTTGGGACAAGCTACTTCTGATAAGAACTTTGTTGAGGAGGAGAAAAGGATCCTCAGGCAGAAAGTTGAGTGAGACCTGTAACAAGGAAGCTGGTTCTGATTCTTATATTTCACATCAGACTGGGGTGGTCACAGATATTAGCACATTGATAAATCTGCAGAAATGCCACAGAAACAGACTTTGTACCCCTGTTATTATTGTTGCAACAGTACAGTATCTTTGTTTTGTTTCAAAGTGATTTTGGTCACAGTTGTGATGAAAAGTATAATTTGTGGCAGTTCAGAGGCAGTTTTTGACTCAGGGCCTCAGGTTGAGATTAATTCCTGTAGATTATTTTCCAAAGTCAGAGGACAGCTGAGATGTTTGACACCAAAAACATCAGGAAGGTGTCCTCCAGTACTGTGAAATTGAACTGGTATGATAGCTTTTTCTTTAAATTCACTTGTCTCAGCTCATAAGAAATGAATGAAAAGTTCTCGAGTCCTCATAATTTATAAACTCTAAATATTAGCTGAAACTTTGATTTATCTCCTGGTTTTTAGAATGAAAGGAGTTTTTCAGCTGTTACATCTGCCTGTGGTAGTTTTATGTTTGTCCTGTATTGTAAGAAATATCTTCTTACCATTAAAATATGACTGTGTTGTGTTAGAACTGTGACTTGTTTAAAACCAAATGGTTGATATAATTTTGTAAAAAGTTGACTGCTATACTGGTTTGTGGGCACTAGATGGCGCCCTTGAGTTTTATGAAATACCCTCCTCTTGTTTGTGGTGCATCTGCAGCAGTAGAGGCAGCATCAGCTCCAAATCAGGACCTCTGTGAGTTTATCTCATATCACCTCTTGTCAGATATCAATTTTTTTTGTATTGAGTCACGTGAACTCTGTATGACACCACATGTAGATAAATATGAACAAATATCTTTAGTATCATTTTCATAGACCTTGTTTGTTCCTGCTCTTAGTGTAAACAGTTTCACATTTATACAGGTTTATGGTTTGTTTTAGTGTTATACTATTCATCATAAACCAATGAGGTAATAAAAATCATTTCTGAAGAAGTAACTTCAGGAAACTGATTTCTTAATACTGCATTCAATTTCAGTTTTGATTGTTTGAGGAGAAGTTCTTCTGAAGCACACCCTCAAGATTATAGCTGTCACACTGAAACAAAACGAAAGCCATATCAAGTGTTTTTATTTTATCCTGCAGAACATTCAGTGACACATTGATACCTATCCCTGGTGTTTATGATCTTATTGTTATTGTTATTTTGAGGCACACAAGTCTTGTTTTACCCGGCTTGATTTTTAAGTGACTGTGAGTTGTTTTTTAACTGGTTATGAATTAGATGGAAATTTACTGTGACATCTTTTTATGACATACAAAAACAAATCATCAGCAACAAGATGTGTAGGTTCAATCTTATCTTATCTTATCTTCCAGTAGTGCCTGAAACTACTTGGGGGTGGATTTTAGGCTAAGTAACAGAGAGCACATTATTTTTGTTGTCCACAGAAAATAATCACTGTGAGTGAAACATAACTTTGAAAATAGCTGGAAGAGATTTTTCTGCCAAAAGGGAAGGATTTGTAGAGAGAAAAGAGGTTGTCCATGAGGTTTCAGAATTTATGCACACAGAAAGTTTCTTGCTGGAGCTTTAAAGTTATAACTTTTTTTAATAATATTTTAATTTCTCCTCAAAAAAATGTAAGAATAAACTTTTAGGCTATCTTTGATGACTATCTATCCACTAGCATTTCATTTTCCAAGTTATCGTTTTGATTTTTCCTTTATTAGATGAACATCTTTAAAACTTTCTGAGTTTTGTTCAGACTTGATAAGGCATCCACAAGAACTTTTCTGGACTAAAACCACTTTTTAGATTATTTCCAGTGCTTATTTCTTTTCACTTCCACAGTTAAAACCAATGGAAAGACACATTTAGAACTAGATAATTGACTTGAATGCAGAGTAAGAAGAGCTCCCTGAATTTAGCTGTTGAAGTCTTCAGAATGCTCAGTCATTATCGTTGAAATGTATGTCACAGACTATACATCACCACTTTCATTCTCTACATTTCCGTGACCACTGGAGCACGTAATGGTTTTCCAAGTACTGAAAAAGAAGAAAGTTTCCACTTTGAAACAGCTTGGTGATCAGAGGAATTCCTGGCCTATCTGTCATTGTGGGTTGACATGAAAAAGTGGTAAATATGCCTCTGATAAAATTCCAGCCTCCAGGTATGTGCCTGGCCTTGTCTGAAATGTGTACCTGTTCCCGCACAGCCGAAGCAGACTGATTTTATCAGCCATATTTACGAACAAATAACTCTTCTCCCTTTGCGCTGACTGTGTGAGCAACGACCAGCGAGGTCACATCCATCAGTGCTGAACAGTTAAAGAATTACTCATCCTGTTGTCAGACTCAGAGCAGAACGTTTCCCAGAAAATAGATGTTTTGGATTCTGAGTGGTTGGGTAAAACTGAAATCCAGTTGACCCTTCAGGTTGATTTCTTTGATTTGTCTATATCCTTTAATCATCTGATATAACCTAAGAGAGTGAGGGTCATTTTTGTTTTGAGTTGTTGTCCAATTAGCAGTTTGAAATTTTAGCTCACACAGATGGTATTTTGCATTTTTAGACTCTACCTTTATTGATTTTTTTTCAAGTTGAGTTTCCAATATGGTGGACACCACTGATAGGCTTCAAAACTCCCTCTGCTGTTTACTCTTATCAGTGATTATCTAAATTGAAATAGGAGATTCCAATAACTTCAGATTGTTTCCCGCCTCGGCCAGGTCCATGAAAAGTGTCCGTCACACTCACCGTTTATCACCATGACACATTTACTGGAGGGTCAGGACCTCATCATGGTCATTGAGTATTCAGGGAGCCATCCTGAGCTGGCTGCCTACAGCTGCTACTATCTGACTTATGACATTTTCACACAGTCAGCACAATGTGGCAGCTTGCATGTAAATTTAGACATGGCTGATTTCTGATGCTGCAGGAGACCAATGTTTAGTCTACAGGGAAGAAGAGTTTCAGCATTTTTTTCTTAAAGTAATGGAACAAGAGGGGAAAGACATGCTATATGGAGATTTCCTTAAAATGCTGCATTGCTTTAAACTAGATACTGATGTTCTGATGCTAACCTGCTAATGTGTAACGAGTGTGATTATTAGATCCATCATCCTGGTCATGTCCTATTATTGGCACATTTTGATTTTCTCACAGTAAACACAAAGGAATGTGGGAGCTGCTTCTCAGTTTTTACATGATGCACAATTCTGGATCTGTGATGCAACAGTTCATAAATTCCTCTTGTTAGTGAATAGAGCATGGGTCAAACTAGACATTTAAGACACAACAAATATCATTTCAAATGTTAACATAGGAAGTTGTTGTTATACTGAATTACTCCCAGAAGTCTGTTTTTTGGTCAATTTCTATTAACAGAGATCAGGCAGCCAAGGCCTTCACAGATGCACCGGACCCTTATGGCTCCTCTTGCGATAGGTGGGTCCACAAGTGGCTCTGGTGGTCTCTGAGGCGTGGGAGAAGTTTGGCGAGGTCATGGAACAAGACTTTCTGTTCTGGCAAACTGTTCGCCGATTCAGGAGGGGGGAGTGGCCCATTGTTTGAATTGTTTACAGTGGGGATGGGGAGCTGAGAGTGTAGTCAGGCGGTGGAAGGAAAACTTTGTGGATCTCCTTAAACCTGGGTATGCGGTGGAAAATGGACAGATGGATGATTTTTTTTAACCTCTTAAGACCTGGCATCTTCATGTGTGGACATTGCATTTGTGCCTCTCAGACCCATGAAACTTTAATTTTTTAAAACTTGAATCTATCAGCATTTAGAGACACTTCCCATGTCATCTTTTGGGAGCAGGCTCCATTAAACCACTAACATAAACACAAGAGTCAATAAACTTTCAATAGTGATGAGAGTTTGCTTTAAAACCAACACAAGAGCCATTTCTGCTGAGGACCAAACGCACCTGAAGGATCTTTGATTTTTTTTTTTATCAGTGAGTTAAATTTGTCTTGTGGTGGGGAGAAGAGGTTTGATGTCAGTCACTACTCGCCAGATTGCTTCAGATCATGCCTTGGCAGCACAAACACAACATGTCACATCAGGGAAGAGTATGTTATACACTCAGTATGAAGTTTATGAGCTATTGATGAAATTTCACAACAGCCCAACCACTTGTAGACAGATTATTGCCCTTTTGTTATTAGATCAATAAAGTCAATGCACCTTCACAGCCAAAATCAGCATATAAGAGTTTATTCTGACTCTGTGAACACACCAAGACTATTTAACACACAAGTCCTTTACTGATTGACTTGTTGACTTTTCTGACATCCACACTCTTCTTTGGATGAAGCAAACAGTTGCTTTTCACACCAGCAGCTGTACCAATGGTGTGAAACAGATGTTCTGCAGGAAAGCACCACACAATCAAGCCTGAACTTTACAAAAGAAGACATGTAATCACATTAAAATCTGTCCATGTATGGTAGGAACCTGGAATCTTTTTAAAAAAAGAAGCAGGGATTGAATCAACTGTCTGGCTCAGAGGAGACCGGGGTCAATAAACCACAGATTTTTCTCTCCTGGTCTCATATTGAGTGTGGAGTCAAGTTTTCCAGATACTGTTGGGGCTGTAATATAATATTGCAATTTACTAAAACATTGTGGTACTGGCCTCTGAATACAGCAGAATGTTTCCAAATGATCCCCTTCAATTTATAATAAACCAGTGACGTTCTTCTGCAGTTTACCACCCAAGAGAAGATCAAGAGTTTTATTAAATCAGAGGAAGGGAGTTATACAACTAAAAACAATGATACTTTTTGTCATATGACTGATTTTTAAAGACTTCTTCAATGTCTTGTAAACAGCTTAATGATGAAATATGCTCATAACAAACATTATTTCTATGTTTCATGGTGATAACTCTTTGAAAAAGCCTCAGTTGGCTCTTGTTCTGATAAACTGCTTTAAATCTACTCTGAAAAGACTTTACTTAAAGGCTATTTGTCTTAATAAAATGTCCCTGATTCCCTCTCATACTGCTTAAATGATGGAGTACTTGTCATGTCTGTGGGTCTGCCTACAGCAATGGAAATTTTTGGGGCGTTGTTATATAATCTGAGCACATTGAGCAGCTACTACCACAAAAATGCCAGCGAGACAAAATATCAAATTATTTTAAACGAGGACCTGGAGGTTTGGCGCTCCTTCAGCACTGGATTATTCAAGTAAGATGAATGTTTCTTCTGAATAAGCTATGTAAGTGAGTACTTGAGGACTGAAGGCCAGAAAGGAGAACTACAAAAATTGATGAAACCAAATGATAGAAGTAAAAACAATATAATGTAAATCTCTTTGATTGTGGAGGAGACAGCAATTCATAATGGTTTTATGTAATTATTGTTCATATATTAACACAAACTTGCAAGCTAGCTTACAGGTCAAATAGCAACGTTTCACAACAACCAAAATCAAATAAAGATAAAATTATGTAAGAGGAGCATTGTTCACCTGATGCTGAAATGAGTGAGTCAGAGAAATAAACATTTGTCAGACCTGATAGAGAACAGTAGCAAGAGACAAGCAGTCTGACCTTTTAGCATGATTAGTTTGTCAGGGGTTGTCACTTGTTAATGATGTTGAACAGACTGTGAGGCTGTGTGTCAGTCTGTCAAGGAGCAGTTATTATCTTTGTGTATTCGGTTGTTTTGACCCTTGTGGTTTGACCAGTCTGGCTTAAGTTGTTGCTGTGACTTGTGTGATTATGTGCATAGTGAATTGAACAGATTCTACATAAAAATACATGAGTTACCTCAAGGCTGAATTTTAGAGTCATATGCACTCTGGATTCAGTTTATACCAGAAAAACTATATTGTCCTCTTGCGTTTTCAGAAGCATTGGCTTATCATAAATTGTCCACAGACATGCCAATCTAACAGCAGACAAAAAAATAACGAAAAAGGCTTTGAATACTTCAGGGGACTGTGAGAACTTTCTAAATCATCTTGAAAAAGTCTCATCTCTAGATATATCTCTGATCATAATCTTTGGTTGCAATGAGATTATGAGTGCCAAAATAGATTATTTATTTATTTTGTCTAAATGCTATAGAAGTTAAATGCTAAATGATATAACAGAGCTTCCTGATCAAGCTGGACTGAATTGATTTAAAGCAAATTGAAGTCTCCATGGCAACCCACGCCTGCTGACCAAGTTTAGCAGTGAGGAGAGAGATCTATGTTTTTGTTAGCGCTAAATATAGCCAGCTAATTAATAACAGTACAAACTTACAAAGTTTGCTTGTTGACACTTTTCAAACAACAGTATACATAAATGTTGATAAATACATTACCCCTTTGCGTTGTATTCAGTCAAAAGTTATTTTGGACAAAGAAAAGCAGTGCTAAAAAGAAGATCTGATCCCTATTCATCTTTCAAGACAAATACACAAATCAGGACAGTTTGTGTGAGGCAAAGGGGCCGCTGCAATCCACTTCATTCTCCTCACAGTCACTTAAAATAGCTTAACAGTAGTAGTCGTAGTGATTCTGTCATTACCCTGGCTGAGTCAGCTCGGGGTCTTATGGCAATTAGAGATGTGGAAAACAACGTGGTTTCATATCAAGTTCATCCCTTCTGTTATTTTATGAATAAGGCAGAAAATATGCATTTTAATTAGTTTTTGTCTTTTGAAGGCAGTTCCTAACAGGCCACCCCCCATAAGTGTCTTGCTACTCCACTTTTAGGGCGACTGGGTTGGGACACAACTGTTGCTGTGCTGAGACCCAGAACCAACAATGAAATAAATTCTGTTTTATGGTGGAGTGGACCAAAGACTTATGTGTTTGGACTCTTGAGTTAATGTCCTGCTGTGCTCCAGGTTTGCAAACTGTATAAGCATATAGAGGAAGTTGAAAATCATTATCACACCCTTTAGTTGTTTTATAACATGAACAGTGAGCCATTAAAAGGAAATAGTAGGATTAATCAGTGATTAAAGCAATAACTCAGCACAATTCAATTTTAGTCATCTCATCGTCTTAATAGTTCGATCACTGACCCTCTGACATCTCTCACTTTTATCTACTTGAAGACTGGGGGTGTGAATTTCCTTGATTCAAAGCTTCTGTTAGAACCATTTTAAACTAGAACAAGTCTTTGAGTGTCTGCAGAGTTAAGTTCACACATCCCACAAAAACCAAGTATGGATAAAACATCATATTCTTGACTTAGACTGCTCAATTTAGGCTCCATGAGTCACTGTTTCTGCTTCAAAGGAACACGCTTCTTTCCAGATGTGCGACTTGAAAAGGCTTTTTTTGGTGTGGATCTTTTTACAACCTCGCAGACATTTCACCAACATGAGCACACAGAATATCTAGGCTAATGTCCCGGTTATCTCACTCAGGTTTTATTTCAGATGAGATAAGAGCTGATTGTGGTTCCTTGCATGTGGATATGAAGTTTGCTCATACTCCTTTTATTGCACTTTTGATATCATGAGCAGGTTTTATGGATAACATTTGTGGATTTGTTCCTGCTCTAATTACACGGCAGAAACGGTAAATCATTGAAAGGGAAGTGTCTTTCTGTTCTATAAATCATTTATTTAGTCAGGTTGTTCTACAAAGAAGGAATAATCCACTATTGATGTGATCTTTATTTTTATGTATTATGCCTGAATGTCTTTTCCAACCTGAAAAACTTTACCTCACTTGGTTTAAATTGCAAACTTCAGTGAATAATAAAGAGCTATTAAAGTGAATTGTTCCAATTTAATTCACAAACCCCAAACTCAGTCAAAACGCTGTCATTAGAAGAAATGTAATGAGGCACAATAAAAGTTCCTTTTAGGTTTTTTTGCCCTCAGTAGTAAAATATAAGTGAATAGCTATGACAATAAAGTGACTCTCTGGAACGCAAAAGCTGCAGGCACTTGGCAACGCCGTTCTGACAGGGATCATCCAGCCTAATTTATACCCTGAGAAAGGCTTGTGTCCCAGGACATAAATTTAGTTGCGGTGTGCACTGAGAAAAGGGGAAAGCCCATAAACCAGCCGGGACACAGAGCGAGAGAGACGGAGACACAGAGAGAGGGAACAATAGGCTGCCATCAGGAGGAGAGCCCCAACAGCTGCAGAGCCCTGCATCCAAACTCACTCATACACAGGGAGAGGGAGAGAGAGAGAGAGACAGACAGAGAGAGACAGAGAGAGACAGAGAGTTTTCCTCCTGAAACCCTCTATGGCCGGGCCTTCTGAAAGGGGGCCAGCTAAGCAGATGTTCTGCCACTAACTGCACAAAAGACACAAGTGACTGAGAGGAGGAGAAAAAAAAAATGAAAGAAAAGGGGAATGAAACTTCCTCATTTCTGCTGCTCTGATGAGTCAGCATGCAGAACAGCTCTTATTATGCTTTAATCAGTCTTGGTTTATTTTGTCATGCATATTTCCTTGTCTTTTTTCATGTAAATTCTACTTTGCAGGGAGCTGACACTGATGACGGTGTTTCCAAAGGGCACAAGGAAGAAATCCTTATCAAGGTGAGATAAAGCTAAACAAAGCATGTGAATTCTTTATCAAAGGAAAAGTAAAGGCTACTGTTTAAAATAATTCACTACAAGAGCCAGAATCAACGTAAAAATCCCCTCCAAGCATCACATTAATATTGACTGACTACTGATGTACATTGGCATTCTTGCCAACTTTTGGCTTTCTTCGATCGTCATATTTTTGATGTTGTCTCTGATGTGCTCTCTCATTCAATAGTGGAGATATTTAGTGATATTTAGCAGTCTGGTGTGAGATTAAAGCACTTGCTTACTCCTTGCCATGGCAGAATTCTTGGCTTGTTTTTTAGTCTTGCTCCTGTGATGCATTTAAAGTATGATCTTGTTTTTATGATTAAAATCTTTTATCAATATAAATGATGTGTGCACAACAACAACCACAATCTTCTTCTTGCTTAACCCGTTTAAGACCTACGATACCAAGTCTGCCAGAGCACATCTTTACATTCCTACATGCTGGAGTGTCATTTTTTGCATGAAATGTTTCTATACAAAGTGATCTTGAAAAAGTCTGATATCTACATATATGCCTGATTATAATTCACAATTCAGAGTGAGATTACCAGTGTCAAAATAGGCTATTTGTAAATGCTAATTCCTAACTTTCTGATTGGGACTGATTGGAAGAGATCGGTAATTTTCTCTGCTGAAAACAATTTCTGTGATTTATCTCTTATTAATATTTGACACTAGAGCTTGACTGTCTTACTGAATAGGGACAGAACAGCAGAAGAACAGGAGAGTGATGGAGCATGAACTAATGGCTAAAACACAGGTCAAGCTGTTTGTGTTGATGTTAATTTCAACCCCCCAAGCATCAGTTATACCGCAGAAGTCAGTTCAGACATGAGAGTTTATCAAGAGAGCCAGGTGATACTTGCTCTGCCTGGTAGATGAGCACTGGTAGCACATAACCAGGATTCACTAACATTACACAGTATCCATACGTCCCAGAACACCGGGCTGTGACCAGCAGTAAGTGTAGCCAGCTGCTAAACTACTTTATAAACGTACAAAGTTTGCTGCCATGTTTCAAACAATTTGCACGAGTCCCTCCCACCTATGGAGTTAATGCAATCAACCTCATGCAGATTCTCCTCACAGTCACTATAAATTGTTAAAAAGAGCAATAAATCATAAAAATGACCCTTTTCCACATATTTTTCTAGAGACAGAAATGTCATAACTGTGTTACACTAAAATTTAAACATAGAGGACATGATGCGTATACAAGGTAGGCAGTGATGTGAACAACCAGGGTCTGGATTTCTACTGCATTCTGGGGCATGTTGAAAACACAATATGGAAGTTAAACTAATTTTATAAACTCATTAGGTAAAGGAACTAAAGCTGATACATTTGTTTCCAGTTTGTCTGTGAAGAAAGAAATAACCAACACAAAGCAACAACTTTAGAAATCAATTAAAGCCAAATTACGGGGGTGCTGGTTTGGCTTGGTGGTTGAATCTTACACAACCAGTTTTCTCCCACTCTCTCTTCCAAGTTTCCTATTCTACTCAGTGTCCTTTCCTCTAAATAGAAGTGCTGTAGCCTAAAACTTAACCAGAAAATAAATGGTTGAACTGCAAAAATAGTTATGGCTTCTTAAATCTGAGTATTTAATTCTGTATTAAGAAATTGTTTTACGAATGTGATATTGAACTGCAGAGCAAATGAAGGTTGTTTTAAAGAGGAGCTTGGGTCTTTCCAGAGATAGAACACATTCAAAAAGGTCTCTACAAAACCTGATGTAAAAATAAAGTTTTAAACATAGCTAATCTTCATTATTCCGAAAAGACCACCTCAGGGGGAGGTTGAAGAAAAAAGTTTCTGAATTCAACTGAAAAAGTGTCTAGGGTCTAAGATGTCGAACACTTCAGGCTTTGAGGAATTGTGACAGACATTTTTCACTTCTCCCTAACTCTTCACAAACCAAACTATTACACCAATAACTCCCAAGCACTTTGGCTTTTGATTCAAGAACAGCGCCTACATGAATGTTTTATTTATAAACCACCACCTCCTGTTATACAACCTAGTTTTTTGTTGCCAAACATCCCTGCTGTCTAACCTCAGGTACTATCACGAGGAAAGATCACATTTTCAGGAATGCCAGACATTTCCAGCATGAAAATTACCCAAATAGATGTTATTTTTCACACAGACAGATGCTCATGCCCTGCAGTAAATGTGTTAAACAGTTGCAACACTTCTGCCTGGTCTAAATATATGTGTCCGTCTTGATGCATGTCGCCTCTTTCCCCCCGACACCCTCTCCTCTCTATTTGTCTCCTTTTGGCGCACAAAAACACACACTATGCAGCCTGCAGGTTTTGACCTGTAAATAACTGCCCAGACAGGGTCTAGTCAGTCAGATGTGTAGGCAGAACGAGGCGTCAGTGCCTACATGGCTCCTACAGAGCAATAACAGATGCTTATCATGTTTTACTGAGGGTGGTGATGGCGGAGTGGGAGGGTGAATGCGGGGCCCTGTGGATGAATGGCTCCGACAATAAATGCCCTCAATCATGGGTTTTACCTTAGAAAAGAGAGGCACAGATATGCCAGTAGAGTTACAATGAAGCCTGTGTGAGTGTGTGTGTATGTGTGTGAGTGTATGTGTGTGTTTTAAAGAGAGACAAAGAGCGCATGTGCACTCTCACACCCACTGCAGCTTTTCAGCAGCTCATCCTCTTGCACATTCCAAGAGGAGGCAACAGCAAACAAATGGCTTAAGGTTCAAGTGAAGTATGTTTCATTCCTTTCTCTGCTGTCTCCACTGCTCTTAAAGTTTCGGCCTGTGCTGCGAGCGGGGACAGGGGTGAGCCGCAAGGTCAAAGAGGAGAGGATTACTCGAGATACACTTCAGATAAAAGTGTCACTCCAATAATCAACTGTGATCCATCATGTGGCCCAGGCTTTGCTTTTAGGCTGATGCTGCCTTTAGAGGATAAAAAAAAATAGCTGTCGTATGTTTGCAGTAATGAAGATGAAACTATGAGATGACAGATTCCCCATGACACCCACAATCCTGTTCATTTGTAAAGGCGAAGAGATGACTCAAGGCGGCGAGGGTACCGCCATCCCTCTTGTTCTTGCTGAGACCAACATTTCTCTCCTTTCTCTGCAGTGAAGTCGAGTGCATTCCCCTCTGAGATGAGATGTTACTTTTCCTGCTGTTTGCTGAAATGCTTTCACAGATACCAGTGAAGGTGGTAATTTAGAGTCCTGTGTCGCTGGCTACCTCTCCAAACAGAAATGAATTCACATTTCACAAGGATGGATATGTGTTGAGTTATAATTGAGAAGCTGTTGCTGCATGATCATCATGAAAATGTGAAGAGATCAGCAAATCCAAACCACATCACAACTTCCCACTTCTAACCAGAAAACTAATATTAAAAGGCTCAGGCCACATCTCAATGCCTCATCATATTAGAAATCAATTTCTATTTTGAGATCTTGGTATGGTCTGATTTCTATGGAAAACAGCACACTTTAAATTAAAACTCATTTCTTGCTTGAGGTATACAAACATTGGCTAACATACCTGCTGATCTGCAAATATAAATACCATTTTTTTCATCCCCGTCCTTCAAAATGTCTGTGCACACCACCAGTTAAACCTCTCCTAGGTGTCATGGGTCTAACTCAGTGAAACACCAGCAACTGAAGATGTCCACTTGATAACCCCAGTGATGTTCTGTCTCTTACGGACCGTTTGCCTTAAGGCTATGGTTTTAGGATTGAGGCGCTGGGGTGAGTTTTCTTCCCTGAGCAGTCTTCTAAAAGCACAAGTATGTGTTTTGCTCATAACAAAGTGTTATCATGAAAATGTTTCAATACCACAGCTAGAAAACAGATAAATCCTGGCACATATTTGATTGATTTTGGTGAGCTAACAGACTGAGAGAGTGAGAGTCTTGAGTGACATTGTCCATAAATGCAGAAAAAACTCTTTGTGCCTCATATAAAACCTAATATTGCGCAAAAAAGTTATGATAAATATGATTTTAGCGCTGTACTGCATTGTTAAAATGAAATTCCAAATGAATTTAAACCAACTGCCCCCTCAAAAATCATAAAAAATAACTTATTTCATCAGTACACTTGCATAACTTCTGAGAAGGAAAATTATTTAATACTTGTCATGCTTTTGTGGTTATACCATTTGACAACTTAATGGGACTGTGATTCTTTAATTGGTTAAAATGTCATATAAAATACTATGACACCAACAGAAATGCAAAGAACACATTTAAACAGATATCTAACTTGTTGTTTTAACAAGTTGAAGCATATTTTTGATGCCAACCCTTCTTCCTCACTGTCCAAGTTATCCTAAGGGCAGCAGCATCATGGAGTCCTGTAGAAAAAAAAAGACTGTGTAGAAGAGAGCATCTGTTTTCGGATGCCTTTTTGACCTGTGTAGCTGATGGGAGACAGGAGGATGATGGCAAAGCTATCATCCCAGATGGAGAACATTAACCGACCCCTTCACGCTACTGTTACATCACACTGTGCAGGAGTGCAGATACACCAGTCCTCCTTTCCTGCTGCAGTTAGACTGAGTCCACTACGACTGCACCTACTTCCAAGTAAAACACACCTAAACAGAAATAAACTTGCTCCTATCATTCATGTGCAGTAAACTATAAAACTCTGGTTGTAAAGCATGTTGTCATTAGATTCAGAATGATCTGCATGCACTGTTTCTTGTTTTTCTGAGGCTACTGTGCTGATATGTTAAACTGTAAAAATCCTCAATAAAAGTTTGTCATATCTTTTTGAATCTTGTCAGATCAGCATTCAAATCAAATAAATTGCTTAATGTTAAAAGTTTTCCAACAACTTGGCTAAACCAAAGCTTTTTTGCCTCCATATATCTGAACATATTGGGGTTCTTTTGTTTGTTGGTGTCAACTGCTATATTGAAGGGGATATTTTTTTATGTCAATATTTATGTTTTGAATAAAAAAAACCTTATACATTAGGGAAGAAAGTAGGATTAAAAAAAAAATCACGAAAGGAACTGTCTTCATAGGCAGGAACATCTAATAATATAATAATATCATGAAAAAGTTTAATATTTTTAGTTACTCATTTCAGAAAGTGAAACCCAAATAAAACAACTAATTATACATAGCACGACTTATTTTAATCCTTTATTTTCTTGAACTTTTTATGATTACTACTTACAGATAAAGAAAACTAAAATTCATTATCTTTGAAAATTAGAATATTTAAAAAAGGGATATTTATAACAGCAATGTCAGGCTTCAGAAAAGTTTTGCTTCTTTGGGACCTTTCCAAGTTTTCTGCTTGTTTTCTCCCATTTCTAAATGTTGATTTCTATATATATATATATTTCTACCAATTGACCATTTTGCCACCTTAAACTGTCTTTTATTCCTTCTTCCTGCCATTTTTGCCACTTTTTACTACCTGGATTGTTGCTTTTGGAAAGGTAGTTTTCAACAATTTGGCTTTTAGGTTGAGAAGGGTTGAGTAACACTGGTGTAGAGCATAAAACTTCTTCTGCAAAAAGATGTACCTGGTGTTCTGACATACACTTAAGGCCATACTGCGATTTAATCTAATTTGCAATTAATTGCCCAGCCCTAGTCGTTATTATCCAACTAAAAATTTTCGAAATTAAGATGTGTTTTATTAATAAGCATTAAAATCGTGACGTTAAAGTGAAATTTAAGAACTTTTAGAGAAGCTTTGATGCAATTTGCTGTGAAATATTTATGCGCTTGGCCCCTGAACTTTGAGCCATGAAACTATTCCAAACATCTGAGCTGCAAAGACGAGGAGAAGGTGAGGTGAGGCGCTAGAGAGAAAGAGGGAAAGGGGAGAGAGGGAGGAAGGCAAAGTGTGGGTGTGCGTGTGTGTATGTGTGTGTATGAAGCAGAGAGGGAGGGAGGGAGAGAGAGAGAGGTAGTGCAGTTACACAGAATGATCCAGGAGTGAGTGAGGCGACAGAGCGGAGGTGACAGCGGAGAATGGAGAGGAGCCCGTCCGCCCGGCGAGCTTTGACCGCGGCGAGCGAGGACAACCTACACGGTCCTTTCCCTCTGGAGCAAACCTGCTGAAAGAAACCAGGAGGGGGGGTTACCAGGGGGCAAAGGAAAGGAATGGCTGATCCTCTGCGGAGGACTTTACTAGCGAAACTCCGGGGGAAGAAATCCAAGAAAGGAGCGACGGTCGGCGGTGGATACGGCTCTGCTGCTGCTGCTGCTTCTGCGGCGAATGGGGGCCGAGAAGGTAAAGAAAAAGTTTTGCAAACGCAGCGAGACTCGGACGAGGCTCGCCCGGTAGTGTTGCTCACAGGGCTGGATTGCACGGCAGAGAGAATGAGTACGTACGAGAATTGTGTTGACGGGCCGGTGGTGCAGACAGGGGGGGTTGTGATAGTCCGAGAGAGTCGGCAGGAGTTGGAGTTTGCCGGCGCACGTCCCCAGGAGCGAAGCAGCGGGGGCAGGGTTCGGGTTAATGAGGAGCTCCTGGGGGTCTCACTTCAAAGAGACGCGGGACATGCGTTCAGGCAGGGACATAGGAGCCATCACCAGGGGCCAAGATCCGGTGGCCACATCACGTTATCTGCAGGGGTCCCGCATGTGCAGAGGAAACACTTCATCTCGGTGCAGCGGCAGTGCAGTGTCGGGGATTCAATCGGGTTTGGGGACAATTCGAACCACATTCCGCACCGAGGTAGGGTAGAAACACAAACAGGGGTGCGTAAACCTGCAGAGGGACGAGTTGCCACCGCGGGGACAGATCCTGGGCTCTCCCCGCACATGGCAGGCACTGTACTAGCTGTAAATGAACGCAACGCCAACCAGACTTTTGACAACAATCAAACTCCGGAGACGAGCTCACCGCTTTACGCAGCGCTAATTCATCCAAACTGTGCGTCAAGGCATGCAGAAGAAAGCATGTTAATCAGAGATGTAGAGAGTTACGATCCTGAGTATGCAGGGGACATCAGAGGGCCTGCAGGTAGTGTGCAGAGCCCCACTTTCTTCCCTACAGAGTTAGAAATCTGCGACATTAACATGACAGAAGCCTCCCTGAGATACACTTTAGACAGCGAGGATGATGATTACTATGATAATGAAATTCTGCCTTTTTATGAAACTGTCAGAAAAAGAAGTGTGAAAGCAGAGGTTACAGAGCTGCAGCAGCCTGGCCTGGATAAAGATGACAGCAGTAGCAGCAGCGCCCAGGAGACAGATAGACTAAGAAACCAGTTAAAAGAAGCTTATTACCTTCTTATCAATGCTATGAATGATATCAATATGGATGTGCAGCAGATTAGCGGTGCTCTCACTGAGCAGCAGGCAACCTCCTCCTGTAGCAGCCGCTCCAGGGATAGTCTGTGCTCCAGGTTGTCAGCCAAAAACATAGACAGTGATTCCTGGTCCTCAGGGGGAGACCACAGCCCTCAGCAGGTGTCTGATACTGACTCACTTCTGCTGTGCCTCACCGGGAAGCTAGAGTCAGGGCTCAAAGGCAGACTGAACAGTAAAAGTATGATCAACCTGTCTTTTACTAAAGTGAGATCTAAATTAGCTCGCTCTGCTAGTGATGGTGCTATCAGGTATTCTGGTGGACCCTTGCAGACTACAGAAACTTGTGGAGATAAAGCTGCCGAGATAACAGAAGCTGAAAGAGAAAAAGTCTCAGGACCTCGAGGGCTTTGCAGTGCCACCAGCAGTGACGAGCTGCTACAGGATCCTGGAGCTGATGAAGACCGCGGTGGGCCGCTCAATGAAAGCAGCGGCTCGGTCAACAGCCTCACAGGTTCCTCTGACAGCAACCAGGGCCAGGACAACAAGCAGGAAGCCCGATTACAAGGGGCGAGCTCTGCCAACAAGGGGCCCGGGGTCACTGTGAACAAGATGCAGGAGTGGATGCACAAGGGGCGTCTGCTGTCATCAGAGATGAAGCAGCGAATTGAAGGTGCATCATCATCGTCGTCACACTGTGGAGGAAGCCAAAGCCAGAGTCACAGGGTTAAATCGGTCAAGGCCAAGTCACCTACAATCAAGACAAGGCAACAACAACAACAACAGCAGCCAGGTAGGAAGGCTACACGGAGTCGCCTCAACTCCTGTGGATCCTCTAAAATCAAAGACCTCTCACTTCTGATTGTCATCCTCCTCCACTCATAGTAAACCCGTCTGGTGGCAGTTCACCCTGCACTCCTCCTACTCCTCCTCCTCTTCTGGATGCAAAGCAAAGGGACGAGACTCCTCAGACCTCTTTGCTTTCCTTTTAACCGGTGACGGGTTCTGTTCCTTCACACTAATTTAGGTGCATTTTAACACTGAATTAATCGCACATCAGGCTGTAGGTTGGATCACTCACAGTCTAGATCAGTAACAACTAACTCACTTTCTCTGATAGCTGCGATGGTGGTTTTCATGGTGGTGGTGGTGGTGGGTAATTTATGTGTGTTTGATGTTTGTTTATGTACAAATGAGTTTCAAAATGATGATTAATGTGTTTTTGTGTAAGCATGCAAAACTGGGAAACATCTGTATCATGAAACTTTTGACAAAAACAGGTGGAAGGTGTTTTAAACTCAGTTAAGGATTAGTTAGGTTGAAGTTGGGTCTAAATTTTGCAAGACAAGTCCAATGGAGCATTCATTCAAATCCCAGAGTGTTCCTCAGAATATGGTGTGTCTTCAGATGTCCATTTTTAATGACTTCTCATTTCTGTCAGTGTAAAAGTTGTTCATTCTTGTGTCGAGCTGCTGTGCCGAGCTAAATAATTGATTTGTTGAGATGTCATTCCAGGCTTTGTGAAGTCATGATGAGCTTTGTTCTTATACTTTTGACATCTAACAAACTTTAGACACATTAATAATCCCACAGTGGGAGCAGAATCATTATAGTGGTTTTTCTAATTACTTTTTTAAGCAGTTGGAAAAACATCGTCATCAGGTAATTTTGAAGTTGACATGCATTACTGACTTATTTGGACATTAAATTTCAAGTTGAAATATATGCTTTAGTTGAGATGATGCCAACTTATAACTAAGTGTAATCACATCAAATTCAGCAATTTTTTGTCAAATTGACACAGAATGATATGCTCGAAAAACAAATGTGCAAAATCGCACTTTTGTTCATTCTTGCCACAGTGACATTTTCTCGAATTCTTTTACAACTACAGCTGAAAGCTTCTTCTCTGCTGTGTGTTTGTGATTGCCACCTCGCTAGCGTGTCAGCATGTGTGATGTTCTGACACTCTTTTCCAGAGTAAACATATGACCTGCCATGTGTGCAGGCTTGTTGTTGACTGTCAGTGTGCGCTGCTGCTAGAAATAGAGTGTGATCTGCTGAGCGGAAGGCCCCTCTGAGTATGACTTCCAGCCTCTGTTGGCTCGTGTATCGCCGTTTTTTGCATCTCTAGTTCTTTACGCTAGTTGAAACGAGGACAGGATTCTTTTTAGTGTAACTTTCCAACATTTGTACTTCCTCCATTCTTCATTTTTTCCCTATTTTGCTCAGCTTTCCCCTCTCTGTCCCCACTGAACTTTTCCACAGCTGTGGCCAGAGGAATCCAAAGCAGGAGAGAAGCCGCTGCAGCTTCAGTCTCTGTGGTTGTGTGTGTGTATGTGTGTGTGTGCGTGTGTGTTTAAGGGGGGGTTGGGCTGTCATGTTGCCTTCCTCCCCAGTCGTTTGCTCTGGACAGCTCCATGGTAACTTGCATTTTAAAGAGACTCTGGATTGAATATTTAGGATGCCATTCCTGTTGTTTAACTTGTTTGCGTTGTGTCACTTAATTCCTCGCCATGAATGAACAAAATGAAGGGCGATTAAGTATTTATTAAGGTCAGCCCTGGGCTTATCTTGCCCCTGTGGGCCTCTCAGGGCCTCACAAAGAGCCATTTAAAAAAAGAAATGCCAAAGCTCTGAAAAGGTGGGGTGAATTGCTTGTCTTGGCTTGAAACTCTTCATTGAGTTTATGGCTCTCTCTTAATTCATGCAAGTATTTAGACATTTCGGACTCTAAAAATAGTTCTCCCTCTTCCTCCCCTGAGTGTCGGTCTGAAATTAAACCTCCATCTGAAGTCACAGAGCTAAGTGTTAACTTAATTAGAATTAAGCTAATTCACTCCTGTTCTGACTTGTTATTTAATTACTTTTAAAGAGAAATCTCCTACAGCTAATCGTGTCTCTCCTGACATGTGTGGGTTGGGAATGTTGCACACATGCACATGCACATCTCAGCCGTGACATGCATGTTTGTATTTGCAGGTGGAGGATTTATAGGTTTTCTTGTTGCCGCGTCAGAGGCTTGGGTTGCTGGCAGGCAGGCAGTGCATAGGTATCATGTTTTGGCCACAGCTGAGCTCAGGAGTGGTGCGTCAGTCAAAGCTGGTGTTGAGAGTGAGCCAGAGACACCTGAAGAGGAGGGAGTCTGGAATCCTCACCTGGATCCTGTAAAATAAACTTTACTGGCTGTAGGAACCAGCCAATGAAGAAAAAAGCAGTATTTGCTCTAAGAAGTGAAAAATTTGGTTATAAAAGAAGCTGTGCATCAGAAATCAAGCTGTTTCCCAAATGCTTAAGCAAAAAATAACATCAGCAAGCATAGCTATGTGTCTTAGCCCCATTTAGAAACTGTAAACTTTTGAAAAAGCTAGCCAGACTTTCCCCAGAATTCAAATATTAGATTCCAAATATCAATTCAATGTCTCCACATTATATTAATGCTACTTTAATTATCCCATAAAAGTGTCAGAAAAAGGAAAAAGGGATAAGTGTTTTTTTTTTACCTGGGTTTTTCATCCTGCTTTAGAAGTGGGATTTTTTAACATGGGTTTAAAGAGAGTCTAATTGACTTTTGGAGCCATCCCAAGTGGACACTTGAGGAACTGCAGCTCTTTGCACGTCTGCACTGGCTTCATTTTTTCTTCTCACTAACTCTTATTGTAATGACATGAGAGACTGATGGTTCTATTCATCCTTATCTTGGCAAGCAAATGGACATATTTCCTGAGTGTTGAACAATTCCTTCTAGAACAAGCGTCATATCCAATGCACGAAAATCACGTAGTGCAGCACTGCTGAACATTAACACACTGGTCACATTAATTCCTGCTTGCTCAGTAGATTCCAAGTGCAGGTGTAATATAACTCTCCTTAACTGCTGTCAAGTCATGTCAGAACGATGTGGTGTTTAGTTTCTGCCAGATACCTTGTTACTGAGCTGCAGAGCTGTTGTTTTCCTCACATGAAAACACACGCTGCTGATGGTAAAGGTCCAACAATTTGTCTTGTTGCTGTGTCTGTTCTTGGACAGATTTATGGAGGATGGTAGCTCTAAAGACGGATCAGGTGATGGAGGAGAAACTTGAGGCATGAGGGTTCATACCAGGAGGGTTTATGAGACGAATGAGTCACATGGGGGGTGTCTGCAACTTGTTTGGCAATTTGAAATGGTTGATTATCAGTAAAAGTGAGTTGATTGTTTCTATTTTGGCAGCATGAGCTCTTCAGTGTTGACACAGAGCTTTTTAGTGAGTTTTGGCCAAATTGGGTCAAACTGTGAGTCAGTGTCCCCCCTTTTGATTTGCATAGTCCTCCTTCTGTAGCATTTTCATCAGTTTTTTTGTACAAACACATTGAGACAAGACAGAAGATTCACTGAAAGAGCTGCGACGCTGAAAAGAATTTGGGTCTGGAGCCAACAAACTGCAGAGGAAGTTGCATTAGCGTTAGCATACTTTGCTGCCAGGACGCCTCAGCGGGATGCAAGTGTTGACATGTGATGCAACCCTGGACGATCCCAGCTCTGCCCTGGTGTAAAGAGAAAAATCTACACTGAAGATCCTCATTAGCATATGAATGGGTGTCAACAGGAATGTATGGCACATTGCAAAAGATTCCCTCTGAAGGCGGGGAGCCCTGAAACTTTGTATACACAACAAAAGTGTTGTCTGTTGGAGGAGAGAACTAGCTGGTGTGTGTGTTTTGCACTTATCAAAAGAGGAGCAAAAGGAAATTCAGGGAATAAAAGAAAGTGTATGGGAAAGTGACAAGTTTTGTCTCAGAGCAGAAAAAGATTCAGTCATTCAGATGATTAAGACGAGGATATAATTGGGTTTTCTGTCAGGTTAACATGGCACAGGTTCACACCAGCTCATCCAGGAATTGTTTCAAAAAGTTTGCATTCCTCTCTGCAGCTCAGACAAACCCACATCGCTCCTCCCCGTCCTCTTCTTACTCTCCCTCTCTTTATTTTCTCACACAGACTTGCACCCTTGCATTATAAGCTCCAGTCATCTGTTACCTTCAGGTCAGGGGTGTGACTCCTACGTGCCCTGAACACATCACCCTCATGCCATCACTATTCATGGTTGGATGGTGTTAGGATCTTAAAATAATCAGAAAAATCTTTCAATTTTGTTGATACGATGTTAGCAGGCATCTGTGATCATTGGTCTCTAACACCGGTAAACAAACAGTGGAAAGCAACTTTGGAGATGTCATACGTCAAACCATTTAAGAAGAAGCTCTCTAATTTGCCTTTTTCTGTTACTCAATATTCTCTCCTGTCTAGTTGTTTCTTGAGCAGAACAACTGCATTTTCTGGATCAAACACTTCAAGCTACAACACCGAATGCTACTGCGGATTGGTGAACTGGTCTTGAAATGATTGGTGCCAGGATGCTGGTTTGGCTTGGTGGTTGTCTCAAAGGCCTCATGTGTGGTGCCTACAATATTCAAAGCAGTTGGCAGGGGATTACTTCAGACCTTTAGCCACCTTCTCTGTCCAGTTTTTGGGTCTGTCCTCTCAAGATAAAGGCACAAAAGCCCGAGCAATAAAAATGAAAAATCCAAAGTGCCAAGAAAATACACATGATTTCTGTAGGCCAACTTTGTGTTGCTGGTTGTTTTAAAACCTGTGCCACATTGAATGGAATAAAAACCAACTGTAATAAAACCACCAACTTAGCATCTAGCACTTTAATGTTTAAATAGAAATGATTATCAGCAGTTTTTGTAATAGATGCATCCAGAATAAGGAGCAGACCGACTGTTTTGTATTTCATCCAGTCATTTTTTTTGTGCTTGATAAGATGATAGTAATTAATGAGACTTGTAAACACTTTTTTGAACACTCAAAGATGCTTGAGATGATGGGTTTTGGGTCAGTTTTAACTGGGGTAAGCAAGTGAGGTGTGAGTGTTTTGAGGTAGAGAGTTGGGTTCGATTGTAAAAGCTCTGTCCCTCGAGGTTCTTGGACTCAATTTTAGGGTCTAGGAAGTTGGTATCTGATGACCAAAGGTAGCGAAATGGGGCGAGGTGGGGTGTGGGGTTTGATGTTGAAATTATCAGGTGCTACTGTGCAGAAATGTACCTCTGTTAAATATCCTCACAAGTCTACAATGATTGGCTGAAAGGACCGTGATCAAACTGACAGCTTTTAATGCAGATGTTACTTTTACATTCCCATTGCATAATCAGAAAGAATTTAAATCGCTGCACAAAACATGACAATTTTATCATCAGTCTTATAAAGGGAAGTAGATCCAGGATGTTGACATTGTGACTCATCTTGATACTTATCTGCATAACTTGAATTTTATTCCAACACTAAGTGGTTATATTGCTTCTAGGGCTGGAAATATCTCTTCATACATCTCTTAAAAGTTTCTCCTTAGCTTCACTCTTATTCTCCTTTCAATCTAAATTAGACATTTTACTTATCTTGTAAAACATTTCCCTGTGCTTAATATGTATCCCAGGTTGAAGGTTATTTTAAGAAAAGCAGACCTCTTCATCCATTTTTCACCAGACTAAGTCAGACAAAAAGCTTCCAAAGTGGAAAACGATGTACTGATGTGAGACATTTGGAAAACTGGAAAGTGTTGTAAAGGCCTGATATGAAACGCTGCCATTAAAAATGACTGAAATCCTCACAGAAAGTTAAAGAAGTGTGTTGCTCTTCCTGTGTGACAGTGGAAGGAGACACAGTGAAGCTGTAAATCTGGAGCTGTGGTCTGGTATGCAGCTCGTGTCAGAACACGCTTCCTCTTCCAGTTATGAAAGACCCCTTAAAGGAGATGTGGCATGCCGGCAACAGCTCCACACACACACGTCTCACCTTTAGTCTCGTGTTACCTGATGGAGCGTTGGCAGCAGAGTTGGCAGATTTTGGCTCTGTCTTGGTCGTGAATTAAGCATTTGGTAACCAGCTTATTTAAGTCCTCTCTGCCCAGAAAATATTTGTGTGGCAGCTAATATTTTTATGTTAATCAGACAAAGTATGGACTTTACTTGTCTCTCTCTGTTGTTCTGTAAATCCTATTCATATAAGTTAACCCTTAAAGTTTTAAAAGAATCAGCCAAATATCCTCTCCAGATGTTAATGTCCAAGACAGCATCCATATATGGTGTTAGATGGATACCAATCGGACCATATTTTGATGCAATAATGGACTCCAAGGCTACGAAACATGAACATACTCCCCGTGATGTCACTCATTTGTGTCTGATGAGTTGTTTTGAAGCTCAATGATGATGGTAGCCATGTTTGAAATCCTCATCCCAGCTGACTAAGGGTGCGGTCACACTGGCCAACTGTGCTGTGCTTGAGCATACTTCAGCCGCAAAGTCTGGCTCGTTTGGCCAGTGTGACCGCAAGTAAATCATGCTTAACAACAGCTTACCTCCCCGGCTTCCCAATGCTTCAGTATGGTTGGTAGAGGCATACTTCTCTGCGGCTCCTTTTATGCACAAGCATGAGTACACAATGCATAAAGCATGATCGCCACAACCGCTTCTCAGTCTATAAGGACGTTACAAATGAATAAATGAAGCAGAGACAAAGTATTTAACAAAAATATATGGTTAGCTTACCTACAAAAATGAGCATTTTAACTTGGATGCCAACAGGGAATCCTTATTTTGGAGTCTGCCTCAAGTGGACACTGGTGGAACTGCAGTTTCCCACACTTCTCATTAGTTTCCTGGTTTTTTAGTCATATTTTTGGCGCTTTATGCCTTTATTCAAAGACACTAGGGCAATGAATAGAGCAGGAAACAAGGAGAGAGTGGGGCATGATACAGAGTAAGGAACTTTAAGTTGGAATCAAACTAAGGCTGCCAACTTGAGGACTGTAGCCTTTAAAGATGGAGAATGCAACCTCACCTGTATACTGTAGTCTTTTGACCTCCAACCAATCTGGTGGCCCTTAAGATCTCATTTTTTAAAACCATTTAATGATACTATCTTAAACAGTTACCACTTTCTCCTGTTCTTTTGTCTATGTTTTCCAAAGTGTGGCTTCAAGTCTAAGCTGAAACTGCCAGGCTGAGTTTAAAGGGTTACAAAAACTTTCAGGCTTGAACAGCTGAAAACAAACCCGACAGATTACAACAGTTTGCCAGCTTGAGTTGACATATTAAGTCATGAGACTCGGGACATGCTGTATGTTTCAGTTGGCAGTCTGAACATGCTCCGCTGCTTATGCAAACAGTTATTACTGGATGGAGACACACTAAAGATTTTCTGTGAGGAGAAGAGGCTCAGACTGAAAGGAAGACGATGTATTTATCATCTAGCAGGGTGGTGGTCGGAGTGAAAAACAGACGAGGTTGCGTTTCGGCCTCGGGGCTGTTTATTATTTCGGAGATTAAGAGTGCTTTAAAGGTGGCCTCGGTACTGGCCACTGAAAGCTGTTTTATATCCCCAGCAGTGTCTTATATAATCAGCTGGAACACAGAGGAATGGCATGTCCAACAGAAGCAATCTCATTCCAGTTTAAATCATTCCTGTCATATTTCCCAAGTGGGGGAAAAGGCAGGAGAAGAATCAATATTTGAGACTTTATATTGTGGAGAGAAAAAGAAAGTTTTGAAGGCAGCAGTTAATGTCAGTCGACTTGTAGATGGATGCTTCATATAGAGGCTGTTGGGGGAGACTGGGCAACTTCCAGGGAAAAGTAAATCCCAGTGGAGCTCTTTGCTTGTGTGGTGCCGCTTTTGGGGCTTCTTCAATAAAAGCAACCAAGCTAAGAAAATACCTTTGTCGCAATAGACTGAGTAGAAGTTATGTAATTTGAAACCAGGGGATTTCTTTAACACACACCTCCTCACTCTTGGGCTAGTCTGGATTAGTAACAAGTCATTCAAACTTTTTTAATAGCGTCAGACTTGTTGTTTGATTTCGATTTCATGAAGTGAAAATGTTTCCCAGCTCTATAATTTGCTTCATGTAGCCCAAAACTCATTTCCTCAAGGAAAGGAGAAGTTGTCATTAAAGCACGCGGAGGGGCTCGTCTGAGAGCTGCTTCAGATCAAAACAGTCTTTTACACGAGTCTGCTGTACATGTTAGAGCAGGACCCTGCCCTCAGCACCACACACACACACACATGCTGAGAGGTTGTTTTTCTCTGGCAGCATCTGCTCATCTAGGGAAGGTAAAATCATTCGCACGTTCATTCGGTTTGATTTTTATTTCATGTAAAACAAATTCCACAGAAACTGTAAAACCTTAAAGAAACTCTCAAATGTTTCCTTTTGGGCATTAAAGGCGCACATTACATTTCTCTTTGCACATACATTTTACCTCTGGTTACACTTATTGTCACCCCCGTACACACACACACACACACACCCTCCCATCCCTGGTCTATTTTCACAGCTGTAAACGCCAGCAGTTTCTCACTCTTTTTCTTTTTTTTTTTGCTATGATGGAAGATATGTGCTCTCAATCCCTCCATCTCCCTGTGATCTCTTAGAATTCAAAGCCCACATATTCTCCAGGCTTCACTGAGAAGAAGAGAGGGGAGGTGCCGCGGGGGATTGTGGTGGTGTGATTGAAAGTTTGACTCTGGTCATAAAAACAGAAGCACAATAATGTTTCATAAGTTATGAATTAAATCAGGGAATAAAGAGAGAAAGTTAAAAGCTGGATGTCTTTTGTGTTGGTAGCATAAAAAGCAGAGTAGAACAAGAAGAAAGTAGTGATGAAAGCCAAACAAACTTCAGAAGGTGTTTTTCACACCTGTGTTTTCTGGATACAGATGTTTTTCCCTATATTGGCAGCACATGAATACTCTGAAATTAAACTTTCTTCAGTCAATAATTGCTGAAATTATTATCAAAGCCATAATTAGTGGCTTTTTTATTCCAACCAAATGATTTTTTACTATCTGCCTGAAGTAAAACTTTCACTCTCTCTCTTCCTCCACCGTTCACTTAGCTTTCATTGAGACTCTCCAGACCAACGGCAGAGAGGTGGGCCGAGCCTGTGAGTCTCCATCATGGCGGCCGCCGCTCACCACCATCACCGTCTCAAAGAAACGCAACTGGCTGCAGCAGAGCTCCCTGGGGAAGAATCACTGCAGCAAAGATGAGGGAATGCTGGGAGCTGAGGAGGAGGGCGTTCAGTGTTCCCATCAGCCACCATCTCCTCCCAGTTCGTCTCCAGACCATCTAAGAACCTCCAGAGGGACAACGGCACGGCCAGTCCGCCTGCACCTGCCTCAGGTGGGTCTGGATGCCTTAACACACCGCAGAAGACTGAAATTCAAGCAGGTGTTTATGTCTCATTTTAAGTGGAAAATGTCTTTTTAAACTAAGTATGAGACACATTTTCCTTTCCAGTCCCGAAACATGTCTTATTTCAAGATATTAAAAGACAAAAATGATGTCTGAATTGCATGTAATGAGTAAAATAAAACATTCCAATGGGGTAAAAACATATGCTTGTCAAGTTTCTCGAAATTAGAGCAATGTCTAATTTCTAGACACTTTTTTTTGTCACCCTATCGGCCTTTTTTATCCCTTGGTACAAGCAATTCAGACATCATTTTTGTCTTTAAATAACTTTAAATAAGACATTTTTCTGAACTGGTCTGGTAAATGTGGCTCATATTAAGACCATTTTCCTTAAAATAAGACATCAACACTTGCTTGACTTCAGTAGTTCTTTTGTTAGTTTATTTTTGCAGTGCAGGAGAAATAGTTTCAAGTTTTGTGTACGAACTTTTAACTCTACTGGAAAAAAAAACTTTTTGTGAATGATTCAAATCTCACGTGCATAAAGCGACATGAGGTAGAAGCATGTTGAGGTTGATGTACAGAGGTTTCAATGCATTAAAATGCTGCTTGATTATCTGTCCTTCAAAATAAAGGTCTCTTTGGACCATTGATTAGGGTCATTTCTTCCATCAATGTTTCAACTAGTTTATTTTTTTTTTTTTACCACAAATTTCAAAACTTAAAAATGAAAAAGTATGAGGATCTCTTCTTGATCTTTAAGTAGTTTGACCAAAAGCTTTGGTTTCTGTCATGATTCAGGTTAGTGTGGGTCAGGCCAAGTTATCCTCTCATCCTCGGAGCGTCGACCCCACTGAAGAGAACGATGCTGACGATGAAGGGGAGATCTGGTACAACCCGATCCCCGAGGACGACGAGCCAGTGATGTCTCACCGACCCGCCATTCAGCTCCTGGTTCCCCCTAGAACGGGCCCCCAGAGGAGGCCGAGCAGGGGCCCTGATGTGGTTCACAGAAACCTTGGGGTCAGCGTTGGTGGCACGGGGCTGGATGTGCTCGGAGACGGCCTCTGTGTTGGTGGGGGAGGAGGAGATGGGAGTCAGGGGAATGCTGCACATTCCACAGAGGCTCCACATCTGCACAGACAGATGCTCGCGTGCAAACCGCAGGAGGAGGGGGCGGCTTCCACTAGCAGATCTACAGGTAAGACGAAAAAAAAAGACACCTTCACACCTCCTCACATTCTCTTTTACACCTCCTTCTACTTTTTTTTTGGAACTTCCTCATTTCGCCTTCTTCCAGGCTAATCCTTGAGGCTTTTTAGGGTCTGTTGTTCATCTCTCAGCCGCGCACTCTCGTGGCTGTTAACACCTTGTGCGCTAATTACAGCTGTTGTTAAAATTGTTCCCAATTAAAAGGATCAAGAACCTTATTTAGCCGCAAGTCATTTCTGGCTGAAGATTGCTCTCCTCTTTGTGTTGGTTTGAGATAATTTATGTGTAAGAATCTTAACCTGATTTAAAATGTGGCATTAGCTCACTTTGGCTTGTTCTGTTGGACTGAAGCAAACAGAAGCTGTTGCTGTCCAGTCATATCTCTTCATATCAGTGTCCCTCATTAGCTAAACTCGAGCAGACATCAGTTAGAAGGAATTCAGGACCAGCATTCCTGAGTAGAAAGATTATCCATTTACATGTGACTGTAGCATTCAGGATTGAAGTCAAATATAAGCCTCTGTGCTCTGAAATCAGCCCATTAAATCTGAAAAATGACTTTAAACGCTCTGTCTGGTGCCTTTTTTATTCATTCTGTGCTCGCAAATTGTCAACAAGTTTAGTCTACAGCGTCGGCATAACGATGACAGCCAGCACACGGCGCCCTGTCTCTCAATAAGCTCGCTCTTCTTTTCTCCTGCTTCCGACTTTTTGTTCTCTCTGATGTGGCAACATGGTAGTTTCAACCAATTGGCACATCTCAAGCTGAGCCTATAATTACAACTTTTGACAACACTTTTCTGTGGCACGCAACAGCCATTTCTTGTTGTAGGAGCACAAAGCGAGGCTGGGCTGTTTGTGTACGCAGAGTGAAATGTAATACTGAAGCTTTAGTGTTCGCAGACACGGTTTTACTGCAGGAATGAAGGCTTGGGAATGTTTTTTATCCTGGGATACTACGATTGAAAAGTTAAAACCACAAGTCACAGAGACCTTCTCCCAAAAAGGGGAAGCATATGCTCATAAAAGAGTCTCCCAAAGTCAAAAGTTAAACTTTTCTCACCCCGCACGATAAATCTAAGTGAGGTGAGGACACAGGTTTGATTGGCTGCTGTTAAACCCCTTGATCCTCATTTACTGGATACAAACTCCTGTCCTTGTCTGTAATATCGCGTGTGGCTCAGCAAAACTCCGTCCTGGGAGACTTTTCCTCTGGGATTAGGATTAAACCAGACCTGAATGAGTCTCTGTGCACCGGTCTAATCATAGCACACAAAGCCAATTAAATTGAGTCTATTTCTGCTCGCACCTTTTGATAGACCTACCCTGGAAGCTGATGAAATTTGCTGGTGTCATGAGGGCCCTCCACGCTGAGTTAGCAGATGAGAAGACATAATTGGCGGCTGGAGCTGCTTGTTCAGCTCTTGAGAACAAAAAGGCCTTATTTCAAATTTTCCCTGCCCTTTTCAGAAGTGAATCATTTTTCCATCAACCTGCCTCCACTCAAAGAGCTCATTTACATCCTGTAATAAGACTCTGTTTAATGGGAGCACTTTAGAGCGGGGCTGTGATAGAGTGGTTTCTCTGGTGTTCACGCTGGTTGCTGTGAAAGTGAGAAGCAGACGCAGAGAGGTGTGTGTGTTTTTTTTCCTCTGTTTCCCCTCCCTCCCTCCGGAACGGCCTCACTCCCTGCTGCCTGTTGACTCTGCAGCTGATTCCTGCGGGTTTGGCGACGCCGGCCCACACTTCACTGCAACAAAAAGAGAGAAACGAGCTCGGCTACGTGTCATCAAAGAGCAAACACTCGTTACTGGTTGTTTGTGTGTGTGTGCAGGAGGCTCCTCGGTTTACGGGCGAGAGGAGTGCTGGGAATTCAATGGGTTACTTCAACATCTTTCTCAGTGTGGGTGCTGTTAACTCTGCTGGCAGGGTGACTCTGCACTCTTTCTGTGATGGCTGGAGTGGAATCACCTCTGATCATAGTATCATGGGGATACTTTGGATGTGATGTGACGATTTTATATGATAGTTAGCTTTCAACTGTAGGAATTTTACCCGGGAAATATGTGTGTTTCCACCATCAGAGTTGGGGTCTAAATTAAGTTCTGGGGTAATAAGTACCCATATGAGATTAAACTTTCCAAATCTCGTAGACCTTTGGAATGCGGGTCTGAAATCTTAATGTTGCTAAAATTGGCTGTTCATGGAAAATCCACTTGAGGTTGACTGCAGAAAGACCATAAACCACAGTTTAGGAGATATTAGGATCACAAGTTTGTCCAATCAGAGGCTCAGCTCAGCTCACGTGACTGTCGGGCGCCATATCACTGTTAGAAAGGAAGCTCAAAGCTCATGTTATATCTAATATGGCCCCCGCTGTTGACCCATTTCATTTCTTTGCATCAGGAATGGACAAGTGATGTAGCTGAAATTGTGTCCATGTTATATACCATGCATTTGAACATCACACAGTGGAGATTAACTTGGTTTAATAACTCCTAAACAGTGGTCTTCTTTGAGCCTGATAGTGTGAATGTGTATCTGTCAACTCCTGGTGTTACAGTTCAAAGAGTGACCCTGTAATCTGGAGACCAGCAGCTGGATGTTTAAGTGATTATTAGGGAAAATCCTTAGCGGGCATCTTAGCTGAGTTTACTATTTGAATATATGTGTCAAAATCACCTCATCATACAAGTATTTAATGATAATCTGAGGCTGTTTGAGAGTATGCATCATGGGAAAAGTCATTAAATAGTGAGCTTATTTTTAAGGCAAAAACACAGATCTATGTCACCAGCATTTGTCTGCATTCCAGTTTCAACAAATCCATCTGCTGTGCAATAAAGCACGATCAAAACTGGTGGCATGAAGGTGTGAGTCTAGTCTTATTATGATATTCTTGAAGTCTTGTTGTAGATGGAAGGAATGACCTGCGATATAGCTCTGTCTTGCAGGGTGGGAGTCTCAGTCTGATGCTTAAAGAGCTGCTTTAGCCCCCACAGTCTCATGCAGTTCCTTCACAAGCACCCTCCTCTCATCCTCCTCTTTCAGGAAGTTCAAGGAGCAGTCTAGGATGGAACTGGCTCTCTCGACCAGTCCGTCTAGTCTGACCCTCTCTGTGCTACCTGCTCCCCAGCTGACCTTTGCTTAGAAAAGTGCAGAAAAGCCAGAGTGTCATGAAATGTCTTGAGCAGAGTCCTGCACAGACCTTTAGTTAACTATAGCTCCTACCCACCTCGCTGACATGACCCCTGATCTCTGGAGTACTTTGCCATATCAATTCTCTTCTCCAACACTTAGCATCAGCACCCTCCAAACTCAAACTGTTTTCTTCTTATTCTTCATCATTTTCTGCATTTTCCAGAGGAGTGACACAGAGATACAGCCCCGTGACATGAACTCTGAAAAAGTCCCTCTAGTCTCTGTGCTTAACTCTAGACTATTTTAGTATTGTCTTTTGTGCCTTCTTTTTCAGATTCATCACAGCTTTGAGCCCATACAGACCCCACTTTATCCAAAGGGCCAACCATTTGACAGGCCTTTCGTTGATTGAGTCCCAATAAGAGCGTCTGCTGACTTAATGAAGCAGTGCAGATGTAGATGACTCTCTGTGACTATAGCTCTCCTCTGTGCGGCTGGCTGGTTCTTTTTCCCTCACCGGATACACTCCAGACTCCTCGTGTGCTGCCTGTTGACTGACTTTTTGTCTATCTGAATGCTCTATTTGTATGGAGAATAATGATTGATGGACCTTGGGGGTGGTGAGCATACTGCGTTCCCAATCTCTTGTTCTTTTAGTGCCCGTTTGGGGGAATCTGACTTGGCTGGTGCTCAGAATCAGATCAGAGCTATTTCTGGGAGTTGTTTTGGTCACGCTGGCTGCTACATTCGAGCACCAGCTCCAGCTGCTAAAGTTACATGAGAGTTCAGGCCTCTGAGTTGGGATCTGGAATCTAATCTTGGCTGACGTTGGCACAGTGGGGTCTGGAGGAAGTCAACAACTCAGAGGAGCGATGTTGTGAGAGCAGCACTTCAAAAACCAGAGCAGATTCCGTAGCTTAGTGCGAGATGTGAAGTACGGGTCACGTAGTTCTCTCATGGCTCTTTCTTTCTGGTCTGTTTTTCATTTCAGCACAGGAGCAGCTGTGGAAAAGTGTTCTGGTGTCTGTTTTGATGAGTGAAGACTTTTATCTGTGAACACTGATGCATAATCCTTCCTTAATTGGTCATGCATGCTTGGGTGGTCATAACAGCATCTGAAGTTTGGTTGAAGGGAAACTGATCCTGACTTGGCTCTTACTGATAGATTTTCCACATCGAATCATAACCCCCATCAATTTCCATGGGAGCTAACCTTCTTATGTGTTTAGTAGTAATAAAAGACACATTTTGATTCTGCTAATTTTTTCACTCGGCTGATTTTGTCCTGCCAGACAGATATGGTTCACGTTACTGAGACAACAGGGAAACTTAACATTTAAGGAACTACATTCATAGACATAGTCAAGACTACAGACTTAAGAAATTAGATTGGATATCTATTAAACTGAGTTCTATGCTCATCTGTGTTCTTCAGCACCAGCAGGTCTGTCACTTTTTTTGCAGAGCTAAAACATCATGAATGAAAATAACTATAGAGGCTCAGTAGTTTGGAGGCATTTCATACTTGTTTCAACAACCCTGATGGCAACTTGCAGTTTGTCTAATTCTCCACTTACCCACAGCTGAGGTTTACAATTTAACTGCCATTCCTGTTACTGTTTGAGATTTATATAGTTAGAAAATCCTGAAGTTACCAAAAAATGTTTCTCAGTCTCATCCTCACATTAAAGAAGAGAGAACATTAAATTACCACTGGTACTGGACTGGATTAGTGTCAGCATTGGCAGATACCAAAGCAATGCTAAGCTTAGCTTTAGGAAAGGCCTTGATGCATGGCTAACATCTATACTGCACCCACCCGTCAGTTTAATCAGCCACACTTCTCATTATGGATAATGATGCACAGCTTAAATTTAACTTAAGTAGATTACTGAAGGAGAGTTTAAAGAAAAGAAACACCTCCAGTTAAGCTGGTGTAAATGAAGAGCAGTCTTTTAATTTCCATGTTGGCTCCAGCTTTCAGCACCTAAACTACAGCTTGTCTTGAACCAGTAAATGTGCTGGGTTCAGAAGCATGAATGGGAAATGGCAGAAGTTTTGGGAGATCTACAAAAATGTGCAATACTGGATGGGAAAACAACTTTACTTCTCTGGCTCAATAACCTCACTAAATATCTACACTCCAAGCTTGATCAGGGTGTCCGTACACCCTGAAAATAGTCTTAAAATGTCTTAAAACATTGAAGATGATGGGCTTAAATGCAATACACAAATGTCTTAAGTTTGTCCACTAGTTCCTCTTTCTTGCTGCTTGTTTGAATTGTTATCTGTATGTTAGCTAGCTCGTCTGGATGATGTCCGGTTTCGAATTTGTCTCACGTCTGTTGCCAACCCAGGCGAGGCCAGATGCATTCTGTGCAAAAGGACCTTCCATTTTGGCACCATGGAGCCACATGTAGTGTGAAAAGCACAAATCTGCTCCCAGAAGCCACAAATAGACTGCAGCTTGAATCCATATCAAAAAGTAAACTTGAATGAGTCTCATTGAGTGACACATATGTTATGCTTGGGTTGTAATACAGCAAGATACCCCAACCACCACTTGTATTTATAGTGTTTTTTGTCTTCAATTTTATTCAAAGTTGCATTAAAGAGGCCTTAAAAAGTCTTAAATTTGACTTGCTGAAACCTGCAGATACCCTGTTAAGGTTTCACTCTCTATTTTCAAGTTCTTTAATAAAGCACAACGTTCACTTAGTAAATTATGGTCCCATTTTGAGTTCAATAGATCGTAAAGCATTTATGCTTTCAGGGCTTGACTGCCTTTGATTTTCAAAGGTAAGGTAGTTATGCCTCATAAATCAAAGGTTGTCAGACAAAAATGATTATTAGTGCTAACATTAAAAGGTTGATTAAATATTGATTCATCCCATTATGTTGATATTACTGATAACATCATCTCATAGTAAAGTGCCCTTTGTGCTCTTAAATGCTTGATTTAGTTAAAACTTTTAATCACTCCAAACTGAAATAAATGAATGTTTTTCTGCTCTGATAATAATATCAGAATATTGAACTGAGTTAGTTTTATTTCCAAATTCTTTCAAATCTTCTGGTTTTTAGATTAAAACTTCATCCTCCTCTCAGATACAGCAGTGATTTGTCCCTCGTTGTTTGGATGTTTGCAGAGCAGCAGGGCCGGCCTGGCTGCAGGCTGTCTAGAATTAGCGCCCACTCTGCCGTTTGAGTTACAGCAGAGGAGGAATGCCTGCAGTGGTAGGCCAGCTCGGCCACATGAAGGCAGCTTTGGCAGGGGGCCATGTTGTGCTAGTGAGAAGGCCCTGCATGCTTGGATATATTAGCAGGGGTTTTGTAACCATTGTAATGAAACGGCCGGGGCTCCCGCGGCCCCTGAAAGGCCTTCCAGCTCTGAATGATTTGGAGCCAAAAAGGAGAGGAAGCAGTGGAGAGTTTGGCCTCGGTCACTGCATCAAGGAGCTACAGTACAAGTATGCCATTCACTGGTTTTATTTACACTCCTCTTGTTTGTCAGCTCACCCTGGTGCTTTTCTGTTTTTTACATTTAACACACATTTGGCTGACATGCTTGTACAGACACACACTCACTGAAATGGAGTGAATGCAAGTGGTTTTACAGGGGTAATCAGGGACAGCAGATTATTGTCTGCTTCAGGGCTTATCAGAGTCTGTCTCTCCCTTTTTTCTCACACACACACACATACACATTCACACACATTGTTGCAGCCCCGGCGCCTATTGTTGTGTCACTGGAGGATGAATCACATTATCCGACTATTTACTAGAATGACATTTTGGCTCATGAGTGATAGAGGATCTGAGAAAGGAATATCAGGCATGTCTGATAATGATCGGGTCGTCCCTTCTCCTCCTCCTCTACACCTGTCTGGTGCCAGCATTGTGAAAAGCCTTCATCATAAATTCCTGAGCTTTGTTAAGAGGTGTCAGTGACCGGGTGCCTGGGGAGGGCACCGAGGTCAGCGAGGGTATGTGTGTGTGTTTGTCTTTATGCATGCACTTTTACATGCACTCTCTCTTTGTGTCACAGTAATATGGTGAGTGCATCTGTGCGCTAAAAGTGTTGGGGGTTGGACACGGTTACCCAGCTCAGGTGTCATCCAGAGAAATGCAGACCTTTTGCCCTTTGACCCGGAACATGGCCCTGGAGGGTTGGGTGTCAAACCATCGCCCCTGAACCTCTATGAGCGAGGTGTCACGTTTCTCTGCTGGCTGCTGCCACAAGGCCAAAGACTACAGAGGACACAGCTGCATGTGTGTTTGAGTGTGTTTGCATATGTGTGTGTGAAGCAACAGTCATTAACTTTGGCAGATCCAGGGCTTGTGGACATTGGCCCAGTTCATGTTGATTAACAAATGAGTTGATCAATAGCACTCACTCTTTAAGGCCCTGACACGTGAGATGAGAGTATTTGAGTGTATGAGATGGCTCAAGCATTAGGGCATGATGTTGGCTTGAAACACATGAAAGTTCATTATTTTATAGTCTCAGTGATGAGTATAAAAAGAGGTTTCTTTGATCTGTTCTGCTTCTGCTCTTTAGTTGTATCAAATGCGGTTCAACTGTAATCTGAACTCTCATATCTAAAAACATTTATGTAGTCTATGTTTATCTATATGAAATTAGTAGATGTCGTGAACCTTCATGGTATTATAGGAATATTTAAAATATATTTGCATTAGATGTGAGTTCAGAGAGCTCTCCTTCATCCTCATGTCCCACAAGGAGCTCCTGAGGATTAGAAACCGTGTACACTTTAGAAATAAATTGCGATGAGAAAGTCGAGGACAGTTCCAGGGCAGTGGATTGATTTGTGGGAATGGGATTGCACTTATTTTCCTTTGCTGAGTCACTAGAGTTTAGGAATTCAAAATGTAATATGTTACGGTTTTTGTATTTTCGTCTGTTAATGTTTCGTAGTCTAGGTTTGTGACTTCTCTTGGTTTATGCTGTGAAAAAGGAGAAATGTTGGATGAAAATGAAGAAGGAAAACATTGGTTGTGTTGACAGTTTACTTTTAGACTCTAAATAGCTCAACAGGTTAACTTTCTTCATGTTATATTGACTTGATTAGTCTAAAAATCAGGAAATGATAAGACTTTTTACTAAAAGTTTTCCTGTTTGAAGCCTCTCACTCCTGAAAACCTTGTTTAAGAACAGACCACAGCTCTCTGTGTACCCAACCCCTCCCCAGATGTTGTTTTGGGAGTTCGCACCTCCACTGCCCTCCACCCATGTGCCCCTCTCAGAGCGCCTCTCAGAGCGCCTCTGTGTCTATTATTGGCAGGAAGCTGTGACAGGGAAGCCTACTCAGCCAGTGGGAAAAGGAGGCTAAACATGGTTTGGTGAGGAATGTGAGAGAACAGCCGTGTTCATTTGTACATTCACCAGCCGGCTTGCCAGCCTTCCAGTCGACCATCCAGACCTCTGAGTGCCTGGACAAGGGGCGCCTTTGTCCCCCATCTGCTGGCTACACCCTGCCCTGCTCCTGCCCCCCATCTTACCCTTCTCTCCATCCTGTTGCACCTCCTCTGCCTCCCTCTTTTCACTGGCGGGCTCTGGCCCCAGAATAGCACAGCAGGTTCCCTCTGAAAATAGAGCTGGTGATGTTGGCAGGGTCAGGGTCTCTCTCTCTCTCTTCGCTCTACTCTGTATCTCCCCATTTCTGTTCTTCTCTCTTACAAAATCACTCTTTTGTTTGAGGGGTTCATTCAGAGACAGTAATTAGCTTAGAAAGCAATAGAAGTGCCTGTCAGAACAACTTTATATCATGAAGGTATTAAAAGTCCAAATAGATCATCAGCTCCCAGACATGGTGTCTTGTTTACTTTCTAAATATGTCCTCACAGCGCTTACTGAAAGTTTATTCATCCCATCTTAATTTTTCATAAGCTAACAGAAAGTACTCCCTCTTAGGTGTAGAGAAAGCTAAGTATCAATGGGAGAATGATATTAAAAGTGCAATAAACACGTTTTTCAGTTTTAAGACTCAAGTTCTTCATTGGGCAAATTGAGATATTCCCTCAATTTGATGAATTTTACTTGCAGAGCGACTCTAGCTCAGCCCTATAGCAGCCGACGTCTTTCAACACACTTCCCCCCTCCTATAGAGGGCTGTTTTTCCTGGAGTGTGAGACTTTCCACTTGAGTTTTTTCTGCCGTCTGACTGAGTGAAGCCCACTAAGAGCAAAGAGGTCTTATGGAAACTCTTGATGAACAACTGAATTTCTGATACTGGTGCCACATAAAGCAACCTTATTCTACCACATTGTTCATTATCCAACTCACTGTCTGGGTTTGTATACCCAAATTATATAGAGCTGGGGTGTTTATGAGGCAGTGCCTACTGAATGTATCTCTGGCACTGGATTACTGGGTTGGATGTAAACCTAATGACTTGATGATGTGCCATGAAGGTGTTTCAAAGAGACTGTAAATTATGGCTCATGCATTCCTTGCTTTTAGTTTAGGCTCTCTTTCCTGTCTGCTTTCTCTGGACATCTGAAGATAAGCTTTAATCTTTGGAGTGACATGGTTCACCTTATTGGTTGAACTTTTCGAATGCCTTTAAGAAAGCATACTGTTTGTTAAGGATGGGTATTGATAAGATTTTATTGATAACAGTACCCTTTTTGATTCAACTTAATGATCTGATTCCTCCTGTGAAATTCCTGTGTACACAAAGTAGCTTTACAGGTTTCCTGCATCAAGATTTTATTTAGTTTTTAACTAAATAAATATCAAATTGGTCAATGGATTTTGATGTCTCTGGACATAAATAAGAGATGCTCAACATGTTGAATGTATTGAATAGGAATCCCTTGTGAGAGAGTGATGTACATTTTGTTGTGTGACCTGTTTTACAGCTACTTAAGTAAAACTTCAAGCAGAAAATCCTGGAACAGAGTTTTCGTGGAAACTGTTATTTATCTAAGATAAGTTAGCTTGGGCAGAATAGTGGATGTAAGGTCTGGCTGCTTAGGCTTGATGTAAAGAATCTATTGAGGAAACGTTAAGAGTAAAGGCCAATGATGTCGTTGGATTGAACCATTTGTTCACAAGAACCAGTTTTTGATACCCATCCCTACTTTTTGTTGCATGAAGTATTGTTTCTGGCAGTGGAATTGTTTAGACTTTGGTCCTTCCTCTAATCAGTTTTCTTTTCGCTGTGTTGTTTCCTCCACAGATGTTCCTGACCTGCCCAACGCCGTCAGCTCCCCTCCTTCAAGCCCAAATCCAGCCAAGAAGAGCAGCTCCATCAACTGGTCCTTCCCAGACAAGATTAAGTCCCCGCGTACTGTGAGGAAGATTTCCATGAAGATGAAGAAACTGCCAGAGCTTAGCCGTAAACTCAGCGTCAAAGGGACTCCAAGCAGCACCAACAGCAACAACGGAGCCAGCCAGTTAGAGCCCAGGGCCCATTCGCCAAAAAATAATGGGAGTGGGTCGGACTCTGCTCCTCACCCCTCAGGCCCTCCCAGGCTAGCTGCATCTGGAGGTGGACAGGCCAGCCGGAACGTGATATCCCGTTACCACCTGGACAGCAGTGTGTCAACGCAGCATAGCTTCAACAAGAAGAAGAATAACGGCAGCTCCAAGTCGGCCAGCAAAGGAGGCTACCTCAGTGACGGGGACTCGCCAGAGCTGGTGGCTAAATCTGGGAAGCACGGCCCCTCTGAGAGTAAGGGAGGTAAGGGAAAGGAGATGGAGGGAGTAGGCTCCAAACTAAACGGCACAGAGCTGGACATTGACGCTTTCCGCCATTACAGCTTCACAGAGCAGCCAAAGTGCAGCCAGTACATTTCTGGACTGATGAGCCTGCACTTTTACGGTGCAGAGGATCTCAAACCTCCAAGGATTGACTCTCGAGATGTCTATTGCGCCATCCAGGTGGACTCGGTTAATAAAGCACGGACTGCACTTCTCACGTGTCGGACTACTTTCTTAGATATGGACCACACCTTCAACATCGAGCTGGAAAACGCCCAGCACCTGAAGCTGGTGGTGTTCAGCTGGGAGCCAACGCCACGGAAGAACCGCGTCTGCTGCCACGGTACAGTAGTTCTGCCCGCGCTCTTCAGGGTGACACGATGCCACCAGCTGGCTGTGAAGCTGGAGCCGCGCGGGCTGATCTACGTGAAGCTCAGCCTGATGGAGCAGTGGCAGAACTCACTAGATGGCGGGCTGGACGGAGACAGGGAGCCACAGGTGTTTGGTGTGGAGTTGTGGCGGGTGGTGGAGAGGGAGAACACAGGACTGATGGTGCCACTGCTCATAAGCAAGTGCATCAATGAGATCGAGAAGCGGGGATGCCAGGTGAGTCAGAGCTCTATTCATATAAGGATGTGTGGACAAGCTGTGTTTTTGTTTGTTGGTCTAAGTGCCTTTAAATTTTCCTTGTACAGGCTGTAGAAAAATGGGAGAAACCAAATGAGAAAACCTGTTTTTCACTCAGTTGATTTGTGATCTCAGTTATGACTTTCTATGCAGTGGCTCTAAACCCTTCCAGTTACAATCCCCAGGAATGATGCAAGTGTTGCCCTGTCATTTGACATAACCCAGGTCCAACACTGTGAACATGCTGCCAGTCTGGAACAGCAACAAAACAAGCTTTTTTTAACTGTATAGGTGATATATTTTCCAAAAACATGTTTATGTGAGAAGTCAGTTACGTCATCTTTTTTTCCAGGGACCCTTGGAAATTCGGTCAAATTAAGAATCATTTGAGTTAAACGCATTTTTCAACACAAAAATAAATTATTAAGTGTCGATACTAACCTCCAAATTTTTTCCAAGTTGGTTCCTTGGCACCAAGTCCTTGTCAAGTAAATTAATTTTTTGTGCTGAAGATGAATTCTTTACGTTGATGAGATGTCTTAAAATCAATTGTTTTCAATCAAAAAGTAAACCATTAATGCCAGTCACCATTTCCAAACCAAAGATATTATCCTTACATGGATTTAAGCTCCGTTTCCACTAAGTGGTTCAGTTTGGTTCATCTCATTTTGAGGTGTTTCCTTTGACTAAAATGGTATACTGAAGTAAGAATAAATAAATTGTCATTTTTGTATCTCTAGAACCAGAATAAATTGATGATTTTTTGATTATTTGAGGTCTTTGATCAATGGGAGTAGATCTGAAAAGTTGTATGTATTGTATATATATTTATGCACACTGTATACACGGTACACGTGTATAAAAGCCTTTCCAATCCTATTATGTGAATTGAAAGCAGATGGGGATTCAGCTGAAAGACAGCTGTAGGATACAATTATATAATGCATTCCAGTCCAGAAGTGACAGAATAGGCAGAGAAAGTAATCCCACATTCACAGCATCCTTTCAGCTTGGTATGCCGTGAGACGGGCGCTCGCCTGCAGCCCGACAGAGTAATGGATGAGTGCTATGGGCAGAGTGGATAGAAGAGATGAAGCACTCTGCCCGGCCGTCCTGAGGCAACAGGCTCTTTTCATTCAGAGAGGCTGACGTGCTGGTGACGGAGGCCGAGTGGAGTGTTCCCCTGGATCATGTTTTCAGCTCTTGCTCTTGCCCCCCCTCCTTTACATTTCATGTGCTCTTTGAAGCTCAGAGAGAGGAGAGAAAGAGAGGAGGCCGAGTTTCTCCTAATTAGAGCTGAGACAGCGGCAGTAAAAGTGTCTGGACACTGTTCCTGACTGATCACTGTAGGGGGGCATGCCAGGGGCAGCGGGTGCCTGGGGGCCAACAGGCAAACATTAGGCCTCTCCAAAGAGCCCCTGTGTCAGATCAGAGCCTGCCCTTCATCACTTGTGAAGCATGTGTGGCTAAGCCGGAGCAGTAACAGCAAATAAATATTCAGTTTATCTTTGAAAGAGCTGAAAGACCGTGCGCCTCAACCTCTTGAGACTTGAGTTTTTGTCTCTTTGAAATTTTTCATTTCTCCTTGCTATTTTGGACAAGTAAGACCTAATAAGTATAAAAACTAAACTTGGTCTTTGTACAGGAAGTTATGTTTCCAGTGTTATTAGTTAGCTACTAGTTTTTAGTTATAAGTGTTATTGTTGTTAAATCTACTGTATTTTCTCTGAAATGGGTATACAGATCCTAAATGTGGCTAATAGGTCAAAGATGAAAAACAATGAAGTATCATGGGTCTGAGAGGCAGAAATAAAATGTCCACATATGTGGAAGCAGAATCTTGAGAGGTTTAAGCTGATTTGCGTCTTTTTGGAACCAACTTTTTATTAACATTGATTATTTTTGTGCTCTTGACTTATTTTAACTTATTTATCATGGACTTATTTTTAAGACATGTAGTCCAAAGTTCTTCACGGAGGATACAAAAGCAGGATTAAACACAGGTATTGACAACACTAGTCAAGGATATGGAAAATAATTTCAATATAAAAGCATAAAGAAACAACTACTATGGTTAAAAACAATAAAAAACACCAAACTCATAGAAATCCTTAAAATCAAATCGAGTAAAAACTATTGTGTAAACATTGAATAAGATAAAGATAAGTACGAAGGATATAATAACTTTAATAGAATGGCAATAGTTGATCAAATGAATGAGGTCATCAAAAAAGTTGTTTAACTCTCCCCAGAGCTCATTCTAACCTCAGGGAAACTGATATTTGAGGGTTTAAAGACACAAAATATGACCTGTACCTCAGTGTTTACTTGGTTTAAAAAGCACATTTCCACTTTTGAAGGCCAGCACTGGTGAATATGAGGGAACATTCAGGCTCCTTCCAAAAATAGTCTGAGTACACAAGGTTGAATATTTTATGTTTAGACCATCTTCCCTTGAATTTGAAATAGGAGCTTTCATATCTTAAGGACAGGGAGACACCAGTGTGAGTGTGCTGGTTTAAAGAGAAACATAGTGTCAACACTGGACAGATGTTCCAGCTGCTGGTGGCTTCGACCTCCTGAAGCTGTCTAGACTGAACTGTGTCAAACTCACCTGGCTGAGGCTCTTGTTTTACCTCTAACCTTCAGCTTGTTTTCCCAGACTTCTTCTCTTCATTTAATTCTGTCAAGCCATGTTGTGTTTCTTAAATGTACCTATCTTTGTTTTAAAGCACTCTCTGTTTCCTATTCCTCACAGTGTGTCTCCAACTCACCCCCTTCCCCTGTTTTCCTCCCTCCTTACACAACACAACTGCCGAGTACAGGCTTTGCATTTGATATCAGTCTGAGATCAAGTGGAGGGCCTCCTCCAGGTTGCAGGCAGACAAGTTTAGGACAGGGCTGACACCAGATCCCAGAGGAATTTGCAGGTTGTGTCACTGAAGCACGCAGGGCCAGACGTGCAGCGGTGTGCCTTACAAATCATTATGTGCGTGTTTGATGGAGACTCTTTTTCAGAGACTCTTAGAAACCAGTGTCCTCGGGGCTTCTCTGAGCTTTTAAGACGCTGGATGATTGTGGGTGTTTTGAAAAGACTGCACACAAAGTCTATGTGAAAGGCTCCAGCTTTGTATGCGAGCACTCTGTACCCATTAGAAAAAGATGTTTTTGAAAGCATCCGTCTCAGTAACCTACATATGATCAAACGTATCAGCAGAGGAGAAACACAGATATTTTGACATGTACATACTTTACATCAAACTCTTTCTGTTTTGTTTTTGTTGTTGTTGTTTTTACTGATGCATCCTTCAAACCAAAGCCCTTGTCAGCCTTTGAGCCTGTCACATGGCTCGGATCATCCCCGGCTTTTGGGTTGTCAAACATAGACCCTGGCTTCATAAATGATTCTTGATGGCTCTTTTCAAACCTTTGAAATATAGTTGCAGCAATGTTTGTGCAACGTGTGAAATCCAGCAAACAAAAGGAACAACAGGATTAGGTGCACAGTCTTGAAACAGCTGTAAAATAAAGAGTTTTCATTCCATATCAGTAATTTTTCTGTTAAAGACAGAATGGCTTTGAGCTTGAGGAGAACCATGATCTGTTCTTCAACTGCGTGTCCCTCCATATCTGTCTCAATAACTTCATAACCTTTTAAGTACATTTTCATTAATCTGCAGTCCTATTTAAAGAACAGTTCAACAGCATTAAAACATCATTAACACTGACTTAAAGCTGTGACTGCAATTTATATCCCACTGGTCTTTATACGTCAGTGTCAAATCAATGCTGTAGCTTTTTTCCAATGCAGAACTTGAATTGCACCTTTCACTCAAAAAAGAGATCTGACTCGCATAGAAAAACAGCCCCATGATTTCATTTGTTTTGAGCTTTCTTTTGATTATTTTTCTTGACAAAAAGCTCTCAAGGGTTTTTCCAACTACTGTTCGGACAACCCGGGCCATTGATCTTTTTTGAAATATAACTTTTCTGCTATTTTATGAACTAAACCATAAAATAAAAGAATTTAGGGATGCACAATATCCCGTTATTGGTATTATCCAATGTTGACTTAAAGATGAACTATTGGTTATCTGCCAACATGCCAAAATTCAAGTGGTTCAAGTTCAGACCCTGTAATGGTTAGTTAATCGAATGTAAGCCGGATCATCTTGAAGTTTTGGATCCACGGCTCCTCAGTGAACTCCTTGACCACAAGTCTCTCCCAGAAGCCCCTATTGTACGTGGCCACTGCACATACAGCCTCTGGCATATTCAGTTCAGTTCAGTTCATATTTAAATGCCCTTTGTCTTTGTCTGTTGACAACATCAGCAACAACAGTAACACTTATCAAAATGACAGCTTGGGCTCTTAACATGTTTGTGATATCCATGGCTATCACTGGTTACAGCCCTCCTTCCCTCTTCCACATTCTGCAAGACAGTTGTGCACAATTCTAGTCATAATGGAAACATCAAGGGGCAAGGGGCAATTGTACTTCATCAAAACTTCAGAAATATTGCTTTTACTTTGTGAAAAAGTGTAATGGAAGCACAGCTTGTGTTACATATTTGATGGATGCAGCTTCTCTGGTGTGAAGATTGGCTGTTATTTTGATTACATTTTCTTCATGTGAGGTCTTTTGATCTAAAATGCTGCCTCAGTGAATCAAAAAGTGAAAATTAGAAGGAATCTGGTGATAAAGTTTTCCCAACTGCCTACATTTAAGATCCAAATCTTGATCGTTGAATTTTACTTACAAAAGGTTCAGTGCCGCCCTACTTGTTTAAAGAGTACTTGGAAGCTTGACAGCAGCAGTGTGTGAAACAGGTGAAAATAGGTCTTAATTTCCCCTGGTGTTTAGAAGAAAGGTGAGTCATACTTTGAGGCCTGACTTTGGCTGAACACTCGAGGCTTTAATGCGGTCAAATGCACTTTTCATTCTGGCTTTTTTCCACCTTTGATGTTTCTATAAAGTCTTTAAGCTAATCCCTGACCAAAAAAATCTGATCCCATCACTACTCCTACAGTCAGTGAGCACCCACATTCCTGTCCGGGGAATTCTTCTGGTTTCTCGGTCATTGTGTCGGCCTCGTTCTGCATATATCCGCGCTCTTGGCTGGTGCTGCCTGTTGTGTTGCCCGGCAGCCAGAGAGCATAAGTGCAAGCCCTCTTTTTGGTAACAGCTGTTCCCCGCCTGCGCTGGGCTCTCCCCCCAAAAGAGAGAGACTCTTTTTTTTTTCCTCAATGGACTTGTTGTTCATTGTGTCCAGTGACTTCTGTTTACTCTCAGACAAAGCCAAATCCTGGCCTAATCTGTGCTCCTCTCTCCCTCTCGCGTGAGGTTTAGAAAACAGCTCCATGAAGAGGAGAGCTCACAAACAGTTGTTCTGCGAGGACGACATTAAAGTGCTCCTACGCCGGAGCCCGCGAAGGCCAGGAGCATGTGTGTGTGGGTGTGTACAACTGTGTTTGTGTGGAACTGGGCCCAACCCGCCATTCACAGCCCACTGACTTAACACGTTACCAGGGCAACCGCACCAGTTAGTCTGCTATGCCACATACCAGACAGACACATGTAGGAGAAATTATGGTATGTCTGAAGCCAGGACTAATCCCGACATAACAAGGAGAAAGCTGGTGCCAGGATTCAAGCATCAGATGAAGGAAGTGTTCAGAGTTCCTCCGGGTCACACTGAGGAGGGTTACATAAAAACACATTAAAGGTTTATCACTTTCATTTTTAATGCTGAGCTGTCAGCCAGGTTTTTGGAAGAGCTCTTTGTTTATTCATTCATTCATTCATGAGTGTGGGATGTTTTTACAACAACTCCCAACGTCATTTCTCAAAACACATTTTCCTTTTCAGTCAAGAGATTAAATCACGGCAGCTAAAGCACAGACACTGATGCCAACAGGCTACAAGACTCAAAGGGAGTGTATTTTAAATGCCTCTATGCATCTTACAAGAGACAAATAAGCTTCTTAGCAAGTAGTTGAGTCTGTTTTGTTAGTCTAGAAGTTTGTCTAAACTTCGAGATCGTACTTAATGCAGAAAAGGAAGAAGTAGCAGAGTCCAAATGTTGTGAAATATAAAGAGGTGAAGAATCAAGTTGGTGTACATTTCCCTTCATTCTTCAGATTTCAAGTTACCCTCCATGTTTGGAATCAAAAATATGAAGATTCTTTTGACCCTGCATATTTTTTTGTTGACTGTTAAAACTACTTGTGTTCTCCTCTTGCCATCCAATTCTGGAATCAACAAGCATGCCGTGTCAGAGAACTATAAACAACATATAAAATGTTGTCAGTGGTTTAAATAATCTGTTGTATCTCTGAAATGAAACAGGCTCAGTGTTTAACACAAGTTGGTTTTGGCTCCTGTCCAGCCCTTTGTTTGGGTGCAGGCGTTGAACTTGATCGATAGGGCTGTAAAAATGTCAAATCTCATGTTTACTTGACCTACTTGTGTTTCTGTGTCTCCAGGTGGTGGGTCTCTATCGGCTGTGTGGATCTGCAGCCGTCAAGAAGGAGCTGCGCGAGGCGTTTGAGAGGGACAGCGAGGCTCTGGAGCTGTGTGAAAACACCTATCCTGACGTTAATGTCATCACAGGTAAAGTGATCATCGGTAACACAAGACTCCCCAAAAGTTCAGGGTTAGTACTCGCACTTAGTGTAATTAGGAAGTGGTTAATTAACTGGATGGCTTTTCCAAAGAGAGCTGGTGGAGCTTCCACAGACACACTCAGGTTTCACACTCTTAGTCTTGATTACAGCTACAGTCCTTTTCCTCATCAATGATATAAATATTCTACTGAATATTTTCTGGATTACTGGACTGAACCAAAATAAGTAGATTGGACACCATAAGTGGTTAACAAACTGATGTTTTTATCTGAAAAAGTCATGATAAATAACTTACTTGAATTAAATTTAAAAAATGAATTTATTTGAATGTTTGGTGGTATCTTTAAATCAACTGATGACCAATTCAAACCCCCATAACAACAGCAGTAAATCTTAAAAGACTTATTTTCTTCTTAATTCTAAAGTGTGTTTCAAACCTTATGCATTTGTGAAAATAAGGTGTGGCTTTATTTCAGGATTGCGAAAAACAAAAGCATGGCAGGCTGTGATTTGAAACCCAGTCAGTGTTGGGATCCTGACTTTGAACCATCATTGTAGGAAAATCACATTATCTTTTGGTTGGTATTTGCAACTTTAGGCCTCTGTGGAAGGAGAACTCCAGATAAAACAGGTAAAACTTACAATAAAAATTACAGATGATCAAAAACAAACAAAAAATAGACTTAATGCTAGAAATTCTTCATAAACAAGGACTTAATGTGAGTGAAATAAGTGGGGACAGTTTATCTTCAGTCAGAATAATCTATAGGATTTGATCAGTGAATTCAACCAAGCAGAGAAGAGAAGAGAAGCCCTGATGAACAAGAGGGCAAAGTCTTGTAGCACACTGACATTAATAATAAAACAAACAGGACATTACTCAAGACTGAGTTTATTATTGATCAATGTCTCACTCTGCTAAACGTGTCTAAACTGGTGTGTCCGCTGCAGATAGGTCAGCACATGTGTGTGTCTGCAGAGTGTGTGTGTGTGTGAGTCTGCTGTTTGTAGTAAACGCATTCCAGCAGTCAACCAACAGTACGAGCCTGTGCCTGAGGGGAGGGCCCACACACACACACACACACACACACACACACACACACACACACACACACACAAACACAAATCACACCATGCTGTACATTCAGGTCATTCTTTCCCCCTCAGGATTGTGGTTGAGACATGCTCTGTGCTGTCCCTTCTAGGTCACGTTTTCAGTCAACTGAAGAGAACTCTGGAGCCTCTTTCCAGAAACAAATCCTGCTGGTCCTTTATCAGTTTCAAAGACAGAAATTGAGTCTTATATTTTATCATGACTAAAGCTCCTGTGATTGGGTTCTGAGCTGCTTATCAAACAGAATAAACACTGGTGCGATACTAAGTTTGGGTCTCAAACATGCGCAATAAAAGATCAACAAAACTGGAGATGAACAACTTTTGTCCACAGGGGGCACCAAAATTGTCTCAAACCAAGAGCACTTTACTGTAACTGAAAATTTTTCACGTGATCTGAAATGTTTATGGCAGCAGCAGAACATTCTTTGTGGCTTCTTTGACCCGACCTCATTCCACACATTTTTGTAGACACTGAAGTTAAACAGCGATGGGATGATATCTTCAAAACATCTCAGGGCTCCCTTTTTTATTGTTTGGGAAGAAAAAGCCTACTTTTGGGCCCTTTCAAACAACGATAGTTTTTGGGTGAAAAGCAAAAGCACTGTTACATTTCAGCCCCTTGTTTACATGGACATGACATTATAGCCAACCTAAAACCTAAACTTATTAAAAATGGCCTGCGTTTCACCATGTAAACAGCAAGCCAGAGTTTTCGATGGAAACGCTGACAACATGCTCCACTTTGCACTTCCGCATTTCACTTTCATTGTGGCATCGCCATGTGTGAACCAGGACAACAACAACAACATTAACACTAACAATGCCTCCTACAGCTCTATCGCCATCTACAGGCCTGGCATGTGTACTACAGCGTTTTTAGTCCCTAAGCATCTCTAAACATAGATTTTTTTCTCTGTGTTTTAGGTTGCAACGTCATGTAAATGAGGTCTGAGATTTAAAACTAAGCAATTTTGGGCTCAATTGGCCATGAGGTTTATACTCCTCATTGCAGCAGGGGGTGGCATGACTTCTAGCTTTAACCATTTACTGCATATGATAGTTTAGAAGATTCATATTTCAGTCATTGGCAACCTAGTCCTTATATTAACTTTGTCTACTTTGGGAGCAGAGATAATTTGATGATGCTATACTGAAAAAAGGTGTTTATCCAAACATAAATTAGCTTTCCATTTTACATCCTCACATTTGACCATTTTAAGAAAAATGAATTGAAGCTCCTTTCCACGAACTAATAGTCCCTTACTTTAGAAACTCTTCTGGGAGCACAGATTTAGTATCAGCCTTAGATTGCCCATTGAAGTTTAGGATTGGTAGAAGTTTTTTCTGAGTGAAGTAAGGAATTGTGTTTCCCCCACAAAACCAAATAAAACTGAGATAAGATAAGTTTTTGGTTAGAGGAAGTTTCTGTAAAGAGTCCTTGGTCTGCTTTTTATAGCGTATGAAACTTGTTTGATTGTCCCACAGGCTCTTGTATGAATTTGATGTCTCATACTTGAGCCGGTAATTTAAATGCCACTCAGATTCCCGTGAGTTGCAACTTCTTTCCGCTCTGCCACTGTGAAATTAAAAATGGAAACACTGAGTTACAGCTTGTCTCCCAAGCGTCTTCATCTCACAGAAAGAGCCGTGTCATTGGATTGAGTAATGATTCCAGCAGTGCCACAGAGGAGGGGAGGAAGAGGAGGGGAGGAAGAGGAGGAGGAGGGGCACAGTTGTAAAAAATCACTTGGTCATGATTTTTTGTTTCTCCCACAAAAAGAGGAAGACCACGGAAACCACTGGGCATTGTAGGAGCTGCTGTTGGTTTTGGGAAGAGGCCCCGTATAGGCGTCGTCCTATCATGCCTGCTTTGATCCGCATGCATTTGCATGGCAGGGCAAAGAACACAGTTAACAGTTGAACGGGTCAGAAAAAAAGGGCCAGCACCAGCGTGGATTGTTGGTTTTTCTCTCGCTGCCTTAATTTGCTCCACCAAGCGAGTTGCTGTTGCAGATGGACCAGAGTGAGCAGAGAGAGCGGGGGGAGGGGAGGCAGATGAGGGGTTGATGGTGTGTGGTGAAATGGCACATCTGGGATATAATCATAGGTTTAGTCTGAAAACATACTTTGAAGAAACATTTGGTACAAATCTGCCAGCTGATAGAGCTAATTTTACTTTTTCAGAAGACTAACTTCCTCAGATACAAAAATATTTCTTGTTCAACTTCTTAAAAAAAAAAGCTTTGATGTTTCCAAATGCACCGCATACATCTTTGAAATAACTGCTGATTTCTGGATGCTAAACTCTGCAGCGCGGACTCGGACGAGAGGCTAATAAGTAAACAGCTAATGGATGAGCTAAGAGGGCTGGTGTGTCACACGGCTAATTTAAAAGAGGAGGTAGTGAAAGGGATTATCCAGGGATCAAAGTTCAATCCGAAGCTTGCAAAACATGCTCAGTGTGCAGCCCTGCTTTGTTTCAAACACAATCTTGTGTTTCAGACACAATTTAATCAAAAAGCGTTATGAAATAGACATGCCGTGAATCCTCTTGGGTTTGTTCAGGAGACGTTCTCCTCATTAATTGATATTGAAGGGCTTTTTCGGGAAGTTATGAGTGTAATTTTGCTTTTACATGGTTTAGAAAAACATTAAAAACTGTAGCCTTGCTTATTCTGTAAGAGATCTAAAGGCTTTAATTGTGAGAATTAAAATTATGTACACGGCAAAAAAGACATTAAAATTTCTGATCCATTGATAAATTTGGATAGAAAATTATTCCCAGGATCTGAAATCAGGTGCAAGCCCCGTTAGAGCCAGATTTGTAACACTGACCTTAAGTGTAAGAAAGACTCGAAATGTGATAATAAGCAATAAAAAAAGGAATAAAAACGAAATGTAAAAGCTAGTTGATAATGTAACAAAAGTGCTACATTTTGGGTTTTTTTTCTTAGATTGTATAATAGATGGATGTAGTCTTTTTGGCATCACCTGTTTTATTTCTGAATGGAAGTTTTGAAGCAAAAAGGTTGGTGCTGCCATATTGGAAATGGGACAGGTGACAGGTCTCCACACTATTAGGTAGTGGGCGCCTGTCAGTCATATGAGCTGAGCTGTGCCTCTGATTGGGCGAGCTTGCGATCTTTATATCTTCTGAACTGCAGAGTAAGTAAAAAATTCACCTCCTGTACAGTGTGGGCCATTAGTGAAATTAGTGATCCAGACAAGAGGCATTATTTGTACCAGGCTGTAAACATGTTTATTTCTGCTCTAAAAATATTATTTCATCTAGTTTTGCACATTCTCTCCTCCTAATCTATAAATCTCATTAGCATAGTTATCCAACCATTACATTTACTAGTTGTTCAAAGTGCAAAGTTCAAATAATTTTAAGAGGGTGAAAATCTGATCTAGTGAGAAATTTTGCTAGGATCTGCTCAGAAAGGAGAATCGTGAACAGGAGCCAAAAACACAGCTTCATGTCTGATCAGACACAGGTGCTAACAGGCAGAGCCCAGCAGTGTGTAAATGGTGGATAGGCTCTGATTATTCTTTAATCATCATCCTCATTATCATCATCAGCAGTTTCATGAAGTGTGGAGGCGTTCTTGAAAGGGCAGACTCATTTGCTTTAAAACTAATTAAAATCACTCAGAACAGTGTTAATCAAAGTTAGTGGTTTCTTTTCATTCTGATGGAGAAGAGGTTTGTTGAGGGCAGTGACGATGCGGGCTGCAAGAGGAGAGTAATTAAAGAGGAGCTGGGTATAATTATTCAAATGAGGGGTCACATTGGTCAGCTTTTTGCACTTTTGAAGTGAGGTGCTTAGAATAATTCAGACATTTTAACAACTTTGATGGATTAATGCGAAAAACATCTGAAGTACCTAAGCAGATTCCTTCCCCTTGATGGTTGATGCTTTTAACCCGCTGAAAGTTCAGCAAATCCAGAGAAGATTAAATGCAGGAATGCAAAAAATTAAGTGATACTTCCAAGAATAGGCTTTTTGTACTAACAGACTTTAATGATGGGTATAGCTTTTTCCAGGATGACTCTGCTTTTATCTTTGGAGCCACAATGCCATAAAAAGCTGACCTACGTACGTTTATATTCAACTAAAATGGATAAAACAGAAATAAAAGCATTAGATTATCTTTCTGCTTGGTGAAGTGAGCTTCAGTCAGCAGTTTGGTAAAGGACCTCTGTCAGTAAAGGCTTATTGGACTGTCTGGCAGCTTTGTTAGTCTCTTTAATCACATCAGCACAAATTGGCTTTAAGTGTAAACAGAGAACAACCTCAAAATGTTTTCTACACGAGCTTCAGATCACAGATTATTTACAGATCTTCCAGGATGGATGATAACAAACGAATCTATGTGAAGCAGTTTGGTGTCAGAGCACACTTTAGTGACCTTTGCTAATAATTAAGCCCTCAGCTCGATGTGTTTTGGCCTTTGAGTGGAGACAAAGCTCCTAAAGTGATCCACTGATGCCAAACTGGTTGAGAATTTGTCCTCTATCCTCAGAAAATGAAACTAGTGTCACAGAGCCTTCAGTTCAGCTATTGATCCTTGTTTGTGGTCTTTAATTTGCCTTGCCTGACTCGTCTTTTCCATAGCCTACTTCTCTCAGTGCTTTGCCCCCCCCCCCCAGCAGTACTCCAGTGAAGACATGGAAAGTCATTAACAAGTGCCCCCTTTGTTGCCGAACAAACACAGATGGTATTTGGCTCACGCATGGGGGATTAGCTGAACCCTGGGCCGGCCGGGGAAGCAGGGAACCACTTTACAAAGAGCTGCGTGGGTGACAGAATATTTCTTGAACTGACAGTCCGGATTGGAAACGAGTCAGTCGTGATCCTGATGATTGCACACGCAGCATTAGGACACAGTTTCCAGCGTGAGGAGCAGGGTTTCCTCATTTCAGGGCTTTTGGAGGATGGGTTATGGAAAAGTTGATGTAAAAGGCCTGCCTTGCCACCAGTAACACACATCTCCTCTGGCCCCCCCTAGTGCTGTGGGGGCGTGAATGACAGCAGCGAGGAGGGGGGGCAGGATGGAGAACAAACCCCTGTTTGTTCTCTGGGCGAGGCGTTGACTGCAGCACTGACAAGAGGAGTGACCTTCTGCTTTGTTTGAACAAGAGGTCAAAGGTAGAGCCGTGCCCCAGTGCATTGTGTGCCTTGTAGTGTTTGGTGGCACATTTGGAGCACTGAGAATCCAAATTGATCAGAAGAAACAACATTAACATCAAAATGCAGAAAGCTGCTGTTATCTGAGGCTTTGGAGGAACAGATGTGACAAAAGTAAACACACTGTTTACTCTTGGAGAGTGTAGAAGTACTTTTTCAACTTTGTAGCTTAAGTCAAACTGAGATTTTCTGCTGAATCTTACATGATATTTCAGTGACTGTTGGACTAAAACTACTTTATCAAACTTTATAACATATTCTGTTTAAACCAAGAAATTGATCCATCCCCAGACAAAAGGTCTCATAGAAGATCATGTGATAGGATCAACAAACGCGGAGGATGATCAATTTCATTCATTCGTTTCTCTATTGTGTTTTTTGTTTTGCGGTTAAAAAGCAAAGATCAAAGAAAAAAACTTCTTTTTTAGTATTCCAGCATTACATTTGCTGCTATGTGCATTGTTTCGCTTCTTTGTCTGCTCTTCTTATAGGTTATTGCAGGTATCCTGTCAAGGCAATGCAACATGGGATTGTAAATACTGGGGGGCTCTGACTTGTGCAGGAGCAGGAAAATAGGCGAACTGACTCTAAACACTCAAGGATTATTGACTGATAACACGTTACTACAAGCCTCAGATCAGGCCATGCTTGAGGGAAAGATCCAAGTAGATGATAATATGTTGACCATTTTGAAGCATATTTTCTCCCTGAATCCACGGCGTTGTATTGCAACACAAATCAAACAGTGTTCACTTTTCCTAAACTAGTGGTTCCCAACATTTTTCAACTCAGGGCCCATTTTTCAGTCTCAAAAATTTATGCTGTCCACCTCCAACCCGATAAATACGGAGGTTAAATAATGCCTTCTCAGAGCACTTATATTTATTTATAAATATTTGAACATTTTTCAAATCCTCTCAAATTGAAATGAGTTTTAACATTTAAAACATGGTTCTGTATACTTTAAGTTTGATATAATAACTCCCCCAAATCATACTTTTCACCATACTTTTTTTGGAAATGACTTGGCGACCCACTTGCAATTCAATTGCGGCCAACGAGGGGTCCACGGCCCACAGGTTAGGAATCACTTTTTTAAACAACTATGTTTTTGTTTATTTTGTTTTTTTCATGCAACTGCTTCTTTGGATGAATAAAATACACAAATTCAAAGGTTCTGTCAGGAACTTTTCCTCTGTGTCATCTTTGACGCCCCCTGTCGACAGATCATTTTTTCTCAGCATTAACTCTTTTCTTGCACATGCATTATTTGTGTTTTCTGACAACGCATTTTATTCTGCTTCTTCTAACAGTAAAGTCTGTCACTTTGAACTTTTGCAATATGAAAACTTTACTCCTGCACAAAATCCAAAGTCTGTAGGAAAAATAATGAGAATTTGGATTTGGCACTGGAAGATCACCGGCAGGTTGTAAGTAGAGCTTCAAAATGCAAATGAATAATAATAAAAAAGGGTTGGTAATTTATTGAAAACTGCAATTTCTTAACCAGTCAAAAACAACTCAAACAAACCCTGACGGTCTGTTAATAGCAAATGTTGGATCAGTACTTTGACTTTCAGCCCGTGCACTCTGGTGTGTGGTCCTAGCAGCCGTTCATAATGTGGCTGGAGATGAATGTCAGTGTTGTTTAGATTATCTCTGCTGGTGTGAAGCCAAACAGTTTAAATGTGAGAGAACAGACACTCAGCGTGCGCTTGTTGTCAGCTTGGGCTGTGAAGGAAAGTGAAGCACCTGCAGGGAAGCACACCTGTTCACCCCTGAGCCTATGACCCTGTGTGTACATGTGTGTGTGTTTGTGTTTCACCAAGCCTGCATGTGTGTGTGTGTGTGTGTGTGTGTGTGTGTAGATCATGCACCAACTGGGGCAAAGACACAAAAGTAAACACAGGCACTGACTCATAGCAGGCTAATGATTCACCTGAATGGCTGTGTTCTCCTCACCTCAGACAAACACAAGCACAACGCTTTAATGGATGGGGTTTTTTTCTGTACTGAAATGGAAAAACGTTAAAATAATGTATGTGAAGTCAACATATACCGCGTGCATGGGTGAAGAGAGAATGTTTTGTTTCATGTTGAAGCGCTAACGTCAAACAGTCCTGCTGTTGTTGTGTCTGGATGATCTGCTTCACAGCACAGTGGAGGTCAGAGGGTCCACCATGCTTCAGTTTCCACCAAGAGAGAAAAAACAAGTGAAGTTGAACCTCTCTGTTATGTGTTTGCACACACACACACACACAAGACAGAGCCTCACTTTGCAGAGATAAGCATAAAAACACACGTCTGATTTCTGCTTCAAGGCAATCTGTTTTCCTACGATGAAACAGGCAGATTATTATTATCACATTGAGATTGACAACAGGAAGCTGGAGGATGTTCCCAGAGTGTTCCTGTGTGATCTGTTTTGGAAATCAGCATGTGAGGAGGAGCGTGAAATGAGAGGGAATGCATTTTGTGTTTATGAGTCCTTATCGCATTCTGCTCATTCCGGGTTTCATACCAAACCAGATGCAGATAAACGTTAACACAAGCGTGTGAATCGGAGCTGAAAACAAAACGCAAACATGCTGCTGCAGATCAGTTACGCATGCAGATACGGCAAACGGGACGTGTCTAATCGCTGGGACATTCAATGAAGATTTAACTGCGTGTTGCCAGAAGTTGTGCTGAACTCTGACCCTGCTGACTTCTTGCTATCACTCAGGTGCTCTACTTGAGTTTAAAACGGCTATGAGCTTGTTTGGGCATAAGTTGTTTTTCCTCAGAGCATCAGCGAGTGCTTCAGGAATGTGCATTATCTGTGTGGATCATTGTGTGCGCTTCTGTTTGTGTCAGAGCAAGTTTATTCTCTTGCTCTGAGGACACAGTCATGGTTGGGATCCAAAGAATAATGATAACACAGTTGCTTAAACCAATACATGACTTCTTATTTAAGGATTTGTTAGTTTTGCAGAAAGACATTTGGAGCAAACAAGCTCAGGAGAAGTCGACACTGATAAGTTTATTTAGCATTCAGATTTTCTTAAGGTAATGTAACTTCAGTGCTAGGGTTGTCCCAATTCAACCTTTTCACTTCCAATACAATACTGGTATTTATCCAATCCAATATCAGTACTAATGGTGTGAAGTTCAGCTCTGTTTGTAGGTCTTCAAGGCTTGGATTAACCTTGGGGGAATGTTTAAAGTTTCAATGAATCTTTTAATCCTAGACAAGTATTTTTGGGTCTAAAACACCAACTTACATAACTATTAGCCTCTCACAACATCAAACCTAAATGTTATTTGGTCTGTTCTTTGACTTAGTCATTAGTTTGGGTGAAAAGTTGGAGAAAAAAAAACGTCACGAAAGTATTGGGATATTAGTGTTAATGTTTTTTAAAATGATTTCTTGGTCCAAAATTCAGCTTATTTTTCCAAATGTAATTGCTTTTTTTTTCTTTCTTCAAAGCAAGCGTTTGAAAAAAAGAGTGTTAACAGCTGATTCAAAAATATTGCTGCTGAATAAATCACAATAACTGACTCACATGATGGGGATTAGCTGGGTGTATATGATTCCTGATATAATCATTAGACATCATCATCATTCACCGGGGGTTAAAAAAGTGACCTAAAAATCGCAAAAATCTGTAATATAGTTGTATCCCCATTTAAACAAACAAAAAAAAGTACATACAGTATTCAAACCACATCTCATAAACCACAAAGAAACTGTTTAAAAATGAATGCCAGAATATTTAACTGGTGCCAGCAGCTCTAAGAGGTTGCATTAGTTGCTGTTGTGCTGACTAGAGATGTTTTGAAGCAACTTATTTCTTATTGCATTGAGAGATTTTGATTCTTATTCACTGACTTGTCCAAAGGAAAGAAACTCTCTTCAAACATTAAAATTTGAATAGAAAATCATTTGTCTAATTTTTTGTTAAATATTAATTTTCTCTGTACTTGATGAGCATCTAAACAGTTTAATCAAAGTGTCCTGTAGATTATTTCCCTGAGCTTTTGTTTGTGCAGATACTGAAGTTAAAGCTAATCCGAGACTTTGTCCTGTGACACTGAACTGACACAGATCCTATTCTCACTCTCTAATCTTACGCTCAAGATGTCCTGCTCTGTGTCTGCAAGAAGCAGTGAGACCATTTGAGTATTGTCATCTAAAAATACTGACATCTAATAGTTCACTCTTAAACGTCTGTACATTTACTGTACAGTTTAATCTCCTGAGATTACCGGGTGGTGGACCAACAAAACCATCAGGAACACGTTAACCTCACAGCATGGCAGAGACTTACTGGGATTAAAAAGTCAGTGTGTTAAAATGTGCTCTGTTCTCCTCACTCAGCCTAAAGGGATGACGGTGGATTTACAGTGCAGCGCATTGTAGTTTGCTGTAAATAGACAGCAACAGGAAATACACCTCATTTAAGATAATCCAGTCATGTTGGAGTGACAGGAGATCTTATTTAGAGCATCTCGTTCAGTGTGACATACAGAAGCTAAGGGGATTGTGGAGCTATTTTAGGGACATATACGGTACTTACTGTATACTTAAACCTGTACGACAGAGTTGTAGTGAGCTCTGTGAGCGATGTATGTGCACAGCCATGTGGTCGTTCTTTTACAAAGCACCCCAACACATCACACCATTTATGTTATTATCACCAATTTCAAAACATGGTGAATACTTTACCCTTAATAAATACTGTTATATTTGGGGCTACTGTTTCCATGGTTTAAAGCTTTCCAAATCAAGGTGTCTTGTCAGTAATTTAAATTGTAAAATCAATGTATCAATCATCAAGTATAATAAGAGTTGAGCCATCTTTGAGGGGAAAAAAAATTGAATTTAATCCTGTAAAAAAAAAGACAAAAGAAATAAATAAAAAAGAAATAACTTGATGAAATTTGGGGAAATGGATGGCTTAAGTTAATGCCGTATGTCTTTGATATGCATAACAATATTTTGGATGCTGTGCAGTACTTTTACACTACGGATGAGATTTATATAATTTTGGCTGTGCTTGAATGCTATGGTGAGCGTAATGAGAGCTGATAGGCCATAAAAGATTAAGGGTAAAGTAGTCACACCAAGCTGTCATCTGATAGACTAGGAAAAAATATGTACAACGCAGGAAATGGTTGCTAAGCAACCCATGTTACAATAATGAAAATTTAGGGCAAAAAAAACTAAAAATAACTGTATCCTCTATCATAAATCTGAATTTCTAAACCTCAATAATCAATAGTAAAACCCATTCTACTGTGAAAACACAAGCAGAATAGGTTTAACTTAATCTGGATTTTTATATTACAATTCTGAATTAAACAGCAGCATAAAGAAATAATCTCGGAACAAAAGTATGAATATTTATGTTTGACAGCCAGAGGAATCATTGATTTGACTGCTTCATTGTGTTGATGCCAAAAAATAAATGAAGGAAAACATGCAAAGCCATCAGAACATTATCTACATTTCAGGGAATGTAAGAAAAAGCTTCAATAGAAGAAAAAGGCCTTTTATGCTCCATGTTTTCACTCCTTGGTAACAGGAATGATGACAAAACAAGATAAAAAAGAATTACCATTAATCATTTTCTTAGGCCAGATGATGTTTTCTGTGTCGATTTCATCTGCTGGATATCTGTGGTTGTTCACTGTCTATTACAACAAATCGCTGTCTTATTCTCCCCTTTATCATTTTCTTTGTAAAATCACTCAAAGTGAGTCTTAAAAGACAGCGTATTAGTTTGGAGCAAAACCAATATCAGTGATTACACCGCCCCCAGCTGTCTCTGCAAACTGATCCAGCTCCATGCAGAGGGGAAAGAGAGCAGACACTCACCACAAAGAGCTGTCGCCCTGCCAACAGGCGTCTTATTCCTGTATTTATTCTTTTTTTCATCCCCCTTTTTCCTTTGATGGAGAGGCATGGCGGTGATATTTCAGGGGCTCAGTGGAGACAGACAGCGTGGGTTTCATGTTTTTGTCTGAAGTGCAGGAGGCTAAAGTAGCAGGTGTGAACGTGCCAAAACTTTTGGCTGCAAAATCAGGACCAGCTCCTGTCAGGGGTTTTGGTGGATCAATCTGGACAGAAAGGGAGCTCAGTTTGCAGCCAAGATAAAATATTAGCCTCTGTTTTTTAAAAGAGAAGAGGAAATAGAGTGTTTGTATCACCTTAGACATTTCTCTCTTCCCTCTGTATTTCAGGAGTACTGAAGGACTACCTGCGTGAGCTCCCTTACCCTCTGATCACCAAGCCTCTGTATGAAGCCGTGTTGGAGTCCATGGCGACGAGGCCTCTGCGAATAGGAGCGTCCGGCTGCGAGAACGACCCCGCTGACTCTGAACACACGGTCAGCCTGCTGGAGAACCTGCCGGAGGTGGAGAGGGTGAGGAGCTTCGACTTTACATCAGAGTCCTAAATGCTGATTATGGTGAAGATAATTATAATCGTAAAGAAGATGCTGCAGAGCTTCAGTTACGTAAACTTTTACATCAAGTGCTGCAGCACAAACCACACTGCTGATCCAGTGTTACACAATCTGTGTCTTGTGTAATTTAACTAATGCGGTACAATGATGTCAGATATCAGTTTTCAACAGCATCAACACTGCAAAATCTCAAAGTCTTACAGAGTGAATTCTTCTAATTTCTTGTCAAAATATCTTATACTTAATATCAGACACAATTACCAAAGGGGAACCTTTCAGTCAGATATTGGAACTTGTTTCTAGATGGATAGTCTTAAATATCTTGAGAAGCTGTCTTGAAAACATCCTGATTTGAGTTGTATCTCATATGAAACAAGCTTTTATTAACGTGTCCTAAGGATTTTTAAGCTGCTGAGTTATTTGTGAAAGATCGATCATTCTGTTTCAAGACATAGACTCAGCTTGAATTAAAGAAACAAAAATGCTGTATCTAAATCTGCAGCTCAACAACTCACACACTGCGTTATCATGACTTATCTTATGTACTAACGAATTGGAAACTTAGGGGAAAAAAAAGACTAATACTTGTAAGGAATGCTAATCCCATGACGTTTTGTCTTAATGTGCTAATTTCAAATCTTATTTCATAATTTCAACATTTATAATGTTTTATTTCAAGATGTCTTACCAAGACAATCTTCACTTGTCTCATTGGTAGATTTTTTTGCCTATCGCATCACATTGAATTTTTTAAAAGTGTTTTTGTAGTGACCTTTGCTCCACTTAACATGCCTTTTTGTGTGTTTTTTTCCTCAGATGACACTGCGAAGGCTTCTCGACCACCTGAAGCTGGTAGCGTCATACCAGGAAGCGAATAAGATGACGTGTCAGAACCTGGCGGTGTGTTTTGGCCCCGTGCTGCTCAGCCAGCGTCAGGAAGCGTCCTGCCACACCAACCGAGTCTTCATCGACTCTGAGGAGCTGGCCAGTGCGTTACACTTCAAGAAACACATCGAAGTCCTGCACTACCTGCTGCAGCTCTGGCCAGGTGAGAAAAAGAAATCGTGTTAATGGTTCAGTCTCAAATCAGGTTGTTCTGTTTGACACTTCTTTTTCATAATCAGCCCAGGAAGTCTTGTTATCATCCCAGGATAAACCGCAATAACAACTACTGTCAGACAAATAGAGTCCTTTTTCAAGTTGATTTACCCCCTAATTTCTTTTATAAACTGATTAAAAGGTGGTCTGTGTTGAATCAGTGGGAGTAGATAAAGCTATGTTTGTGGAGTGTTTTGTGGAAATCAGCAGCAGCAGCAGCTCAGTGCTTCAGCTCTACAAAGAGCTGCAAACGGGCGGGGCCTCTTTGATCCGTGAGGTTATCCGCCACTGGCACCAGTTCAGCTCCGATAGCCATGGGCAACCATCTGCTGGCTTCCTCAAAGACCAAAGTCTCCATAGACTGCTTCATCATGACAGCCTGAGCCAATCACAGCCCTGGAAATAAGCCCCGGTGTAAACCAGACTGTTGAGGTGTGGCCCCCTCACTTCAGATAAATCACAAACCCAAGGACGGAGAGAGAGCAGACAGATCAGCAGCCGCAACAGCAGCAGCTCCTCTCACCACAGGTCATCTGTCTGCCTGCACAGCTGCTCCCAGCCCACTGCAGCTGTCTGCTCAGTGTGAGAGATTAAGGTGCCCACAGACTAATCAGCGGTGATGAAAAAAAAAGCTGCAGTGACTAACATTTTCAAAATTTGTATTCAACATGTCTGCAAACAATCTGTGAGGCTGTCTGTAGATGCTGTGATCCTGTCACAGTCTTAGCCAAGAGAAGAAAATGAGACTAAACATAACAAACATGAAAATGTATGAGGATCCCTTGAAAGACTTTTTTTAATTGCAGTTTTCAGTTTTCCCTTTATCTGCTGGATGAATATGTTTGAGATGGAGTCCATGTATTGAATGCAAACAGCCCAAATATTCACCCTGACTCCATCCTGAATCATACCTCCTGATGAAATGTCCTCTTGACTTCAGGGTGTGCACATGAGAGCCCAACGAGAATTTTCTAATCTGAAAAGCGTGAAGGAAGGAGTGAGCAGCTGTAATATCTGGTTCAAACCCAGGAGAGGGAGAGAGATATGTATCAGGATGAATAAAAGCATCAATGGTTAAAGAAGGAGAATCATTTCTGTCAAACAAGGAATATAAACAAAAAACTCTTGTCAAAGTGTATGCCTGTTACACTTTCCAACATTATTTTATAAACATCACACTGTGGCTTTCCCAGCATGTTCCAATAAATCCAATTTCTTGGATTTATTTATTTGGACAGAAGAGCAGAAGAAACCTAAACAGGGGAGTGAAAGAGTACAGGTTAAAGGCAAAAACACAAGCTAAGGGCTAAAACACCAACTAAGCTGTTTTTGAAAATGTTCATTATGTCATATGTCTCAGAGCACTAGGCTGTGAGTTGCACGAAGTAAAGCTACTACTAAACTTACAAAGTCTGCTTGCTGTCATGCTTAAAACAACAGCGCTATTGTTGATAAATACATAACAATTTACTTAAACAGATAGTCCTCACAGTTTCTTTATTGGTCGCCCAAAACATCATGTGGCTTCAGGTGAATTTGTGCTTCTACTTTTCAGTGTAATCTAAAGGTTTAATATTAGTTAGTGAAAGCAAAATTGTGTTTTAGACAATGATTTCCAGGGTGTTGCTTCATCCTGGTCGGTATATAAACAACAAAGTATCAAAATTGGATGGTATAAGTAACAGAAAGCACTTCAGGACATACTTTCACATGCTGTATTGCAAGAAATCTTTTCATCAGATGTTCCAAACATCATCAATCCTGCAGGATTCATTTCCCAAGTGCTCTCTCCTGTGCAACTTTTATTAAATCTGCTGATTTATTTGTCCTGGCCTTCAAACTTATCTGCTTCCTGAACCAATTTTGTCAAAATTAAAGCACCCTTGTGTACATCAGTCAGCAGAAGAAGAAGAGGGGGGGGGTGAGTGCTGCTGCTGCTGAATAAGTCAGTGTTTGTGAATCCATTGATTGTTTCTTGCTGGGAAATAAGAGAGAAACTTAAAAGATAATCTGAAAAGTGGTAAGATACTTTTCTTTGGAGTCTGGCGCAGACATGCAGACGATGAAGGAAAATGATGAGGCTAAGTGGCTCAGAGAAAGCACTTTGTACTTGCTCTGCAGCAGACAGGGGTGCTTATAATGACCAGTAATAACCTTGAAAGAGCCTCCAGTCCAGGTTCAAGCCTCTGTTTACACCCTCATTCAGCCTGTTTCCCCGGCACAGGGCAAAAGACGCCCGGACTGTAATTAAAGACATTCCAGGTTTAACCTTAGTCCTCAGCCCCTGAAGCTTCACACTGAAATTTCACAACTGTTATGGGGTTATTTTCAGCTCCCTTCATGCACACATACTAAAGTCCTCCAAGGCGTCATTTCTCAAGCCTGAAAGTGTGCACAGCCTCAGGCAGCAGGAGGTGTGAGCAAGCATGAGAGGCTGAGATGGGCGTGTAGTGTGAGTGAGTGAGTGAGTTATGTATTTTGCCAACTGTATGTGTGAGCAGATGGTTGAACAGACAGAATGGCAGCTAGAAGAGGGGACTGTGGGAGTTTGTTGTGTTTGCATTTGTTTGCATCTTTGTATTGTGTGCAGGGATAACATGGAAATCCACCAGCTTTGGGAAAATCAGCACTTTACGTTTGCTTTCTACGTTCATGTTTGCTGCTGACAGCTAATGGCTTTAATCACGCCATCAGTGAATCATGTCTGAAATAAATGACATGTTGCTTCTGAAAAGGGGGATAATTTCTGTTTGTTTTAAGAGATAATTGTCTGAATCTTAAGCCTCAGTGAAGCTGCAAGGCATGCAACAGCTGCACATGAATACTGAATCAGCAAATGGCTCTCCAAGCTGTCCACACTGACAAACTGCTGCTTGTTGCTTCATTTAAACCCTGCAGGGGTCACAGATAATTTTCTCATAAGCAAATTTCTCATGATGGTTTTGTTTTCTGTCTGCTCCTCCAGTTGTGAACCCATGCGGACAGTATTCCTCCCCGCCTCCTGAAGCCTCTTCGTCTCCCCCCACATCGGACCAGCAGTCAGCTCCTCCTCTGCGACGGAGAAAAGAGCGCCCCCAAGTCTTGAATCTCTCTGAGGCAGAAATAGCAGGTGTCCTACGTCCCAAACCAGGACGCCTGGACAGCCCCAGCAACCGCTATGCCGGAGACTGGAGCGGCTGTGGAGAGCGCTACTTCCCTTCTGAGATCCTGCTCCCTCCCAGCAAAGAAGAGGCAGACTATGACGATGTGCCCTCTGAGGATGCCGAGGCAGCTGAGGAGGTGCAGGAGGAGCCTGAGGACACAAACGAAGACAAAGGGCAGAGTTTGAGCTGCCCTTTGTCTGATCCACCTGAAGAGGAGCAACCTCAGAGACAGGAGGTGGTTGTAAAGGAGGAGGAAGAGGAGAAACAGGAAGAGGAGAAGGGAGAAGAGAGTGATAGTTCAGGCAGTGGGCAGCTGTTAGAGGACAAAGAGGAGGAGAGGGTTTGTGAACACATCCTGCCTCCTCGTCTGCCCAAAGAGCACACGTACCAGGCCTACATGAAGATCCAGGACATCAGCCCTGTGCTGAGCAACAGGGTCAACCTGAGAGACCTGCAGGAGAGCATCGACACTCTGATCGGAAACCTGGAAAGAGAGCTCAACAAGAACAAGCTCAACGTCGGATACTGACTCCACTCACACACCTGTAGAGACAAAGTTAGGGGGGGACGTTCTTACTAATTGAGGTGCTTCAGGATACAGCCACAGTGTTTCAGTGGAGGTGTTGTGCTGTCTGCATGTCAACACATTCAGGTGCTGCTGTAAAATACCTAAAGGACAAGAAAAGAAAAGTATTGGGGCACTTCTGGCATTAGTATCTTATCTACTGACATTCCATAACATTTTGTTCTCTTTATTTTGTCAGCTGTCAAACTTTATGTTGTTTCAGTCCGGTTCTGTGTTTCATGTTGTTATTGTTGCTTCTCTTCTTATTAGAAGAACCCATTGACCCCTCAGGGGTTTAAAAGGTGCCTTAATTGTGTGAAGGTGGTACGCCAAGAGGAAAACCCACCCTGAAATAAAATACATCCTCTCAAGCTCATGACATAGTTGGCTAAGATAATTCTTCCATGATACGAGCAGTTGGTCTTACATTGAAAAATGCCCAAGTATTGAAATCACGGGGTACAAATCCATGATTGGTGCTATGAGGCTTTATAACTCTGACCCTGTTGCCGACATTGCTGATGGAAAAGAAGACTGTTGGCACTAAAACTTCAGAGTGCCTCCAAGTTTTCTCAAAGCTTACAGAGCAGAATTTGATCATTATACTTTTTTTCCAACTGGTGCTATAGGTGGTAAAAACAGCTGAATGTTTCAACAGTTTGGAATTGGCTTCTTCCAAAAAAAAAAAACAAGTGGTGTTCAAAACGTCAAACTAGAATCACAGAGGAGGGGAATCTTATTTTGTTTCAGGGTAGTTTTTCTTTTTAAGGCAGTGAAGATCTTTTCTATTTAGGTATGAAACACTAAATGTTGTACAACAATTATGCACTTATGACGCAGACAGTAGTGTACATTGTCATTATCGCTCATGCAGTTAAAACTTATTGGTCCAACTTAAGAAGGAAACAGGTGTATCCCTTTTTTTAAAAAGATAAATATAAAGTAATATGGCATGTAATGGATGTACTCTCTCTACTGCGCAAGATTTTTTTCACTGGTCTAATTTCTATTAAATTAGCTTTGAATCTTTTTGCGTGAAATCAGATGGACAAATTGACTCATCCTCATGCATGTATGGTGAAAACTAGGCAAAGACTTAAAGCTTAGTTTTTTGTAAAGACTTGGGAGGAAAAAAGCGAGCTTGTCCACAGAGAGAGTGAAGGTACGTGAAAAATTACCCAACACAGAAGTCCTAAAAACTGCATTTCCTCATGTGGCCACTTGAGGCTTGTTCCAAAAGTGAGTTAAGCACCAATACATCTCATTCACAGCCTGGTTAAAAAAATTCTGTGAGGGTGAAACACATTTATTTGTGGTGGCTTAATATATTTGAGGACTGAGTCACCTTTGGGATCTGCCTCAAGTGGCCACTCTGTGAACTGCAGTGTTAGTGACACCTTTCAGTCGCAGAGGTTGCCACCATGCTATGAAAAATTCAGCTAATTTGACACTGGTATTTGACCTTTCATCGACCTTTTTCCCCTGTAAATAAGTGAATATTTCCAAAACTCTAAACTGCTTCCTTAAAAAAAAAAGAAAAGAAAAGAAAAAAAGCTCCAACCAGTCACCTTTCTGCTTCCCCTGGCTTTTTTTGTTCGTCAAAACCGTGAAACAGTCACAATGTGAAGCACAGTTGGAAACTGTTAGCTGAGGGTACGACTTAGCGAGCTGCCTAAATTGATAAAGGCTGGTTTTCATCAATCCAGGGATTCAGAATGATCAGTATTTAACCTAAATGTATATGTACATAATAATATAAATGTATTCGGAGTATATTATTTTTACAGCTTCTATTTCAATGGCATATTTAAGTACTTCTGATGACCTCTTAGTGTTGTAGCAATAGTTGCTTCTCCTCCCTTCAAGCTACCTGTACACATGTTTATGTGCTGGACTAATGGTACAACTTTAGCTGTAAAATATACGACAGAATCATGCTCTTGCAGAAAAAGTGATATTGTTATTTTTATTGTATTGTGTATATATTTGACATTTTTTTTGTGTCTCTGGTGGACTAAGCTGTGTTCATGATTTTTTGGTGTTTTTTTAAGGTACTGAACGTTGCATGGTCAAAAGCTTTACTGACATAAACAAGGCGCTCTCTCGTCGTCTGCCTTTGTATTTGATATTTATGTGTAAAAAGATGTATTTTGCATTTATGTCGTATGTTCGGTCACACTGTTTCCTCATTAGGCAGATGACTGTATCCATTGAGCTTTTCTCCAGAGGACTGAAGGCAGGTAGTGGTCTGGTTGAGGAAGATACTGCACTGCACAGGGACACACCAGAGCTGCATGTAAAATAGAGAATGCCCTTAGTAATCTTAGCATAAAGCTGTGTAGCTCCAAAATAAAAATCTCCATTTGAAGTTATCATCAAAGTTAAGTGACAGAAATTGAATTGGATGGGGAAAATGAGGCTTGCATTGTTAACAGCATCCTTTCATTAATGTTTGACAAAAATAAGCCAACTAAACTTTAACTCTTTTTCTCACAATGAGTCTCAAAAAGGATTGATCCTGTACGATCAACATTGAGTGTTTGATCTCTATCATTCTCTTATCATTCTCTTATCATTGTGATGCTGTTCCACACCCCTACCTACTCTGGCATCTGTTCACAGCCCCGCTGCTTCATGGTGAAGCTGGTGCTGTCACTCTGAGCTCGTGGTGAAAGTGAGTTCCAGCAGGGATCCTTTCAAACCATCTGTCAGCCACGGAGACTCTTTAACAAACAACAAAAAACAGGGGCCATGCAAATCATTTCCTGAAATGTGGCCTGGATTTCATTGGCTATGGATAAGATTTAAGCGTCCATGCACTTCAATTCCCAGTTAGACCAAGATGCTTCTGTCAAAAAGTCTTTCAACACACTCCCCCGTCTCCCACCTTGTTGCCATCTCTGTCACAGTATTTCTGCACACACCTGTATCTGACTGCCTCGTCCTCTTTCCTTTGGGAAGAAAATGTCCCATGAAGAGCATCACTAGACAAAACAAAAAAAAATGCTTTGTATTGATCCTGAGTAACTGTATGGTCATAATAAAGTATATTATTTTACATTCATGAGTGGACTGCAGCTTTTTTTTAGCCGGAGCATCACTGGAAAACTGATTTGTGTTATCAAGAAATAATGTAGTCAATGGTCCGACCAGAATCTATTGAAAGCTGTGAGACAAACTGAAATGAATATTTAGAAGCAAATACGACAACAAACTAGTGAAGCTGACTACTTATATATCAATACCATTTGTCTGAAATCCCCAAAGTCAGGTAGATATCAGACAATAAGAAAAATATTTTTTTTTGTTTTTGTTTATACATTTTCCATGGCAAAGATCGTCAGAATGTGCTACCTTTGATCATTAAAGGAAGAATAGTGAGATTATTTTGTGACAAAGTTCACACCAGATCAACAGGGATGAGCAAATATTTTATCCACTGAGGGGGCTAAAATCAACAAGTGCTTCACTGAAGGTTTAAGCTTTAAATTTTATAGAAACATTACAAGTATGTTGTCCATGACTCAATCAAAATTGCAGTTGAAATGTCAGCTCCTGCAGAGCTTTACATCAAAGTTTTTAGTTTTGAATCAATTAAGCTTCTATATTTGTGTCACTTCAAGTAATCCCTTATTTGTAGCTTTCACATGAAATAGAGGACCAGCAGAAAATAGGATGTTGAACATTGACTCTGATTGGTCAAATCTCAAAAACAACAAACTCTGCAGCAAATCAGTCCAGCACATTTCACTGCTGCTTTGTTGATGCCGTAGGAAACATTAGAGTTTGCATTTTCTGGACTCAAATTTCTCCTCTCTTCACTTCACAAAGAAGCCCTGCTCACCCTGTTGGGATTACAATTTGCAGGACCACCCACTCACTCATCATGTTTACAACTCACTTGACCTACAGCTTCACCAACACAGATCTGATTGTACAGCTAAAATGACCCAAATATCTGGTTTGATTGGTTAGAAAAGTACACTTTCAGCAAAGCCAAAAAGCTCTCAATGCTAGGTTACAACATTTATACATTTCTGTTTTTAAAGCTGAGCTTTATTCTCAGCCGCAGTCTTAATATTTGTTCAGTAAAAAACTTTGGCAAAGGCAACCACACTTCCAGGAAACTGAACCATGTTTTGGTACTGTAGATTCTTTCTTTGCTTGGGAAGCATTTTACCTCAGCATTGGTAGAGTAAAGATAAATAACGCAGGGAATTGCCCTCGTTGGCTTGTGGGACTCTCCCAGAACAACTTCTAGCTTCAGGGACATTCCCAGGACGCAGCTGCATTTAGCCATCCAGTAAAATCCTCTGCCGGAAGGCTGCACTTTCACTGTGGCTCCAAAAACCAACATAACCGGGAGCTGATGTAAGATATGTACAATTACTCTAAACTTGGAACATCGTGTACCACAGGTAGAGCCGGCTGAAACAGTTAAATGTCACTTAAACGTAAAGTATTTCTCCAAAATGAGACGCAGCCCAGCTGAGGCGATACACATCTCTGGCAGTTAGCATGAGAAAATCGGAGCAGCCGCAGGCCTGTCAGCACGAAATGGTTTTAAGCCTCATTTGATGTCACCACTGTGGGTTCAGATCATGTTTTTATGGCTGCCTTCGACAGGTATGAGAAAGCTTTAGGGTACAGAATGTACGCATACCTGACTGAGCCCTGCAGTCATGTTTTATATTCTCACTGCAGTCAGAAAAAAAAGAGCTTCCTTCAACAAAACTCACATTAAGATTCAGAGTGGAATTTTACAGAGATGGAGCTGAATATTTCCCTGACAGTTAAAAATACAACTTTGAACACAGAGAAAAATGCTCCTTTCACGCTCAAGTTATTTTCGGTTGTTCATGCTGGAAAAGAATTCACTCAACTCCTGATATTATTTCTAACATTTTGAATTCCGAAGTTTAAATTTAGACTTGACGCCAAACAAACTTTGATTTGATTTAAAGAGCTCTTCACCCTTTTTTGCCTTTTAAAGCAGCTCTCCAAGTCCCAATAAAAGCAGGAGTGAAACCTCATATGAAGATGGAGGTAGACATAATAACACACAGTCTTGTTTGGATAGTCAAGGTCGCCACTTGATATCAGGCCGTCTGCTGGAGTGAACTCAACTCAACTTCTGTTCATTTCTAATTTAGGGAGAGAGAAGAGATCTTTAGGTAAACATCCTTGACAGCCACCTGCATGTGAAACCAGACCTTTTTTCCCCTTTTCTTCTCCCGTCTGTTCCCTTAATCTCTGCTGACCTTTGAGTCAACCACACAAACACACGCTCCTTGTTTCAGACCTTTTTCTGATACTTCTGACAGAGACAATTTGGTCTAAAGGTCTGGGGCCAAATGCTCCTTTGGTCAGCTTATCTGCTGAGTGATTGTACGAGAGTATCAGTGATTCAGGGAAAGTTGAGACAGAAAGAAGCTTTGAGAGAAGTTCACATGAAAATGTTTAAATATGGTTACTCTGGGTGTAGGTGACAGAGAGCATCTAAAAATTCAGAGGCTTCAGAAGAAAGAAAATGTTTTAAACTTCAAATCCTGCTGTTGACTTTTAAATTAATTTGTTTGTAGACATCATTTTTTTTAAAAACACCTTCTGCCTCACCGTCTCTCCCTTGATTGGCCGATATTCTCTTATAGCAGTTTAATTCTCCATTGTAAGAAAGTCTATATTACGACAACCAACCAAAGCTTTCAAAATCTTCCTTTTAAAAGTAAAATATGTGGTTATCCATGTCAATGAGACTTTTTTTATTTACCCCTTACAGTTAATGTGGTTGACAAAACTTTTTTTCATGCTTCAAGACAAATAAAAACACTCAAGCCAGGGCTGTAGCTTTGGGTCAATGATGATGCCATGCTGCCATGATGCTCTACTACCCAGATGTAAACAAGCACAGCTAACTGAGAGCATGTTTGTCAGTATTTTGATATTGAGCCATCATTTAAGTTTCCATTAAACAAATATCAAATTATTCCCTTCAGAGCATCACTGGCTCAAACTAACCCATAGGCAAAGTCATTCATAGCAAAACATGGTGGATTCTTTCAGATAACCGTCTCCTGCTCATAAGAAGGATTACTGTAATTTACATGTCAGTGGGAACAAATTACTATATATATTCAGCACGTTTGGACCTTTTGTTCATATCTTTCATTGGATGTGCTCAGAGAGGCTCAGGTTGGTCAGTTTTCTTTGTGTACTAAAACGCACCCCTGAAGAACATGAGCTAAGCCTGAGTAATTGGTGGGAACCTTAACGCTCTGACCCTCAGCACACATTCCATACATTCAGTGCCCTTCAGTAGAAGTGCTATTAAACACATTTTACCAACATCCCAGCCCTTCTGATGTGTCTTTTAAGGGTCTTTTGTTCCCCCACCGTCCGGCCCCTGTACTTGGCAGCCCATCTGAGGGCCTCGGAGCAGATCTCCTGACGCAGCGCTGACAGATTGGCCTGTTCTGGGCTGTGGTGATGATGAGAAAGCAGACCAGAGGAAAAGGGGGAGAAGATGAGGAGAGAGCAAGAGGTGAAAGTGAAGAATGGAGGGAAGGAGAACACAGGAGAGCGGTGCCTCAGATCCTCGGGGGCCGGGCCTCACATAACGTGGGCGCTCACCTCCCTCAGTCCATCCTGCCTGTGTCCTCCTCCACCTCCATTGCTCTGTCACTCAGGACTAGACTATTTCATTTTAATAAGGCTAATCCCTCCTAGAGGTAAGCTGCTCATCACCTCTCCCCCTCAGCCTCCTTCAGACGAGAGCAATCTCCTTTCAGCGTGAGGACAGGATGAGGGAGAGGGTTTGCTCTGCTTGATAGGAGAGAAGAATGTGAAAGGTGAGACTGAAAAGAGGCCTTGACAGCAGCTGTGGTCGGTGCTCAAAGAGAAGATTTAGGCCTTGGTGGTTTGATAAACTTGCAGGTGGTACACCTTTTGTAGGGAGCTCTCTTCCAACCTGACTGTAACATCACACTGATAGAAGGCGTTGAGATAACTTTGTTCTCCTCAGAGGAAGTGGAGTGACACAGTTGGTATTTAAGCGTGTGATACCATCTTCCTCCCGTCAGCAGAGCACTCTCCACCTGTCAAGTCTTTACTTTACTTTACAAAGTAGCTTCACAACAGCTCTTAATATTGGAGTGTTATCAAACTGTGGTGATTAAAATACAAAACTTGTTTTGAAGCCAAACACTGAATGTTTTTGAAGTTTCAATAATTCATTAACTAGAAAAAGTACATCCTTTTTGGATTGATGTAGGTCGAGTCCCAATTTAGGGGCTGTGTCCTTCAGAGGGCACATCTGAAGGCTGACTATGTCACAGCTGTGACTTCAAGGATGTCTCTTTTCAAATACTTGCCTCTTTTTCGCTGGCTACTTAGGATACATTTGCTTCATCCTGCACAGCCCAACATATCCTGTGATTCCTTCAAAATGTGATGGCACCCTCTCAGGGAGAGGGGTAATGTTATACAGTTCGGTCTTAACTCAGTACAACTCAAGATATACAAATGTCCAAGTAGTCAATGCCCTTAAACTTGAAAATGTCCTTAAGATGACTTTGGTTGTGGTTAAAAAAAATCTGCATCCACGCATAGAAACGCTGAGGAACTGAAAGGAGCTGATCAATGCTTCTTTGCTGGTTGCAGAAAGGCTGCAATCTGCACATTTTGATGACAGACAGTCAGGAGATTCAGCGGTATGACACAATAGTCAGTTATTGTAACTGTTGTTTTTCAGTTTGCACACAGCCATGCCACAGAGAAATGTGCATACACAAAGCGCAGTGTAACCTTAGTGTTTCCACTGAAAACTCCAGTTTGCTGTTTACATTTCACTCTAGAGGCCATTTTGAAGAATGTCTGTTTCTGGTCAGCTAAAATGCAGCTTCTGGCTGAAATGCAACAATAACTTTGCATTTCATCCAAAAACTGTTGTCGTGTAAACAGCCCATAAAGCTTAAAGTAATTCTTGGAGCATGAAAATGTTTCCAAGGAGGCTCATTAAAGCTTTGCTCACATTTTAGGTAAATTTTGAACTTTTCAGCATAACAAGAAGTCATGACAAAATAAAGAGAATACAGCACATCCTGTTTCAAGAATTTCACGCATTCAGTTACACACACACACACACACACACACACACACACACACACACACACACACACACACAAAGGTTACATTAGGAGGGTTTGGTTGAAATGACAAGAATTCAAACCGTTGAAGGCTTTGAAATTAGAAAATAAAACTGAGTCGAGAGAGAACATTCCTTAGCAGTGCCCTGGTCACCTGATCTGTTACGAGGTCAAAGGTCAACTAATGAAACTTACCACCAGCCTCCCTGAGCGGTTAAAGAGAAACAGCTTATGGTTTACAACACTGAAACATCGTCTGACGATTTAACTGGGGACTGTTTTAGCAACTCAGCATCTGCTCCAGGGTAAAATGAGGCTGGTGTTGAAATGGAAAAAGACTCCCAGAAAGATGATATTCAAGTAATCTAGTTTTAAAAACAAGTAAAGGGGTTTTAAAGAATACACTTGACTCAGTTTTGACTTTGATGCATCAAGTTCTTTCCTTTGCATGACCTGACTGACTCAATGTTTTTTTATGATTTGTTTCCTTCTTTTGAAGCTGAATGACTTTCTGTGAAATGTGCCGGGTGCCCCCATGATGTGAGATTTAGGCTGCAGACCCTCACTCCCCCCTCACCCTGACAAACACCCTCCACAGCAGGAGCAGCTAAGGGACGAAACAGAACAATACCAGGGGAGAATGGCTTAATTCACCAGGGCAGATTTACAGCCCCTCATGCACAGCACCTGCTCACATTGTTTCCCAGGATTTGACTGGAAAACTTCTCAGAATTAGAGATAAACACTAGACTGCAGACACACTCTGTTGTCAGAGAGTGTTTGGGGAATCTCTGAGCCTCAGATGAAGAAATCAACCAAGGAAAAGCTGACATCATGAATACTGTGAATGCTCAGAGGGATGTGGTCAGTGGGTTTTTATTGCTGTGGTGGTGTTTATTACCCAAAACAAGCGTGAGTGCTGAGCAGCAGAGTTTGGCCTACAAGCCTCTCTGCATACCACTCTATACTTTTCATTTAGACAGCGCCAAATTAGATCAAAAGTTATCACGTGTTTTTTTTATAGACAGAGTATTTCAAATGAACATTATTTTTGGCTTTTCAGTGCAAAAATAAAGCTTAACATTTGCGTTTTGAGCCTGAAAGCTGAAAGACTGACTTTACACTCATCAGTAAAGGTTAGAGGCAGTAGAAGATGACGCATGGAGAGAAACTGTGAAAGAAACCAGACTCATGAGAGAGTTGCCATCGGCCTCGACCAATTAACTCCAAAACTTTAAATGTCACGAGTGTTTATGTCACATCCATGCAAAATCAATTGCCAAACTTTCTTTTGCATCAGCTCACACAAGAAAAACTAAACAGAGGAGGCGAGTTCACTCTGTGTGTGCGTGTGTGTTGGTCTGCAAAAAGGCACATTCCTAAGTTGGCCCGCGAGAAAGTGAGAGGCACCAAGAAGGAAGAGAGAGAGAGGGACTCCTGCAAAACAGAATTCCCAGAGAGGTAAGAGGAGGGGACAGCCAGAGAGCGGAGGCCCCTTTTGTCACCCAGGCCTTGTTGGTGCCTTGGGGGCCATATGGACGCCTGCCTCTGTGGACCCTCACGTCAGCCTTTTCTTCTATCCCCCTTCTACCCCTCCTCTGCTCAGGGACAGAACAGTCCGTATGAAGGAGTCATGACCAGAGTGAAGTGAGCTCACCTTGTCTTGTTTTCTATCTCTTGTAACCTTGAGATACTTCCTCCTTCAAGCTCAAAACAATCGCTGGATTCACCATTCCTCATGTATTTATCCTGACTCTCTTCCTCAAACCCAGCTTGAAAACCTGGCCATAGACAGCTGCCCCTGTGCTCTGCAGAGACCCCCCTCCCTCTGTCCCTGCAGCCTCTTTTCTGGCAGGACACCGGCTGTCAGCTGTGACTAAAGGTCTCCTGAGCTGCTCTTGACCTGAGGTGGACCCAGAACTTTGAGGCCTCTTTAACTTATTCCCGTGAAGGAGCGAAACTAATGAAATTCAGAGTTTTAAAACCTTTTCCTGGTGAAAGAAATTTCAGCTTTGGAGCTTCTCGAGGGTTAAGGCAGCTCTCCACTGCTCCTCTGCTTCTGTGGACAAAATATCAAGGCCATTTAAGAAGGTGAAGTCACAGTCATGTAATAAATTTGTCATTTCTCAGCTTCAGACATTTCACTTGTGGCTAATGCAGAAATAGTGATATATGTTGCTTTGAAACTGTGCTCTAGTCACACATTTTCCTGCTGCTAAATTATTTAAAGCATCAGAATGACTCTTTGAAATGTGGAGACTTTCTTCCATCCATCAAAACCAGCCTTCTAAATGTCTTCTTTGTGAAATATCTTTAAATCATCATCACACGGGATGTGTATCTAAACAAGACGAGCTTTCACCTGATGATACAAATCACGAAATTAAAGAGGTATAAAATTACTTTCTGCCAAGGTCAGATCATTGATATTCCACAGGGGATCCTCAGGGAGCTGTGATGAAGAGGGCACTAATGGATGGCATCGCCCGGTAATTAGATCCCAGACGCGTGGATGAAAAAAAAGAACCCACATCACTATCCCTGAAGCCTAATGTGAATGATTATACCATGGCCAATTTACAAGAGTGTTTACTGCTCAATTTCACACCTGACTAATGTAAAGCCACACACCATGAAGTTATTCACTCCCTTTGTTAAATACTTGAAATAAACGGTCATTTTCTTTCGATAATTAGAAAGTATGAATTTCTTTTCTTGATTAATAATTTATTGTTATGTCTTTCTGTTTGTTTGAAGATTGTGCACAGTGTATCAGTCATTATGATTCAGCAGGAGCTTCCCAGAGTCCAAGGCTCTTTTGGATGTCTTCCTCTTGTGTCAGCCATTCTTTCATTTGTTTCATGTCACCCTCTGCCTCCTCCTCTTCCTGGGTTTTTTTGGGCTTGTCTGGCTCCTGGTGACAAAAAAGGTGAGGAATTTGATCGGATAAAATAAGAAAAGAAAAGTTGTTTTTTTTAAATACAGAAATAATATATACAGAGAAACTGCAAACATAATGGTGTATACTGGAAAAGTTCTTAAGTGGTAAGTGCCTGTATGATATGAGGGGGAAGAAAATAATGCCCATAAACACAAGAACATTAAAAAAAAAGTGAAAACAAAATGTTATCTTTATTTCAAACACGTTGCTGCCAACAGAACTAGCTTTCACAGTTAAAATGAAAGGAAGATGCTTCAGAAATGATACTTTCTCCTTACCAAGATCAAATGATTTGAATTAAATCTTTAAAAAAGACTCATAGGAAAATCTGAAGCTCACCATTTTTTTCTTCAGTTCATCAACTTCCTTCTTCTCTTTTGCCCACAGCTCTTCCCTCCTCAAACCATCCTTCAGCGAGTCTTCCTCCAGCTCAAAGTATTTCCTCAGACTTAAGTTCTGTACAAACAGTCAAAAGAGAAGATTAGCAGATTTAATAGATGATGTTTTCTTATCTGGCTGCCACTTTAAAAAAAAAAAAGAACTACTTTCACTTTAAAATGCTTGGAGATGAACAACACACGTGCTGTCATGCTTGCCCAGTAATGCATTACATATTAATTTTGTGGTTGGACTGTCTCACCTCTTTCCTGGAAGGAGCGTACACAATCTTTGGGATTCTGAGAATGTGGACCATCGCGAGGTCATCGCTCACAGCCAGGAAATGCTGCTTGGCTGTTCAGAAAACATAACAAAACAAAGCAAACAACAAAGAAAACAGTTTGGATGTCAATTTCATGACTCCAATAACTTATGTGCAAGGCTGCAGATAAAAAAGAGAAGACAGATAATCAGTCACTGTCTCAGTGTCTCCAGACTTTGCAAATCTATTCCTAGACAAGTTTTTGGGCCACTTTTAACTTTATTTCACCTTTAATGTTGTATACCAACCTTTTAAATGTTCCATTTACACAATTATTCCATTTCATTGTATCTATCTGAACATTTTAAAGGCCTTGTTTTGTTTGTGACTCAGACTCTGTCAGATTTTTAGCTGCCAGCTCCTAAATCAATGATATGAACAGTAACTTGTTATTCTGTTGCTTAACAAAAGTTTCTCTACAAACAGTCTAATTGATAATTTTAGGCAGCAGATGAGTTTGTTCTTCCCGAAACAGTTTAAAAACTAACCACCATTTATTGATTTTTCCTTTTAATATTTTTTTAAAGGGGATCAAGACGGGATAAAGAAAAATTAGAATACAATATTTTGCACCAACGAGGCCAAGAACTCACTTGCAGTGTCACTCCAAGGCTTGATGCAGCTGATCCTGGCTTTAGTAACATGTTCAGTCACCTGCACAGGTTCACCTGTCTTCTCCAGCAGGTTCCACACCTCAGTACTGCCATCCATTTTCCCAATGAAGAAAACAGCAGGTCGGGTCAAGCACCAGCATCCCACTGTGTACTCTATCTCAGACAGTGGTGACACAATGATTGGGCCGTTCTGAAAATTTTAGTTTGCATGAAGTCAAATCACATCATTGGGTTAACTCATCTACTATGGTAGAAGCTGCCACTGACGTCTTTACCGTGACTCCTTCTTTCCAGATTGCAAAGTTCCAACCTCCAACTGTGAGAATGACGTCTTTGAAGAAAGGTGAGCGCTCTACTGTGTTCACATAGCCGTGATGGAGAGATTTGGAATCTGACAGAGAAGAGAGACAAGATGTAAAGGTCAAGTGTTATCTCACAGTGACAGGAAATGCAAACCAAGATTGATTTACCCTTACAGTACTGTCATTGGAAGGTTAACAAGAGTGACAGCATGACTGCTAAAAAAAAAAACCTGAATTTTTGAGAATAGCAATTACATTTACACCATTTGTAACCAGAGAACTCACTGTGTAGACTTCCAGAGTCTCCTTTTTCTTGTTTCCAGTCAGTGTAAACAATCTCACCGTCCTGAAAGTAAAATAAATATATCATTATCATAGTTTCAAATAAATATTAAATGGGCCGTTAATCACAGAAAGTACATGGTGTTTAACAACTATTTCCTGTTAACTGAAGAATTTAACTTGGACAGTAAAAAGTATGATCATGTGTAGTCTCAGAGAGGTCACACATTGGTTGGTGAATGACTTTTAAAGATGATACTTATTTTTGTTATCAAGAATATTTGACACAGAAGTTAAGTCTACCCTTATAATCAAATTGGATACAAATTACAAATTATTTTACTATTCACCAAGGATTTTTTCTTGATGTTCTTCTATTTTTTATTTTCTGCTACAAGGAAGTTTGATCATCAAAGCCATTATGTTGTTGAATGAAGCACATTCATTTGAATATTTACCTCTGTTCCAATATAGAGTTTGGTGTTGATATTGTCCAGAGGAGTGAGTGTTTTAGCTGAAGGCACTCTGAGCTGGCTGTAGTCTGAGATGACCTCTGAACTATCAAATTCCTGATCATTTTCTTTTGGGAAACAGAAAGGGACAGTTTAGGGTGAAGGCAGAAAATAGTACAAGGTCAAAAGTTGAACAATATAACAGCCCGTCAAAACAAGAGTAGAGTAACTGTAATTTGATACAGAATGTGGACCATAAATAAAAGGAATCTCTTCAGGGAATTATTCTCTGTATGTGCTATGAAACATTCACAAAGCACTCGATGTCGCATTGAAAACATCACAATACACAAGGAACAGCACTGCAAACATGAACTTTTATGTTAGGTAAAAATAAGAGATAGAAAGTGACATATGTGTGGCCTGCTCTGTAATCTGACCATGAACCAGGCGACAGAGGGACAAAAGAAAGGGACGGGTGGGGAGGAGTACAGCTGAGGTGAATGGGCTGGTAAGAGGGGATAAGAGGGGTGAGGGAAAAGAAAGGAGGTGGAGGAGAGAGGAAGGGGGACAGTAAGGGAGAAGGGTGGGAGGGTTGAGATAGGAAGGACTGCTCATGATGGAAGAGGCCTTTTCCATCACAAAAGCCCAACTGTCTGTCAGGGACAGTACAGGACTGTCTGTTCACACCCCCTTATCAGCCGCCCGCTCCCAATCAGGTCTCAGCTTCACTTTGTTAGATTAGCTCCTGAAGGTCAGATCAGATTACCCAATCACACATCTTCTAAATCCACTTTCCCTCGGTTAAGATGTGTGTAAAGATATGAGACAGATGATATGGCTGCACTTTCACTATTTCACTCTGCTGCTTAATCCTCTATAGGCGTTTCCAGCAAAAAGGCTGAAAATCATTTGGTGTCTGAAGATCATTCTCTATAGTGGCCCCTTCTTTAATAGAAACTCAGCCTAGTATCAGAAAAGGTAGATGGCACACAAGAGACTGCAAAGCACTGAAACAGGTAGTATAGACTCAGCCAATACCAGTGAAACACCATAAGTGGCTGAAGTATTAATCACACAAGGATTCATTAAAACTTTAATAACAAGCTGCCACAAGGGCTTCAGGAAAAGCAGCAGATTTATTGCTTTAGTTAGAGAGAATATCAATTCAACAACCTCCAGACGCCAAAGATGTGTTTATGGTGGCAGACTCACAGCTACACAAAGCCTGGCCTCTTCTTGACCAGCCAGGACACACACAATCATCCTCTGGCCCTTGAGGAGCCTGCACGGCATATTGCAAAGAGCTGACAGTGAGCAAAGCTAATGCGTTGCAACTATGAGGGCCTTGTTTTGGAAGTATCACTTAATAAAGTGCTATGAAACCCGAGGAGAAGAGAGGGAGACAGAAAATGAGAGTCCCCGAGGGGCTGAATGAACCCTGCCCTGTGCTCAACCATCCAGAGAACAATTAAGGAATCCAGCATCCTGCTAATCAGAGAGCTGCAGTCACAGACACACTTTAGGATGAGTAGTTTCCAGGCTGATGTAGGCAAAGTAAACAAATGGATTTATAAATGTATCCTTTTCTTTCAATACCGATGTGTGTTGCTTTCTGGAAGTTTGATTCTCCTATAAATATTAAACCAAGAGACCAGGCAACCCAGTTTTGCATGTATGTTATAGACAAATGTTCGTCCACTGAATTTAAGAAAATCTGAGAGGGGAGAAGTAGACAAAAACATTCAAGGCCAGACAGCCTCAGGAGTAAAATCCCTCACCTGTGGTCCCACCTGTATTATCATCATTACAGGTGTAGTGTTCCAGGCTGAACTTCAAAGGAGCCAATGCTCTGCTGGTATTGATCTTTGGCAGAGAAACCTGACACATGGCACAGGGGAAGACACAGTTTGACATTCGAGGAGCTGACGGAGTATCAACGATGAAACTCAGACAAATGCTCAGACACAAGTGTTAAATGAGCTCACTTTACTGAATATTATTTCTCATGTGCACATGGGAGTCTGAATGATCCAGATGACCTTTTCCATTCAACACAGTAGCAATTTGTTATGTAAACAAGGTGCTGTGGTGATTTTTATCATCTAGATAACATCTCCATTGGTTTGTTTCAGCACAATCATGGCTATAAGATATATCAAGTGTTAAGAATCAATATTAAAAAGGCTTGTTTTTATTTAATTGCACCCCCTGAACCCCACAATACCCTGAACAGAGGTTTCCATGTGCGATCCAGGTGTTTGAAGGTGCCTGGGACAGTTGTCAGTGTCGACTGGGACTTTTCATTCTTCTTCACTGATGCTGAAATACTCGTCTGCCTTGTTGCTCGCACATCCCAGAACATAATAGCACTTTGGAAGAGAGAGAAGAGAAAGCTTCTTAACCAGAATAGACTGATACAGATGTGTCGTTTTTTCCTTTGACTACAGAAAGAATCTAATTCCAGTTAGATTGAAGGGATATTAGAACAGAACTAATTGAAGCTATTAGTAAAGAAATCATCATCTGACAGTTAAAACACAGAAAGTCAAATTTATACACCCGCACATGCTGAGATAAATCAATAGACCTTATCAATAAATTAAAGAATGGCATGCAGAATATTCACACATGGAAGGCTGTGAACTTTACAACATCTGTCTCTCTGTATTACAAAAGAGTTTGAGCTGTAAAAGACAGGCCGCACAGTTTCCAAGTATCTAACAGGAACATTTTGTTATGTGTTGTACAAGGGCAGCATGTTTCTGTTGTCCTGTTTTTGCTTCATTGTGTAAGCTCATGCAGAACCTCACAGCTCTGGCTTATGCTTGATACAAAGTGTCACACAGGAACTTACACAGTGGTGAGGAGTAACTCAAGACAATAGTTAATGGGTTATAGATGATTGTGAACTGACTCCAGTTTATTAGAAAGCCTTGGTTGTAAGTGTCTTTGCATGCTAAGATTATTAATACAGCATAAATAAGTAATAAAAAATGGTTGTTTGTTAAATGTGAAGGTAAAAAGTCACTGAGTTTCACAGGCTGACAAAGAAAATAGAGTAAGGGCTACAGAGACAATACATTTTTTGTTCTGCAATATAATAAATCACAGCACTGACAGAAACATTAACCAACAAGCTCACTCCTAAATACACTCTATCACAGCTAAAATTAAAACCTAACACTCTCTGCCTACCCGTCAGGAGAGCAGGTGACAACCTGGACAGAAATGTTGTTCTTGTTCTCCACTGGGACACCTGTCTTGGTCACCTATGAGAGAGAAAGAGAGAGAGAGTAAAAAGGGATACAAAATATTTAAAGGTTACTCAGGTCAAGTGTTATAAGCTGGAAGCAGAGGAAAGGGCTCATGGAGATGTATTCGGGGTTTATGTGCTTCTGTGGGGCACTTTGATGATTGCCTCATTTCACTTATCCAGATGAGTGTCATGATTTATCATAGACATTTACATTATGGAAAAAGAACCTACAAGAAACCAGAATTATAATACATACATTTATTCAGGGTGTAGATTAATATAAGAAAAACTGATTGGTGTAAGCCAGCAGTGTAATGAATCTGTATGAGTCAATATGTCTTTATATTTTATGACTGGCATCATTACCTTTTACAGAAATAACTGCAGTTCCTACACAGAGTGAAAAACTGGCCACTGTGAATATTGTTTTTGATACAAATTAATTCAATTTATCCGTAATATGCATTAAATAGAACATTGTAAAATCAACATAACGAAATTCACATAGCTCTCTGAATCAGTAGTGATAAATCAGACTCTGTAACGCACTCCTTTAAACCACTCACTGGGAGTGGACTTTTAACCTGGACATATTAATTTTTTATTTTTACCTGGTCATATTCATCCATTTCATCATATTTATCTACCTGTCAACTGGACAATCTGTTCGTAAATCTTTTAATATACTGTGCAATATCTTAACACTTATTTAATATGTGTAATATCTGTTTAACAAAGTTCATCCTGCAATAATTACAATGTACATAATTTAAATATTGCTTTACCTTTGGAACTTATTGCTTTTGGTACCTGCTGCTTGTTTTGTACTTATTATTTTTAGTATTGCTCATTAATGATATGATGACGCTGAATTTCCCCTCGGGATTAATGAAGAATATCTGATTCTGATGAATATAATCAGTAATTAACAGGCAGAATATGGATGAAGAACTGGAAACACTTCAAAATAGAATGTAAAATGGAAACACACTGGAACTTAGTGCTTCTTTTCAGTGGTCTTATCACGCGGGAGTAAAACTTATCTTTCATGTGCTGTCCAGATCACTTTCACAGTATCCTGTTCATTCTTAACATTCCTCTCATCAAACTCACAGTATGTGTCATCTCTGTCCCTGCTTGAACTATGATTTATGACTGATTATGCACATACCATACAGTATTCTGACTGAAACTGAAGATATGCTGGATATGGAAGTTATTTGAGCATAAAGAAAAGTTAAAATATGGAATTATGACTTGGGGGAGCTGGCATTTCAATGTAGCTGTCTCTGTTTTTTTTGTTTGTTGAAACTGTACCTCAGTGTTTACATTCGACTGGTATAAGAACCCTGAGTAGAAAAAATCAGTGGTAAATTGAACCCCCTATGCACACACACTTTTTATCAATCAGGGGAAGGGGAGTCAAAACACTGATCAATGCTGTGACACAAAAGTCATAATTTTGTCAGGGTCCAGATTATGTCATGTTTGGTTATTTCTCTTTACAGCCCCTCTGCCCCTCATCTTTACATACCTCAAAAATTGGTGGCAGCCACCGGACATCAGTAATTGGGGCTTTGTGGCTGCTCTCTATGGAAGAAACTGCACAGTAGCACACAACAGGAGCCTTCTCTTTGTTGTCACCAAGTTCCTGGTGGGAGGTAGACAACAGACACAGCATGAGCTCTGACAATTTAATCTGGATTCAAAGACTTCATAGACTTCATAGAGTGAAAACCAGAGGTATTCAAATAAGTTTGTATTCAAAATATTGGACACCAAACTGACAACTGTGTCATCAACTACAAGAGCAAGAGCAGAAGTTAAAAATATGCCTCAATCTCAGCAGCATTAACTTATGTAACCTATGTTTGTCAGTCTGATGGTTGTTCAGTGCAGCTGCAGCTTGATTTAAAACAAAGAAGAATGATATAATGGAGTTTTTCAGTTCTACCCTATCTGATAAGTGAGTAACAGGTGCTGGTATAGAGACGCTTTCATAACACCCAATTTGGAAATAAAGACTTTTAGCAGATATGAGGGCTATTGTTTACACCACAAACACAAGGCAGGGCAGTGATTAGATTTGCTTGTGTGTTATAGGGTGGGAGATGGAGGACGTGTGTAACAGCTGGAACTGTGTGCTGTTGCTGTTGACTCTGGGGAATGAAGCGCAAACAAGGAAAAAGAGAGAACACAGGGAGGTATGGTTACTGGAGAAGGAAAAGCAAAAGAAGAGGAAGTAAAGACAGGGATGGAGACATCTGTTCCACTGTAGAGGCAATAAAAACACAAAGCCAATGAGGGTTGAATAAAGGGGGTATATGTGTCTGTTTAAACACAGCAGCTGAGTGGAGGATGTCAGCGGAGGTCAGGCTTTAAGGAGCTGATCTGGTTTAATATTTGGTGTTTGTTGTCTCTACAGGTTACGGTACATTTAATGTTCCTGCTGTGTTGTGGACTCAAACCTGAGCGCTGGCTTTTGTCACAAATCATTACCTCTGTCCTCCTGTCTTCTTCTTTATTACTAAACCTAATACCATATAAATAGAGCAGATATGTTATAAAACATTAGTTTCTGAAGGTTTAGGAAGGACAGCCCCCCCCCCCACCACAAATCACTTCAGCCTGTCTATGGTGTAAATAGGTTCCTTTTTTTATCAGTAGGGTCCTGTAACAATTTAACTCACTCTTTGATTTGCTCCCAGCATTTGTATGTTCATGGAACAAGCTCTTTACAGCTGTGGCTGGCTTGAAAAGAAGGACCATTAGGCAACTGCATTCCCAACTAATGAAAGAGTGAGGAATAGCAGAGAACCCAGAATCCAAGGTATCATCATCTATCTGTGTCATACAACACCACTGATGACTGCAACCTGTCGTTTACAGCAAACAAGCTACCTGCTTTGATAAACTGACGACCTATACTTGAATAAACTGAGATGATGTCATTTAAAGATTAAGAACTAGAGTAACTGATACCACGTGTTGCACGTCAGCACAGATACAGGACACTGCACTTATGTTATGGACATCAGAGACAGGATACTTACAAATATGTTAGTGTTGACAGAAGGCTTTTTGCCACCAGGCTGTGTTCCCTGTAGGTGTGTGACATGTGCGGATATATCCCACAACACAACCTGAGACAAAAGCAACACAGCATCAGTAACAGGAGAACAACACTGAGCCGGGTTCAAAATGTTTGGACAGGATGTTAACAGAAACAACAAAGAAAAAGGATACTACAAACCTAAATGAAATACTCCACTATTATCTTGATTTTAACCTTTTAAATTGCTACAAAGTCTCCTCTATAAGACAGAACAGTCAGGAAAAGCAGGAGAGTGGAAAAACACAACAGCACCTGGCCATTTACGCAGCCGCCAACAATAATATTTGTATCCGAAGGGCTGAACTCAAAGGCAAAAATGTCATCTGGGCACTCCAGCAGCAACTGCAAACAACACAGAAGAGAGGAAATATTATATTTCAAAGTAGATTTTCCTTGCTATTGGATTCCCTTTCAGAATATTTATGTTTTCTAGCCTCTCTATGGTAAGTACAGCTTCTAATCCACAAAACCAAACAGTTGATTTTAATCCTTTGGGCACAGGGGGAAAAAAAGATCCAGGAGGGGCAGGATGATATTATAGAGGGTTATTTTCCAGCATCATGTTTGACTTTTCTGGTTTTTAAAATAAGCAGCAGAGTCAAACTCCAACTCTGTCCTTGCCACACTGAAGAAAACAGTGAGTAACCTCGTATAAAGTGTCTCATATCCTTTCCAAAGTAACCCTTTGCCTTTTGATGAATTCTCCTGCTGACAGTGAAACAAAGTATGACACATGCACCAGAGCACACATACGTCATTCAGAACTCATATTACTTTGAGTGATTTAACAGCTCAGTTTCATTGATTGGGAGCAGGGGTCAAATCAATGAAGCCTCTCAAATTTTGCTAAAGCAAACAGTGGTCTAAAATAACAGCCCTGGGCAAATTTTTGTCTAAATGTGTCTCAAACAAAAACAGGACATTAAAAATTATTGAGGACAAATTTCCCTTTAAGGATAACACTTGTGCAGTGTTTTTCCTTACCTGAGGACTCAAGGGGTCTTTGAGGTTGTAGAAGAGAATAAAAGAAGGTCTGATGGCATAACTTGTGGACTCGTTCAACTGCTGTGTCTTTTTTTCTGTCAATGCCACAGCGACCACACCTGGCACATCAAAAACAACAGAAAGTTTTTGAAATAAATACATGATGCTCATAGACATAACTTAACTTTTCTTTACAGATTATATCAAAGGCCAAACTTTCATATCCTTTGAACAAACATACATTTACACTTATGTTATGGTAATGATACCTGCATTCTGTATTCTGTAAAAAGCTTTTTCTATGGATGAGAGTTTTGAAGAAGCACTGAATCCTAGATTATGATTTCAAACCATGGAGAGACATTTGGATTTGTTTGTTCTAGGAAATGCAACTTGAAAATTTTCATAGCAAAATGTCTTTAAAGGCTAATGTTAGCAGTGTAGCTATTTCAACCGGACTGCAGGAACAAATAGAAGAAGTAAAATGTATAAATTCGTGTAACAAAACCACAATGTCTCAGAAACACAATAGCTTCAGTAATCTGACCCAAATGATGTTATTCTTTTCTTTCCTTCAAAAAGAAGTACTCTAAGTGTGATGATGCCCTTTACCGTGGATGGTTGGATGCCACTTCACCCAGCTGATTTTCTTGTCCTTGGTGTGGCTCTGGTTTGTTAAAGATCTAAAAAGCATCAGACCTTCGGAAACTTGTCCAGACCAATCACCATCTTCAACTGCTAATCCCAGAGCACTCCAGTCATCGATAAAGACGTCCATGATCTCTGCCTGCTGGAGGACGTGCAAAACCCTGTAAAGATATAACACGATTGTTGGGTTAAATGCACAGCCGCAAAATATCATTAAGTGTCTTTTTAGATACACTCTTCAAACATAGAGGCAGTAGATGATACTTTTCATTCCTGGTGCATTAAGATGTATATTTGGGTTGACTTAGAAACTTTCACCTGGGAGTCACTAAGTTGAGAAAATTCTTCAGACTCTTCGAGTTAAGGACACTCTCTCTGTCTTCTTCATTATGCTCTCTTGGCACGCACTGTGTGGAGATATTTCTCTGAGCTCTCCTGTAAAATCCACAGAAATGAAAGTGAAACAATAGCATGTGGTAGAAAGCTTACTTGATCATTTAAAATTCATCTATACAATCTGGTTCATTTAAATTGAAATAGAATTACTTATGTATGAAGTCTCAAACATCTTTTATCTTTATAATACAAGTGAAATTATTTCCACGGTCTGGCAGGTATAAGCAGAACCTGTAAGTGCTCTCCCTCCCCTGCAGAACAAATCAATTTCTGTGCACTAATTTACTGGCATACCACTGTGTTTGAGTGCTGCTGCTCTGCAGTCTGGGAACAGCCAGCATCCCGCAGTCCCTCTGCATCTGTTTGATGCTGAATCTGCTGTCTTTATAGGAAGGGCACTGTAGGAAACCATCCTTAGCATCTGCAGAGCTGTGGTCTGAAAAACGGACTGCTGCCCCAAACCTTCTCCTCACTCTGGAGAAACACAGCTAATGGGGAATAAAGGTAGATTTAGATGGTACATTTAAAATACAAGTAATGGTGTAAAAACTGTGATCAATCTGGATATATTTTCAATGTTTTATTCATATAATGCAGTACCTTTTCTGGGGTTTCCTTAATAGATTCTTTCTCTATTTCATGCTCACTGCCTTGAGATATCCATGGTCTTGGTTCTGGGGTTTTACTGACATCATTTTCAATTACCTCTGGTGTCTCGGGCTTTGGGGGCTGCAGCAAAAAGAGAGGATTACAAGAATTTAGACTATGAGGAACAGGCAACACGTTAAAAGTGGAAGATAAGCTTGAGTTTGTTTGGCATTTACACCTGAACTCTTTCACATCTCAAAATCTGAAGCTACAGAAAAGCAGTGTGTTTCATTCATCTTTTATTTTAAGGTTATATAGCTAAGAGGGCAAATTCATAATCAGAGCAGTGGGTCATTACTCCTAGATAGAAAATATGAGTTTATTATTTATCAAAGCAGTAATTAGACAGTTTGAGCCTGATAAAATCTGAATAAAACAGAGGTGCAAATATTTTCACCCTGAATGATGAATGCATTTGCTCTGATTAAAGAAAGATATAACATATAACACACAAACGACGGTATGCTTACATTGAGGATTCTGTCTTTAGCTTCTGGTGTTAGAACCAAGTAGAAGCTTTGGCCGTAGATGAAGTCCCTGTCATAAACCAGTAAGATCTCATCCTCTGGATAGTCCTGTCAGATAAAAGACTTCAGAATTTATGACAGCAATTTTCATGATAAAGTTTCTTTAGAATAATTAATATGGTGTACTTGAATTGATTTGGGCTGCCACAAGAAAACTTTGTGTACGATGAGGTAAGATCTGGATTTCAGATATGAAGCACGCTGGTTTGAGGTTCAGTAAATTAGAGAAAGACAGTCAACCACAGACGCATCATCAAAGATCAGAAGAGTCTGTAAAGGTCCCTCAGGGTGCTTTTTGGTCTCATTAGAGACATGAGGTGTGGAAGGAGTGGACTGAAAACATAAATTCAGAGTGGTGGTCTACTTCACTTAGCTTAGACACAGGAGGGGAACTAGGTTAAAGTTGTTACTGCTCCGCTCCCACACCCCAGTTATGCTAACTGAGTGATAAGTATAACAATAGATAAGCACACCAGAACAGTCTGCTTCACAGGGCTGAAATCGGACACTGCTGCCCTCTTCTTAATGTCCTGCACGATGTCGTCTATTCTCAGGAGCTTGTACGGGTTCTCCCCTGTGACGTCCTCATCAGCGCGGCAGCCAAAGAGCTCCTGAGTTGCTGATGTCAGTACCATGGGAAAGATGTCTTCGGGGTGATCTTGGAGAGAGTATATACAATCAATACAGTATGAATTGAAAGAAAAGATGGTAGATGGAAGTTAAACTTGAGACTTTGTGAGCAAACAAATGAAACTAGATGATGGTTTTGGAAATGTTGGTTTGAGGATGAAGCACTCGATAGGAGTGATCACAGTTTGTAACTTGGATGTCTTGAAGATTTTAAATGTTGATTTTAAATTAATCAGGTTGGGTATCAGCTTACAGAATGATCTGGCAGTCTGTACATTATGAATATGACTTTCTTTCACAAGAAGGGTGAACTTTGAGATCTTTCAGAGCATTTTTTCACTTGAAAGGAACCCCTTGGTGCAATTCTTCATCTTTATTCTTCTGTTGTAATACAAATTAGTGTTCAGTTTAGCTGTAAACAAACAACAGAAAGATAAATAGATTACACAGTGCTGAAAACAGAGACATAAACTTGGTGGGACACAAACATGGGAACGTGAAGATACAGCAACTGTTAGTCTGAACCTTATCTGTCAAGGGATATTCACACAATGCACTGGCTTAAAGTCACCATCGCCTACGGACTCTGACACAGATTTTTGCTCCCACTTTTGGGATCAAACACACAACACCTCTGATCCTTCACCTGCCCCTCCCAACTGAGTGGACCACATAATATGACAGGATGAAATGTAATCCTTCTGCAGAGCTTGGATGCTGAATGCTCTGTATTTTCAGCTATACTGACTAATCAATAATGCATGAATTCTAACCATACAAAGCTCAGTTACAGAAATCCATACTGCATTGTTTCTATATGAATCTGCAGTGCTGCACAATCACCACAACAAAGTTTCTCCCCAATCTATGCAGTGTTCTCCGTATATAAAGCCAGGCTCAGTCCAGGGAACGCGACAGTAAACAGGGCTCTGCATAATGATAGTTTTCATCCTGCTTGTTGTCTCTCTCTTCAAAGTCTTTCCACAAGGTTGCTGAGGGGACGCTGGGAATGCTTAAGTACAGCTTAAGTAACCACTTCCCAGTTGGGTGTGTCAACCTTCCCCACTCACACCACTTAGGCCTCACGCCAAATCATTGTAGTGGAAACTCACACCCTTCATTTCACACAGTTATGTGTCAACTATGGCATTTGTATTCATGGGAAATATTTGCTTGAGAGACAAAGAGAGTGTGATGTGCAATGTTCCATAACCCTAAAGAATGTGATTAAAGAGCACTTGGAGGCTATGTGATGCAGAGATATTTTAAATTTGTCTGGCCTCTTTCCTGTTGCATAATCCACTCGTGGCTGCATATTTTCACTGCTGCCGTGAGATTTTTGTGCTAGACCACAGTAAGTTCCTTGTAGGGTTATTTTTGTCATCTCTGTGATCTCCAGTTACACATTTAGGTCTTAAAAAGAGGTTCACAGCTGATATGATTACAAATGAAAAATGTCTAGAGCGCTGGAGAGAACTTATTTTAATCTGAGCTGTCCACTTTATAATTAAAAAACAAAAAGATTACCTCTGTAATGTGATACATGAAAAATTTCAGGGTTACATCTTATAGAGCAGGGACTCATAAACTCCATTACTTAAAAACTCCCACAGGAGCCAGTGAACTATTCTAACCTACACTTTACATTGGTGACCTGCATTTGACTGAAAGCATGTTGACAGTAAACTATACCATTACAATGACTATCCAGAGCTGAGTACAGGGCATGTTCAAAGGCCATGCAACAGTACTCTCAAGATCCTCTGGGAGAAAGCAGATCATTTCTCCATCTCTTCAAAGATGTGTTGCAGTTCAAACTCACCGCCATGCTTGTTACATCTCATCTTTAAAGTTACACTGCTCAGGTGAAGCTTTCATACATTCTCCATGACAAGGCTGAATACATATAGTACATCGTTATATGAAGTATGAGATGAATACATCTTTGCAAACTGATTATAACAGATTAAATTAGACATGGATAAAACTAAATACAAGCTCCTAAGGGATTTAATCATGTGTATTTGGAGTTAAGATCTAAGGAAAAGGTCTTCTTTACATCACAGCCACTGATAAATCTATCAACATGTATGTTCTTTTGTTACCTGGACTTTCATCCTCTGCAGGTGACTCAATAGATTTTCCTGGACAGAAAGTGACAGTTATTCTTATTTGTAGTGTCATTTGTTTGAGCATGCATGTATTTTCACATGAATAATGATCAGACACTCACCTTTGCTTTTCCCTTTACTGTCAGCACTGCTTTTATCGCTTTTGGATGTCTTTTTGGGTGGCATTCTTGTTCTTGGGATTACTTCACTGATGACACACAGATAATGTACTTATAGTGGAACATTTGGCCTGGCAAAACCAGGAAATACATTGGTATCATTTGCATATGTCACCATTTCCACTTCATCAAAATGCAAAGGTAGATCAAGGCTGCCTCTGAATTATTATCAACTCATGTGGCGACATCTTGTGGCGATCAAGAGACTTGGTAAGATACTTTAATGGGAGAAGGCCATTTGAATGTAAATACATGTCTTAATTAAAACTATATTTTAAGATCTACCAACCCTATTGGTTAATTTTTTTTTTGTTTGTTTGTTTTAACAGCTACATCACTTACAATGAGTTCTAATGATATGAAGTCGTGAAGGAAAAAAAACAGGTGATTATATCCTCGCTGCAACATAACAATGGCATCCAGGAAAACAAAATAGAGATAGGCCCTCCCAAATAGGTTTTAAGATTTATGTCACACAACAGTTCATTGGATTAACAAGGAGGAGAGTCATATGCTTCATTGGTGACAATGATTACATCTCTCTGAACCCAACTTAATGTAGATTTAGATTTAAAAAAAAAAAAAAAAAAAAACAGATCCTGACTAGCATTAAAAACAACATTACCTCACGTTATTACAGCAATTACCCTTAAAGGTATAACTTTAGAAGCCAATTTCAGACAGTTAATAACAAGAAACTGGATTTATTGAGTTTTCTCCCCCATATAGAGTCGAAATTTTGAGATAAGACAAAATTTTGACATTTTACCCCATCTTTTAATTTTGTCTTTTTTTTCTCAAAAATTTGAATTTGCTTCTCATAATTTTGACTGAGTTATCTCAAAATTTTGACTGTATTATCTTCAAATTTGAAAATGTATTATCTCAGACTTTTTACATTTTATCTCAACATTTCGGCTTTTCTTTTTTCTCTAATTTTGATTCAATATAGGCCAAAACATCTCAACAAAACTGAGATTTTTATTATCCTAACTGGCGGAAATAGGCTTCCGGATATAGCAGAACAAGTACTTCACGTAACTAATGTATAAGAACTACAAAAGTTAGCTACGTAACATAATAACGTAATATAACGTAACGTAACATCCATAGACTGTATAAAACGGTAACATCACATGATGTAAAATAGACTTGTCATAATGCAGCAGTTTACCATTGAATTCAGTTGTCAGCATGTTTGTGTCCAAAAAGGGTACAATAAAATCGCTTTTAGTCTACTAACAACATGCCGTCTGTCCTGCTGTTAAAATCGTGCTGTAAATTAGAGATTGCAGCTTTAGCATGGTAAGCACGCTGAAAAGTTGGACCAAACAAATGAGATAAATGATTTTAAAAAATGCTATAGGCATTGTTAATGTGTGCTTCAATTCCGGATTGTTAACAAAAAACGTTACAGAAGTTGCTGTTTAACTTTGAAGTGTTTAAAAAGTTCATGTTTACCCATTAGCTTGAATTCTTCCCACCAGCCGGTCAGTTTGGTTGCCAGGGGTTACAGAACACTGAAACACATGTTGATGGACATGTCCGAGAGCCAATCAGATTCCACATTTGGTATTACGTAATTGAATTGTAAGAAGTTACCTGAGCCGCTGTCACACAGGTTGGGCTCGCTTACAGACCGTCAACACAAAAGCTCTGCTGGGATATGTTTTCGAACCAGATATCATCAAGATGTGGATTTTAAAGCAACAGATTTTTAAATAAGCTTTGGCTTTTTATTTCACAAACCGAACGCGCGTGAGGGTGTCAACAGGTGGATCTCATTAGTATTCAATTTACCTGCTGCACGAGCTTGGTAGGTAAGAACTGTGTATAAGTCTTCTCATTCATTTTTAGTGTTTGACGGGATCGACGTACAACAATATCAACTCTACAGTATTGATGATTTGATTTTTAGCTGCAATGGTTGAGGCTGGTCAGGTGTCAACACGTGAGCTCCTGTGTATTATTGAAGGTACACCTGACTTCTCTTCCTCCTAGGTAGTGACTGATAAGTCAGTGGACTGATCGTCTTGCTATGTGGTTATAAAAACTATAGCGCCTATGTTTCTCTATAGGACCAGAAAATGAAATTATGATACATTGAAATTACTCCTTTAAACCATTTTTCTTCATTGCTGTCACTGATGCTGAAGTTTATTTTTCTGTTGTTTTGCACCTAAACTTCATATATTCCTTACTACAGACATGGAGGAGTCCAGTGACTTGTATGATGAGTATGAGACAAATGATCCCCTTCCCTGGGCAGCTCACCAGCATCAGTGTATGGAAGACCAAGACAATGTGGAGTGTCTCAGAAGGAAGATCAAATATTACTTCATGAACCCCTGTGAGAAGTATCACGCTCGTGGCCGAAAACCATGGAAACTCTTACTGCAGATTATCAAGATTGCTATCATTACCATCCAGGTATTATAACCAGATTCATTAACAAGTGCTGTTTGTGTAAATGTAATAAATTCACAACACCTTCTTTCTTTGTCTCAATTCATCTCAGTTGGTATCTTTTGGACTGAGCAACCAGATGGTTGTCACATTCAAGGAAGAAAATCTGATGACTTTCAAGCACCTCTTCCTGAAAGACTACGTTGACGGTGGAATGGATACATATGCTGTTTACAGACAGGATGATGTTTATGATCACATTGATTACATCATTCTGAAGGTAAATAAGCTTTGAATACCTCTAAGAATACATTATGTAGTGTTCATTGGAAATAATTGATGTGCCAGTTTATTTTGTTTATGTAACACAAAGATTTTTCTTTGGCGTGTCTGTAAATCATTCTTGGATTGTTATAAGTGTACATGCTTATACAACAGAAAACTTTTAAAGTTCCCATGACCAGTTATAGCTTGTCATGGGATTGAACTTTGGTCATATTCATTCAGTCCCCGTTCTTTTAATTGTTTTGTTTATTGTTTTGGTTTTGTGTAGTTACCCTGAATTTCCAGTGACTTTTACTTTAATCAGTCTTTCCCAAAAAAAAAAGGTAGTTATAGATGAGCTGTATCATCTGAACCAAACTAATGCATGGGTAGATGGTGGGAAAGTTAGCTAATAGCAGGGCTTTGGAACAGAACTTTTTCTCACTAGATTGTTCCAAACAGAAACAGTATTTTAATGTTCTCAGTTATTGGTTCCACCCTGAAATGTACAGCCTCAAAAATGTCGTTCCTGGGTCACTTAATATCATACTTAAGATGTTTATTTTCAGAGCAATGAATTACAGATTACAGAATTAGATATTTAGCCACAAATTATGGTTTGACAGTTGAATTGTTAGCTCAAAACTATCTGCAAGAAGTTGTTTGCTTTAATTAACTACAAACAAAGTTAACAAAGTTTGTGATCTCTAACTGTAACATCCTAAACCAGCAGCTACTTCTACACATCCAACAGGGTAAAAGTAACTTTTGATAAAGAGAGATAACTTTTTCCTTTTCAGTATGGACATTTGCACAACATCACAGTCGGCAACCATGAGTATGAGAAACAGGGCGAATTGTACACGCCCATGTCACTGTGTCAGGAATTCTACCAAAATGGCTCCATCTTCCCCAGTAATGAGACCTTTGAGATAGATGCTCAAGTCACCACTGGTATGTATGGGTACAAAGGAGGGTACTTCAACCATGCTTTGTTGAAAAACAAGAAATAAAAGCTTGTTTTTGCTGTATTTTGTTATCTACAGAGTGTTTAGAAATTTATCCGATGTATCACCCTACATTGCGGGAAAAGTATCCACATTTTGAGCTGCATTTTAAAAGGTTTGAGCCTAAATCATCTCTCTTTTTTTAATTTGAATTTGATGTGACAACCTCTTCAGTGTATTTGCCTGCTTTGTCTTTCAGATTGCTCACTGTGAAGATTAGTTTTGTCCTCAAGGCCATAAATCTACAGACAGTGAGACATCGGGAGCTGCCAGACTGCTACGATTTCAATGTTATTGTAAGTTATTTTACTTCTCTTCAGTGCATCAGACATTTAAAATAAGAGATATGTCATGTAAGTAATTATATAAGGGAGAGATTTGGTGGGACAATTCCCCTGTGAAAATGAAGTCTGTTAGAATTCTGTGCTTATAAATGAAACTACACAAGTACACACTTTTCAGCAGGCTGCTCATTTTTTGGTTAAATATTATCTTCAGGGTCTCAAAAGAATGTGTAGCTACTGGGTTCGGCTATTGAGTTGTCTTCCTGTTGAAAAATATGTGACTCTGAAACGCTCCTGTCTTGTTAACAGATCACTTTCGACAACCAAGTTCACAGTGGCAGGATCAAGGTTGACCTGGAAAATGACGTAGACATCAATGAATGCAAAGACTGGAAAGTAACTGGAGCATGTGAGCCACATTCAGAAACATCAAGGCTGCTGTTTAAGGCTTGAAACTTTGTTGAACAATAAATATGTCAGATATTTGCCCCTGATTTTAAGTTTCCTGTACTTCCAGCTGCCAGGAACATAAACCTGACTGTGCTGTTTGACTGCCTCATAATCATAACCTGCATCACCTCCTGTGCCCTCTGCACACGCTCAGTGATCAATGGCATCCAGTTGCAGTTTGTAAGTAAGCTTTAGTGAAGAGAAAACAATAATAAATAGTTAATAAATTGTGACATGTCATGTAAAAATGCTTTGAGGGGTCAGAAGATGATAAATTCTCCTATTTTATTCCATGTGAGAAATAGTCTGATATTGTATCCGATAAGTACTGCAATAATTGCTTTTACAGATATTTATAATGCAGTCTCTCTTCATCTGTCTTCAACAGGAGTACACACTCTACTACAGGACCAAGTGTGGGAAAGAAGTCCCGCTGTCTGACAGGCTGGAGTTTCTGAACGGTTGGTACATCCTGATCATTGTCAGCGACATGTTGACCATCATAGGCTCCATTCTCAAGATAGAAATCCAGACAAAGGTAATTTGAATCACACTTCGACCGAGTTCCATACAAATTAAAATTTCATTTGTAACAATTTAAATATTTTGGGTTTCTTGTAGGTCGTTACAAGTTATGACATCTGCAGTATCTTTCTTGGGATTGGTACCATGTTTGTGTGGATCGGTGTCATCCGCTACATGGGCTACTTCAGGAAGTATAATGTAAGAGCAGTAGTTGTAGTTGTCATGTTGCTTTACCTGCTTGACTGGAGCTTTAGAAACATCAGATCTGCATGTATGTGAACAAAAAGATCTCTGTTGGAAAGCACACAAAACATTTGTCCTCCACCCGTCCTCAGTGACACTGTGCAACTTTTTACTTTAGCCTCTCATGCTCCGTGTGTTCCAAGTAGGATGTCTCATTAATTTATTTATGTGAATTCATAACGAGAGAGAAACCTTGCTTTGTTTTAGAACATAGTTTAAGAAATAACGTCTACCTTTTGTTTTGTGTCTGCTTTCAGACTCTTATTCTGACGCTCAGAGCAGCTTTCCCAAATGTGATCCGTTTTATCTGCTGTGCTGGAATCATCTACATCAGTTACTGTTTCTGTGGTTGGATTGTCCTTGGCCCCTATCATGAGAAGGTGAAAGTAGTGTTGATGATATTTATTCCTTCACTCTTTTTATTTTTCCAATTTTATGTTCTTTTTGTTTTGGTCAGTTGTCATGATAAACCAAAAAATAATTTCCCTCATTGCTTTTTTCTTTTGTTTCAGTTCCGCACATTAAACACTGTGTCTGAGTGTCTCTTCTCCTTGATCAACGGAGATGACATGTATCCCACCTTTAAGAACATGAGGCAGAAGAGTAGCCTGGTTTGGGTTTTCAGCCGGGTCTATCTCTACAGCTTTGTTTCACTTTTCATTTACATGGTGCTCAGCCTCTTTATCACAATCATCACAGACACCTATGACACCATTAAGGTAATGTTTACTCTCATTCCAGAAAGATTTGACCTACTTCCTCCTTCCTTTTCTACCTAGTTATGAAAGATGACTACTTAAATCCTTCATGAAAGTTTATGTAGAAACATTTCAGCAAAGCTTTGGATCATCTGAGACGTCAGTGCATGTTTGTTCCATAGAGTATTCTTAAGCCTTTGACTCTAATATATAGTTGTACTGCTCTTGCACTGTCCATGCCATGGTGATAACTTTTGTGGCTGTCTTAGTTTGAAGTTTGATCAAAAAATATAAATATGGTAAAAAAAAAAAAAAAAATGGCAAGAGATTCTCAAGTATCCTATATTATATACAGTACCTAGATAGATGATACTTAAGATTTTTCAGACATGTCAAAGTATGCCACTCTATGTAAGCTGTCACTTCTTCTATGTATCATGCAGCAACAGCAGCAGAGTGGACTCCCAACATCTGAGCTGCAGAAGTTCTTGTCAGAGTGTAAAGATCTGCCTAACTCTGGGTTATACAGACTGAATGAGGAAAAAAGCTGCTTCTTCAACTGCTGCATCAACAGGTAGGTCAAATGTGGCTCACTCTCTCTGTATAGAGCTAGCAGGACATGCAAATTCATCTGTTTGATTTCAAACTCATTGGAAAGCTTGTACGTTCACGCTCTGTGAAGTAAAAAATCAAAATCTATATCAACTTGTTTTCTTCTTTTAGGTTCAGGAGAAATAAGGAGGAGTTTCTGACTTCAGAGGCATAGCGGGCAGCGTTGAGACACAAACTGGATGAGCACTTTATACTATGGTTAAATTGGGTAGGTTAAATGGGAGATTCTTGACCATCATTTGGCCCCAACTTAACTTCAGTGATTGATTTTAAACTTTTATTTACTGAAACAGTCTGGCCTTAACATGATGCACTGAGGTGGAGAGCAACTTTTGTAAATACATATTCATATTGTTTATATCCACAGACCTTTAAAGATGATAAACCTGTCACTCAAGATTAATGTTTTTGTTTTCTATTTCTTTGAACTCTATGGGACCTCTTATTTTCAGCTGTTGAGAAAGAACCAAGATGAAACAAATGCACTTTAATGTCAATTTGTGATTTTATTTCTCCTGTCAGGAGAAAGTATCAATAAAAAAGTTAAAATTACACGTCTTTTTCTCTCATTAGTTTATCCCTTGTAAAACATTGTTTCTACTGAAAACAAGTCCATGGCAAAATCGTTTCATCCATAAAAATACCTTCTTGGTCTTTGAGTCTTTAAAAAGACACGTCTTTCAAGTCTGAAAATTTGTTTGAAGGATATAAGGTCCATCCAAACCAAAACACACTGCTGAAAGTGAGTACAAATGGGCTGAACAGCTACATTTGAATAAAATGGTAGCTTCATTGACTCTGTCTGTCATAAATCAATACTCCTCTAGTTGGCATCCATCAAATATAGAGATGTGAGTTCAAACATGAGCTACAGCAGCTTTTAAAAGTGGCTTGATGAAAGCTTCCAGAGTAGGTCGATGCCACATCTTTCTTTAAAAACAGGCAGCAGTGAGGCATCGTAAAATATGTCTAAAGCCCCATTGACAGCGTCACTTAAAGAAGTCCTCCTGTCTCGAAAATTCTAATTTCCCATGATTTTACATCCTTTATCATCAGGCTCGTGTTGTTTAAAGCCTTGAATTTCTGATAGCATCTGTTGCATTCTTTAAAGTTTCACAGGGATGTTATCACAACAGCCCAAAAAGGCAGAAATCAAGAGAGCTGCCGCTCACAAAAACTCCTGAGAGCTGGTCACTTCATCTGGTGTCCTGAGGCTGGGAACATCCTCAGTGGTGTCAGTCTGGTTTGGACTGAGTTACACCAGGGGGAGCCAAAACTCTCTGTTCCTCCATCCTGTTGGACTGGGAATGCAGGATAAGACTGAAAAAATCCTCATCTGGAACAGTTGGACCTTTATTTGCAGAAGGTGGAGCTGCACACCTCTGGTCGTTCAGCCTGGAGCCCTGAAACAAGATCATGAAACAGGAGATTCAAATCAGGCAACGTTCAAAAAAGACCTTTTGAGTTTTGAATGTGTGCTTGTGTGAAAAGCTGTAAAGGTCCCAGAGCCTATGATTCTATTTTATACATCAGCACTAGCGCCTTATTTTTTTAAAATATCAGAATTAACTTCTGAGGGGAGCTTTTTTATTACAAAAGAAGTGTTTTAGAGAATGGTAAACTTAATAGCATTTTCCCACTGACCATTACTATACCCAATAGTTAGAATTAAAAAAAACTAAGATTAGGTGTGTAACACAATGAAGTCAAACAAGATTCACTTTAAAAGACATCAACAGCAATTTGTCTATTAAACCTGAGGACAAGCAGCCACTAGGCTCAGAGAAAATCCAATTGTTTCCCATAATGCATTGAGCCACTGCAGTCAGGAACGAGCAGCTGTGGCCCCTCTGTGAACTGACACTGCTGATCCTATGAGATTAAAACTATCTGTGTCAATGTGATATAACAGCAAGTCATGTTTAACCCAGGCAGATTCTGCACAGGTCAGGGATACACGGCGGCAGCCAACAGCTGTGTTTAAAAGCACCAATGACACTAAGGTGCTCTGAGAGTGTGCATTTACAGCAGTCTCTCTGCAGAACTGAGTCAGGAAACTCAGCGATAAAACATGTGGATTAGGATCTGAAATAAAATGGTTCACAGGGATGGTTACTCCCAGTAGCCTTGGATTGATTGTATAATATTGATAATAAAAAGTGTATAGAAAATACTCATTGCTTCAGGCTTGTATGTAGCTGTACGCACCAAAAAAAATAATCTCCTTTAAAAACTCTACTCTCTGGATTTCATTTTCCTACCTGGCACTTAACAAGCATGTCAAAGAAGACGTCATCGCCCTCGGGCTGCTCAGCACTGGCCTCGAGGCGACTGTACAGGGAGGGTGTGTGAGTTTCTGGACTGGAGAGTTGGGCTGAAAGGAGAAATGAGTTTTTACGTGAGATGATTATAAATGTGTGATAAAACCTGGCCTCGCCCTGTATTTGTAGTACCTGGGGGGTGGACCTGGTCGGTGCTGGAGGTGGACTGTGTACGAGGCGGGTTGGAGGTGCTGAGTCGTAAGCCAGGAAAATGGCTCAGGCTGACTCTTTGGTCGTCCAGCCGACGGCCCTGGGAGCTGGCCAGCAGCTCCAGGAAATGACCAGGATCCTGCAATGGTGTTGCGCACTCCAAAATAGCTAGAAACATGAAAAACTCATCATTCGGAGGTAATTTTCTTCACTTATAAGGGATTAAACTCATGAAAATGTAACTCAAAACTGAACTACCAACTCTTTGTATCATCAAACAATGAGCAGACATGAGAGTTCATTTCTGTTTTAGTTTTCATTAGTGATAATCATCAGAGAAAATGTTACCCAGAAGCTGTTTTTCTCGGTGAAGGATCAAACTACCAAACCTCTAATTGCTTTCTTGTTTTCAAAGCTCATCTTGAGTTTTTGATACTCAGGTCAAGTTTTGTGTTTCAATTTAATGGTTTGCTCACATCAGTGTCACTCATAATTACACTCAATGTCAAAGACAGAACAATGCTTACAAAATTTGTGTCATGTGCTTAATTCACCTGAGGGTCATTAAAACAGAATTTTATCTAGTTAATCAGAAACTTTTTCTGATACCCTGCTTACCAGATGGATGCAACAGAGAATGAGAATTGAACAAACTTATTGTCTCATTCTGCTTCTAAAAGATCACTACATGTTCCTTTCACTTGTTTGGACAGTAGCGAGTGATAAAACTTGAGAGAGGGGTGGAACACAAAGGGTACAGAGTGGTACACAGGGAAAGTTACCTTTACTTTTGGTCTGACTCCATAAAACAAAATACAGCACAAACGATCTATCACATCAATGTTTTACATGAAAAGGATGTTTGTGGAGATTCTGTGTTCACACCGTAAAAAAACTCTCTCAGGTGGAAATGGACTGTCTGACTTCTGAGTATTTCTGTCACATCTTTTTTCTCTTGATTATTATGGTGTGAACACAGATGGGATCAGATGGGGTGACTCACATTTCCTCTCAGCTACAGGTGGGGTGGAGGAGGGAGAGGAGAGGGTGGAGAGATGGCTCTGGCCATCCAGGAGGGAGCACCTTTGGTCGTCCATCCTGTTGCCCTGGAAACGAGACAGCAGGTCGAAAAAGCCATCTTCTCCGATAGTGTCCCGTGAGCCTGGCTAAAGTGTGGGAAAAAAAACGAAAACAAATGAACTTAATTGCCCCAACTGTGCTGGTCTGTACTTTTTAAACTGCTGGTTTTCTCATGAGTGTTATATTAGGTGCTCAGATTTTACAAGCTGCATCAAGAAATACCGGAGGAGACACTGGTGCTTCTAGCTCAGGAGCTGGATCCTCTATGTGGTTTTCATGCTGGTCTTTAGGAGGTGACTTCATACTTTTCTGCTTCTTGCTTTTTAACCGGTGGAAGAGGAAAAGCTTTGTGGTGGCCTTGATGGTGTTGCTTTTGGAAGACCCTGGAAATGATTCCTCCCAGTCCTTGGTATTAAAAGTTCATACAAGCTGTTTAATGAACTGAACTGCAGTTGTGCTAGTCTAATACTTCTTCAAAAAAAGAGCCAAATTTTGATAGATTATAAAGAAAAAATCATATTAAATTTAAGTGTTTCTGAAGCATTTTTACATGCACTTGCTGTGTCTGTGGATCTCCACTTTGATTTTTGTCCGGACTTGGTCTTGGTTCAAGGTGCTCTGCAGGCTTGAAAACTGGAACAAAAACAAAAGAAAGTGTAACAATGTGTCCAAAAATTACAAAACTCTCACACCAGCAGGAGGGGAAAATTTTTTTGCAGGTACAGGTATTTTTGCATGTAGTGTAACTCAATGTGTTTACTCCACAGGCCTCCACAGATATATGTGTGACATACCAGAGGACGTGGAAACACCATGAAATCAATTCTACAAAGCATTGTTAAGAACAGCCTATTATTTAAGATTGGGAAAATGACATCTTTAATTCAGAAGAACACAATCCTTAAGAGCGTGTTTAGAAAAGGTAATCATTTAACGGTTCGGCCTAAGATCTCATCATAAAGTTTAATGAGAAAAATGGCAGACATTGATAGATTTGTTGTGAAAACATCTCTTCTGAAGAGTGTGGGTTCACCTGGTTGGTTGGGATAGCTACAGGAGCTTGTCATCATAGTGGAGCTGTTACTGTTTGTGTTGCGGAAGAAATTTGGGTGAAGGTGGGAGTTGGTCTTCAGGCCTACGACCAGCCGCAGGTCAGACAAGTTCATCCTGGCTGTTGCCTCCCCACTTTTGTCTCCGGTCTGCAAAATCAAGATTAAACTCCATAAGCAGATCATTCTTAAAGGGTCTTTTTTATCTTCTATGTCTGTAATATTAATAAACTCTTCTGCAAGCTGTCACACATATGCTGCATACAAACGATCTATTATCCACTGATACCACCACTAGAGGGTGGTGTGGGCTTATGACAGCTGCAGACTAGACCCTGAGGGAGGAGGTGAACCTAAACAGTCACCTCTTTGGCAATTTCCAGATGTTTCTCAGCAAAGTGCATGGCTTGCTCATGATTCCCCAGGGCGGTGTGGGCATTTCCTAGACTCCAGTATGCTCTTCCTTCACCGACTCTACAGTGAGACAGAGGGGAGGGAAACAGGCTGAGCAACTTAAGCTTAGATTATGCAAGAAAGGGAAGGGCAATCGTCACACTATCATTTAGGAAAATCACAACACACAAGGTGAATCTGAGCTTGAGCATATTTCACAATATAGTTTATACTTAACAGTTGCGCATTTATCACAGGCTTAGAGTAATTTAATTGTGCAAAATCCTTCTTGAGTTTTAGTAAGGAATAAAGCAACTTGAACTTCAGCAGAAAGAATATTTGAGTAAGATGCTCTTAAAGCTTTAATGAATAGTTTTAAAAAAGTCACTTTATTTTCTTCAAGTTTTATCCCATTTGCCTTATATACATCTTAAATGAATAAGAAGTGATAGTTTTGCTGATATGCATTTTAGTTCCAAGCATTTTTGCTCTATTATTTTATTTGTACATGCTTTTCAGTAATGATGTGACTCTCAAAGCTCTTTCCTTGTAACTGTCAGCTTTTCTGTGTTTTGCAGTGTACTGTAGCTCCATGAGGGTGCTGGCAGTCACACCACTAAATTTGGGCAGGTAATTAGTTCGTGGACCACCCACAATCACAGTGTACATACTCGTTATACTTCAAAGGCAGTTTGGTGGACGGCTGACAACAAATGTTTTTTTTTTTAAGGACCAGTACCTGTCGTTGAGGTCCTGAGCAATGACCAGATGTTTGAGGTGGTAGTCGATGGCTCTCTCATAGTCCTGCAGTAGCGTGTACGTGTTGCCTAAACTATAGCAGGCCTGAGCCTCCACTGCTCTGTCCTTCAGAAGCCGGGCCAGCTGCAACGTCCTCCTGAGGGTGAAAGAGAGGAGGAGGAGGACAGTGAAAGAATGTGCAGGGTGGGAGCACAACAATGATAGTTATCTCCTCCTTTCTTTGTTTTCCATTTTTCAGGGGACTGATGTATGGTGAAAATACTGGAATGTGAGATTACTAACTTGCTCACTTATGAGGACAACTATTAATCACACTACTCACACCACTCGCAGCAATGCATATGGTAACATATCTCTAAATTTAGCATCTATCAAATTTTAGCAAAGTTCATGTTAAATTATGATGAGGACATCCACCAGTGAGCATAAGCATCTCTTGTTTACTCACTTGTAATGACCAGCAGCCACCTCAAATTGACTGAGGAATATGTGGGCGTTGCCAAGGTTGCAGTGAGCCCTCCTTTCAGCAGACTTATCTCCAAACTCTTTAGCGATGAGCAGCCGCTGCCAAACATGAGGGATCAAATTAAGATTAGGATTAACAAGAGATGGTTTGAGGTAATCAAGACACACACAGCTTTAAAAAGTCATGGTGTGGGACAAAGAAATATAGTTATGCTTTATCGTTAAGCTAAAGAAATCTATCCAATATGGAGCAGTAGAGTTACTGATAATACTCAAAGAAGATAAAAGAGGTCAACTCTACTATAAACACATTTGTCTCCCACCTTTTCATGTGCAGCCACTGCAGTTTCAAAGTCACCCAGCAGGTAGTATGTGTTGCCTAGGTTACCGTAGGTACGACCCTGTGCTGCTCGATCGCCTAGATCCTTCACCATGCACAGGTTTGCTCTTTTGGAAGAAAAAAGAGTAACACATTTTAATATAACATGGTGTTTATACACGTTCACTGTATAAATGATCATATCTACATCAAAAACTTGAATTTTCAGGATTGCTATGAAGCTCAAAGAGACATTAAATGATTTACTTAGCTTAAAATAAACTGGGCTAGAAATCATGTAAACTGTGGGTCATGTATCACAAATCTTGTTCATCAACTCGTGGTTGTGATTTCAGGGGTAAGTCAGTGGTTAAAGCTCTGCCACTAGTTTAGGGTAAAGAAGTTTCAACTTTGTGTGGATGGAGCTTAAAATTAGGTCATTTTGTTAAAAAATAAAATGCCAGAAAATAATATTAAATACACTTTCAGAATAATGTGACTACTGTAAGTCTACATGCAACTAGGCTTTCTCCTTCACAGGCTGACAAAACCGCATCACCGACTTTCTTTTTCAGTTTAACACTAAGTAAAACTCCACAGATGATTCTGCTGTTAAACACTACGAAAAGCCTTGTGAACAATAATGTTGAGGGGGCTCAAATCTGAAACCAAGCTGAGCACCTGGATACAGGCTAGACAGGGTTGCTTACAGAACTCCCTGCTCATTCATGGTTTATTCACTATTTTAATCACTGGATCGGGAGGTTGTGGAGAGAAGAAAACTTCCCTGTTTAATTCAGGTATTGATAAAAACTCAGATGCTCAAGGCTCTTTCTCTTTAATAAAATTTACTGCTACCATTCCAATCTCGGAAGTATAATCTCTAATTACACACTGAATACTGGCATTGGAGGGGAACTAAATCCTGACAACAGAGGTGTTCTGGTTCATTTATAGCAAGAGTGCTATTGTCTACAAGTATTGGACTCAGGCTGAACTCGGTATAAACAAAAAAGGCTGTGTGGAAAGCAAAAGAGGCCAAACAGATTATGCCTGTCGACTCCTGGAAAGCGATTGCAGCCAATGACGTTAGCTGATCTTAAATTAACCTCAACAGACAGAAATCTGTATGTGGGTGCAACTAATACTCTGATTTTAGATTTCATTTTTTGACAGACTATTCTTGCAACATAACTGGAAAGTAAGAAATGACTATGACTACAGCTGTGATGACTGTTTTAAGTGGAAACTTTGGGAAGTTGGCCACACCTTTCAGAGGGTCAAACACTCTTAGATGATGACTGATGGGATCAGGAGTTGCTCTGAGCTTAAGAAAGTGGGGAAAAAAAACCCAAAACAAAAAGGAGCAGAAACAAAATGTAGACACTTTTTTTTTTCCATCAGCTTATTAACAAAGTTGAAATAAGACATTTAACCTGTAACTCCTCAGTCAAAATACTGTAAATTCTACAAAATAATTTTAGAAGAATAGTCAGTAGAATAGTACAGAAGCAAACAGTGAAAACAACTTACTCATAGTACTTTGCAGCTTTCCTGAGGGCTGCCTGTGCTTCCTCAGAAAACTCTCCTGGATCGGCTCCACTCCAGCAGATGTTCTTCCCCTTGGCGTGGTAAACGTTCCCGAAATTATACAGCGCCCGGGCCTGCCCAACCTACAGCACGCACAGCAGATTTTAACACACGGAAACCAGAGTGACCAGTGCTGTAATTACATACTTAAAATACACTGACACCAGACCTGCTTGTTTGCATGCGGGCTAGCAAACTATTCTAGATGTTGGTACGCCAACGCTCTGCAGTCATTGTGCATACCAAAACTGTGCTGCGGTTGCAGAGCATGTCGTGTCGTAAGATTAAAAACATTGAATCTATTCATTCTTATAAAATACATAAGGTCTAACAAATGTGCTTGGCGTGTGTTGAACCTACACCCTAACATCCCTGTGGTCTGTCAAAAAAAAGACCCACCTTATCATAAATGGCTCTGGTGATGTCCAAATGCCTTTGGCAACAAACAACAGCTTCATCATACCGTCCCAAAAGTTTTAATGTGTTTCCAAGGTTGCCACTGGCTTTTGCCTCACCAAGCTCATCTCCAATTGTTCTATAATTTTAAAAGAGAATAAAAAAACACATCAGAAAATAATTAGAGAGCAACATTAGTAGATTACCAAAGCATTACTGGGAAAACAAGAGGCAACAGAGTAATAACCGCCCCAAGCAGCATCATAGCAGAGTGGAGCGTAGCAATTAAATCATGGAGAGGAAAATGGTTATTAAAAAGTCGTAGCATTTGTTTAGAGTACATTGTGAGAGATTAATCTTGAATAAAACTAGGATGTTCGCTTGTTAAAACACTTCTAAGATCAGGAAACAGGAAATTTGTCCAATTAGCATGAAGATGTTTCCAAAAGAGGATGTGATTTTGGAGCAAGTTCAGATTAACATGAGAAACAGTTCACCTGGTAAGCGTGAGGTCATGCCGATGGTACTCGAGGGCTTTGTGGTACTCTTGAAGGTGAAAGTAGGCGTTGCCCAGCTGGCTGTAGATGGCACTTAGGATTTGGAGGTCCTCGGTTCCAACCTGGATGGCAGACTCAAAGAAGGACACACCGGCGCGATAGTCACCAGCCTTACAGAGTCGCTCCCCCTCCAGAGCCAGGTCCAGACAAGATGACTCCATCCTGTGAGGAAGAGGGATGTTTGAAATGTGAAGACTGAGTTCAAAAGTCAGGATAAAGCTGGAACTGTCACTCCTATTTTCAAAAATAATGGCAACAAGTTAATATAATTAGCATTGATTGATCGGCAGAATGGGTTTGCGGTTCACTACCTAATTAATTGGTTGGTTTTAGTCTAATCTAGTGATCTATCACCTGTTTCTTTTTGTAAGAGTCCAAAAAGATCTCTGAAAGTATCTTTCAATCAAACAGTGAAAGATTCAATGAAAGAAACATAAAAAGCAGGAAAATGCACAAAATATGAAATATAAGATGTTGGCAACACAAAATTCTGGACATTTTTCTACTGCTTTCGATTAGTTTGGAGCATAAACCGCCATCTGATCAGAAGTTGAAGCATTCTCCTCAACAAAAAGACCACCATCTGTTCAGACCTGATGCAACGTGTGCTGCATATAGTATTGAAAGTATTGTAAATAATAAAGTCTGAGAGCAGTCAGCTGGATAAACTATGTGCTGCTGTGCTGAGTCAGCCACTTTTCTTAACATTCAAATGTTACTTTAAACAAAGAAGGGAGTTCTGACAACAACGTCATCCAAACTTGGACTCATGAGAAAAGTAACTTCCCAAAATGCCAAATGCTGACAATAAAAAAATGTTCAATAGAAACATGCAATTCTGTTAATATTCATGCAAATGTTGCACCAGACTGTTTTCTCAGTATCATCTCTGTACTCTCAGTGGAACTAAAAGTGAAACACTTGACTGATTGCACAATCCCCTCTCAATCCTGACTGTAGGGATCTTTCAAACACTGGAAACACTCACAAACAAAGAACAGAAATAGTGAAAAGACGTCTAGAACATGACAGCCCAGAGACAAGAACTATAAATCTAAAATAAGACGGAGCATTTCCTGTCTGTGGGGAGCACGACAGCTCGAAAATAACCCTGGAACTTAATTATGTGCCTTACATTTTAACAATAAACATGAAACAAACTCATGTGTGTCCATGGTAAGGAGAGGCATTTTTAACGTCCCCACCCGTCCTACAAAAGAGGAGTGCTGTATGACAGTTTAGGTCAGGTTACTTCAAACAAAGGGCATTTGCCAAAATGTTGGGATTAGACATCTTGCTCTCAAAGGGTTGTGTGAGTACAAGGCTCTGATCCGAGTTGACTTTTGATCCCGGAGTGACCCAGTATTATGGCTCAGACAGACAGCTCCTCCTGCCCACACTGTCTGCTAAGGCCCTAACAATAAATAGTTTACTTGTCTGCAACCCCTGACAACAGCTATTGAAAATTAGAATCATCAATCAATCATTAGAATTAAGACTATTTTTTAATTCCTATAACACTTGAGAAATAATTAGCCAACAAACATTGACTGAATGATTGACAAGTTAAAACAACAGCACTGTTTCTGGGCTGTGATGGTTTATTATGCCTGGTGGACACCACAGGATTTCTGAGTCTTGATTCATTTTGTAAATGTGGCTGATCAGAGACAAATTTAATGTTCGAATTAAAAATGTGCACACCAGCTGACTCTGTTTGGAAGTAGGACAACACTTTTTGATGGTAGACAGGCAATTTCAGGGGCTACAGATGCTGAAGAAATAGGGCTACGCAATATATTGTGTTGGTTTTGTCACTGCGATATTTGCGTGCATAATGTTCATATGGCAAGGTATATAATGCATTGCAATATATCTGAACTTTTCAATTAAGTTTATGCAGCCTGTCCCCGCCAAATTGCCCTACTAATAGACTGAAATGAGCATCATTTATAAATTTTACCCGATTGAACTCCAACAATTTGCATGGTTAGAGGACTTTCTCAGCGCTCTGTCATCCCAATTGCTGTTATCAGGGTCAGGCAGAGTGACGTGCAGCTTGAGAAGTCAAGCAATGTAACTATCGATTTTTTTCCCCTTGTGCAGCCCTATAAAGAAACGGGTGCAAATAAAGTAACCTTTTCTTGGACAGAGTCAGTCTTGCATGATTCATTTCCATTTGCTGCTCTTTTTGTTTTAAACAAACATATCATTGAATCATTGTTTGGATAATCTTTTCAGACCACCCTCTCATAGGCTGATTGTTTGGATCAGCCATCAGACCCAACTCTAGTTAGTCATCCTGTAGAGTACGGGAGAATTAACTTGCAGCTTAAGCTTTCAGTTCATTGACTTGTAGTACTTGAGCAAATCTTGGAGGAAAGTGGTTACTGTCATTTGGATGGAAGACACTCGATCAGAGTTAAGGTCGATATACTGAACTCAGAAACACAAAAGGATCTCATATGCACATTAACAAATAAGCAACTCTGAACAAGATCATCTGTCCAGACTTGCAGGGAAACGTGTAAAAATATTTCTGAATCAGCAGTTATTTACAGCCAGATAACTGCAACAAAATGTCTTTGCCCTGATTAATGAGTTAGCGAAAATGCAAAAGAAGAACTGATGCCAATTAGTTAATATGAAGTGGCGCACAAACGCTCGGGCTCACATACCGGCTGCCTCTCCCCATTCTGATGCACCGAAGACAGTTTGACACGACGGACATTTCAAGCTTCTCGATCACTCTCCGGAGCAGGGACAGCTCTCTCAGGACAACACGCATTAGCTTCCCCTCCTTCATGAACAAAAACATACTGCAGATAGCGGCAATGTCTTCGTTTAACCCAAAATAAAAAGAGCATGGCTTCTTTCGGATCGCCTGCTGCTCCTCAGAGCGCCCTACTAACTTGTGGTAACAGCAAAACAAAGGACTTAATCCGCTCAGCGCTCACATTGACCCTAACAATCCGGTGGAGAGGCTTTTGGTTAAGGTGAATACAGATTAACAGTCTGTTGTTACTGTGCAGAAATCAACAGAAAAAGAGAGGCTGGGTCTCCATGTCTCGCTGATTGCTGATTTTCCTCACTGCTTAGCAATTGCTAACCTGCATCTCTAAGCACCTTGATGATGTGTGTCACTTCCAATTAGGCCAGACCTCAGAGATTATAGCCTCTTTAAGTTGCTCCACTGAACCTTAAGGCTATTTGCTTGACACTCCATGAAATAATCATTCAGCAGCAGGCTGCCAGGGTGGGAGCGACGTCTCCTCCTGATCCTCCCGAAATAATTCACTTTTGAATTAGTTTTTATTTAAACGAGATGGGTAATTAATCAGTTATTATTCTCTTACATCCCCTGAGGCAAACCCCACAGAGAAAGTACAACAAAGCATAAAAACACTAAATAAATGTTTACCACATCAATATGCCTCTATTCTTCTAAGTTTCTGAGGAATCAGCTGGAGGTGATCCAGGCTAATCCATTTTAAGTGAATTCAGATGAAGCCTGGAACAGTGCTCTCATGAGGAAGAAAATATACTCTACCTTGCTATTAGTTTGTAAGACATAAGATTGAAGTTGCCACCTTAGTTGGCCAAAAGCCAGCATTCTACAAGTGAGCAGCTTTTTCCCTGAATATACAAGATCCAGATTACCTTTTTTTTATCAATTCTGGCAGACTGTCGCTATTTATTTTTTTCCTTTTTCCGAACATTTATCCTGGTTGAACATCCTGAAATCACTTTGAAGACCTTGAAGCTAGAAAAGTTTCAGCCGTTAGTCCAAACAAGACCAGCTGGTTACCTTACTGTGTCAACAACCTGCAGGCTAGTCCGTTACCTGTCAAGTGGAATCCACACACAGAGGGAAATGTGCCAGTGCTGCACTAACTTGACGAGGCTTGTATGTAATACCAAGGATTACAATGGGATGATGCAGCATCTCAATAACAATGAACTCATAGACTATATGGGAAAATTATGTACATGAGGACATCTTAACTGAAGAATGGGCTAAGGCATACAGTAAAGCACAGACTCAAACAGCTCACACTGGTCGAAAATCGTGTCTACACAATTGGTTCATGAAAGTCTACACAGATCTAGAGAAGTTCCACAAATATAACCTCACCATCCCATGCCTGTATAACAGGAGAAGGGAGGACAAAAGGAACATAACCATTGCATAAGGAAATGTACAAAAATTAAAGAATTTGGGCGAAGTCAGACGTGTGCTTATTTTAACATGTTAGGCTGGAAAAGCCTTGGGCAAAAACAAAATAGTACTGGGCAGGTGGATACAATTTGGGCTGGTTTTCATAAAATTTGGCATTTGGCCATTACTAGGCAGAAAAATAAGAACCTAAACACAAATTAATTTGTCCTGGACAGCAATTATTTCATCATATAATTCATTCTGAAATGGAGAGAATCCCTCAAACTTGAAATCATTAAACTGTGATAGTGACTGGTTAATTAAGTATCACAAAGAAATGGTATCAGCCACCTGTTGGCATCTTTAAGATAGGATCACACCAAAGTAGGAGAAACACAAAAAATTACACAGATAAGAATGGGAGACTGATCCAGAGATTTGTCATCAAATTACCCCTGTGCCAGGAAAAATGTGATATATATTGAAATTTAAGTATATCTTAATTATCTTAAGTTGTTTTTTTTCCTTTGCTGACCAGGAAGCTTGTTTGTATAAACAATATTTTTGTTTATTCAGTGCAGTTGTGTGTTCAGGATGCATTCTTTATTATGCATGTAATCATTTTATAGGTTTTGACATGAGGTTTTTTTTATGTTGTTTGGAAGCTTGAACTGTCAGACAGATCTGGCAACTCTGGATTTGTTATATATTTTGAGCTGGTCACAAACATACAAATCTCAATACACACACTGTTTAAAAAAACATACAGCCTGCAATCACATGCACGCTCTCACATTAGGCTGGTTTAGTCATGAAATATTCACAGAGAAACTGTGTGTGAGGACCTCCTGCGGTCAGCTCAGCATCATTTGTTAGCTGGCCAATGAGGTATCATGTTCCTGCCACCAAAATAAAAACAAACCAACAAAACATGATCTGAATCTTCCATCAGATAAATATGCAAAATATCTTTGAATGTTGGGAAGGCATATCTTTCAAAGTCGACAAAATTTTTAAGCTACGAGGATGATGGTTTCATTTGAATCATATCGGTCATATAGTCTCAGTTATTGCTAATACAAAAGACATAAAAATTTCCTTCACTTTTTTGTTTGAAAACTTCCTGATGCTTCAGGTTAGCATAAATAAATTATTTGCTTAGTCCAAAAATGTGTCTGCTTCGGGCGCCTAGATTTTAGACTCAAAGAAGCAATTAGAAGTAACTCATAACGCTCTGAGGAACTGAGATTAGCATTTTTTTCACTACACAGCAGGAAAATCATTTTTAAAATTATCTGCCAATTAGTGAACAGGAATAGTTACTATTACCTCTAGAATTAAATGAACAGAATTCTCATCTTTCTGTCTAAAATCTCAATCTCAAAAATAACGTTATCTCAACCTCAGATAGTGCATAGACACTTAATCCCACACCTAAAACATCACACATGAATACATTCAGCTCACCTCTGGCGGAGAAGGATGAAAAGCTCCCTGTCCTGCAGGGCGTGCAGAAAAGCTGCCATACATGACAGTCAGACCAGCTGTCCTAACAAGTGCACGAGTGAGCACAGCCAGTGACCAAAGCACTCCGTGAAGCCCTGACAACTAAGACGCAAAAAGGGAATCAAGTGGTTTTTGAGAGAGTTCTGAAAGTTGTTTGTGAAAAGCTGGGCACTGCCATGCCTGACTTCCATCGGACAAAGTGACAATTCAGGCGTCATGTTATCTCTGTCCCTCCTCTTAATTTGAAACTGGAGCTACAAGGGAACAGTAAACCCTCACGGTAACCCACTGCCACATGTTTACAAGAGAAACGTCTTAATTTAGATATTAGTACTGCACACAGCAAGCTAATTCAGAGAGTTGTAATCATAATACAGAAACAGAAACAGAAAGGTCCTGCTCAGTTTGAAACTGCTGAGGATTTACTTCCTCATTCCAAACTTCCTAGGTCAGGTTCAGGGCTCAAGACATATGGTCATATTTCATAATATGACATTTCTAAAAGAGAAAAACCTGTCAGGGCTAAAGTGGTGGTGGTGGTGCTGGGATTTAAAGAGACAGTCACAGTTGTAATCAGACCATGGCTACAGTGAGAGTGTTCAAAGTCACCAGGCTGAAATAAATGGAGTTAAATGGAGATAAATGGAACAAAACCATTTTGCAGTTTTGAAGTTGAATCTGCATTGCTTTTAATTCAAGTAAATATTACAGCTTATTGCTTGAGTGGTTTTTCCCTATGTAGAGAGCAAAACCGACATTTCATACATCTGATATCTAAAAGTTAACGGAGACAAACATTTTGTGAATAATCAACAGTGTGAAGGATTTCCTATAAAAGTAAATTTCCTAACATCAGCTCAACTGTGTTCATTTTCTGGTGTCATCCCCACCTCCACCACCTTGATATATGATCCAAAAGTTGTAATTGTATGTTATTAATTTGATGTGTCTATTTTGTGTGATGAATCTATTTGAAAAGCAAGCAGACAGTAGATTTCAGTCTGATGTTCACTTGCTGAAAGCTGTAGACTGTGTGATAAGAAAAACAAATCAAATCCATAAACCACAACCAAAATGATTAATCCTGCATGTGCCAAATTCTTTCAGCCATGTCAAAACAGAAACCTGAGGTTTAACAAACCAGGTTAAATTCTATCAACTCTGCCAACAACCCAATTTGGCAATCACGTGACCTCTGTGGGTTTTTGTTTTGATCTCCTCTGCACATACCCCTGCACTGAGCCGTACCGGACTTGTTTGCCTCTGTGTCAGCTTCAGTGAGTCTATTATCCTATGACCTCATTCACCGACTGAAGGGTTTTCACCCAAAGAACTCCAGCTGACTGCGGATCGCGTCATCCTCTGCAAAGTGTGCTCAGATCAAAAGGGTGCAGCTGTTTTTGATGCACAGAACACAATATATTGCAACAATTGCACCATGTTTGAGCTCATATTCGACCTTAGTTTATGAGTCAACCCTTTGTTTCCACCCATCTGCAAAGTCTACATTATTTTACATTAGCATTTTTAAAAAGTGAGTTCATGCAATCAACCACTAACCATGAAGACATTTAAAATCTTTGTCAAAATGAAGAAACACTCGAGGTCAACTTTATGAGGAAGTTTGATGCATGACCACATAAAAACTGAACTGGCCTACAGACTGTTAATCATAATGAAACTCTGTGTGCTTGGAAAGACAAAGAACAAACCTTCAATTTCAGAAGCAGAAACCAACGAAGGTCAGAGCAGGAAAGAGGAATTTGTCTTTGGCATTGAAGTTATCTATGAGAATGACATTAGTTTAGAGTGGTTGCTGGTTTGGTGTGTAGTGTATTTATTGATGGTATAAGGCTGTAATTCATACAAGTCTCACAATGGTTAAGATATGAGAATGATTCAGAATAATAAAGGCATAGGATGACAGGCAGTGAAACATCCACTAACAGTTCTTAAAAAGGCTTTCTGGTAACAAAGTAAAGTGGTTTAACAGAGAAGGGGTGGGCAATCAATTTTTACAAACTTCAATTATGTTAACTTACGTGAACTTAATTCTGCTCATATAAACTTTTTTCCAATTGTACATTTCACTTAACTATACAGTTTGATTAGCTGCTCTGGTAACCAAGAATAAGAATATTCTGCAAATATGTGAAATTGTGGTGTAGGTCAAACAGGAAAATACTCCTACATAAGTACTAAACAGTAAAAACAAAAGCAGTCATTGCACTTGTGTTTCATTGCATGGTTTACCTGTTAGTCTCCATAAATATTGAAAAACTTAATAGCTTGAACATTTTTCATTTCATTTTACCTCTTCAGTGATAAAAAAAGTGGTGATCATCAGTGATATAGTACTGGATTTGTATCTGGATTTGTTGAACTTTGTTACAAGCCACTTCAGAGCTGATATGTGCAAGTGTGTCTATATGGAAATAATGCAAATATTTTCTTCAGAATAAAAGCAACACAATTGAATTGTATTGCGTGTGCAGCATATTTTTTTCCCTGTTCATGTTCTAAGTTATGATTGATCTCATGTGGGCCTGATAAGGACGCCCAAAATACCAGATGTGTCCAGGTCTATAAAAACATACACCAACATTAATGTTTGGATCTCACTTAAAAATAGCCAAAGTATGTAGTGAATGTGGTCCATGTCCACAGAGGTTAGCCCAGCCTCTAAAGTGGTCCTCTGCCTGGTTTCCCAAGAAAAGGGGTTGAGCTGACTGGACTCCCCTGTGAGTAATCCACTCAGTGAGTAGCTTATACAACCCAACCACAAACAAGCTTTACTATCCCTTTAATGGACTTTTTCTTTTCTTTTAATTTCTTCTGTGAAATAACTATTTGGTAAGAACCAACACAATTAAAGCCAAGCAAGAGCAGCTTTTTCATTCCTCAGTCAAACATTTGTTCCGTTCCATATGCTCATAATCAAAAGGCTCATCCCAAACCCTAACCATTTCAATACGAGTACATCAAACCGAGCTCTTCAATTAAGCAACGCTCTCTAAAGTGAGAACCATCTTCTCTTTTGAATCCAAATTAAGAGAAACCATCATTTGTGACTCAACCCTAACCCCACTTAAGAAAAAAGGTCCAAGCTAATTTTAAATACAACACTAAGCTGCCACACAATCACTTGAGGATACTGTGTAATTATGAGTTCTCTGAGCAAGATTCATCATGAAGTTGAAAGACATTACCAACAATAGGACACATAAAACCGTGAAGAAACGGTTATGAAACTTCAATATTTCACTTGCAGTCTGTGAAACATTTTTAACCAGTGATTACACTGATGTCTTAAAAAGTGCAAAATAAAGCAAATACCTGCAGTCTCTACAAAAGAGATGAGCTGGTTTTCCACAGGTGTGGATACAACCAACTGCTCTGGAATCTTTTGGGCCTTTTCACACTCTGAAAGATTTCATCATTCCTTTAATAATCCAGAATTTGTTTCAATCCTTCAAGGTGCATTTATCTTTTAAATGCTGGATACTGCTACCATCTTCTTAAATGACTGTTTTCCCTTCCTAGTTTAAAGACCCAGTGAGGACTTTCAAAGTGATTTTAAAAAAAAATCTCATTTGTAGATGTTTGCCTGTTTGTAATCCGGCTTCTCAAACTCTCCTGACACAATTTTTTTTAAACATTTCTCATTTGATCTAATGTAATACCTTAATGTGCAAACAAATCAACCAATAAATAAGTCTATCAATACAATGAAAAGCCAGGTTACGGTTGCTCTGCTTGGTAAGGTTGGAGTGGGTAGATGAGCACTGGTAAGATATAGCCAGGATTCTCTGAGTAGCGCTAAATAAAGCTGGCTACAAATCGAGTTTACAAAGTTTGCTTGTTGTCACAATTGAAACAGTAGAGTGATGTCACGTGAATCTGGTTCAAAGAAACCTTGAACTAGAAAAGCAGTGTTGAACAAAAGATAATCTCCATTCATTTGCTTCAAAACAAATACACACCTGATAAGAAACACATTGTCAAAACAGTGAGTGCAAGTGGTCCTGGGAAACAGTCTTAATCCTGAAAAAAACACTAGCTTTTCAAATAGTCCTCACAGCCCCTTTAGTATCTTGTCACACTTTTGCCACAGGGTTGTAAACACTAAGTGTGCTAGGGTTCAGCCACAAAGTGTGCTCAGTTTACCACTGCTGATTTAACTGACTGGGGTAAGATATAGTCTGCCAAATTGCTGATTTCAAGTCCCAAAAACACCCAGAATAGCTCCCATCTACTGGTGAAATAGAGATTTAGCCACCCCAGTCAAAAATCTTGAATAATGACTTTGTTTCTATAACCCAGTGCCAAAGAAAAGGTGCTTTTAGGAACCAAATGTAGTAAAAATTAGGCTCCAAGTAGCATCTAATGGAAAGATTTACACCCAAGTAAATGACTACTTAGGAACTTTAAACTACCAAAACAATTCATTAGAAGTCACTTGCTGAGTTGTGTTACAGTTTGATGCAGTTTCTTTCCTTCGAGTATCTTTTTTAAGGAAATATGTAAAAGTTATAACTTTCAATCAAATCTCAGTGTGACAACTCTCGTGATTTACAGTGTATGGAAAATAGTGAACTAGAAGAGCTGGAAATGAGTCAGTTTAGGGGGAACATGCCTTCACATGTTTGCTGTCTGATGACTGAACAGAATTTTAATAAGTTATGGTTCAATGGAGTTAGTCTGTTGATAGAAAAGCGAATTCAAGTTTCTATCTGGCAAAACAAACTAAGGCTAACGGTCAGAGAAATACAGCAATACAGAGGGTCTATTGTCAAAACTTTGACGTTTTCTTCCACTTACCTCAAACTGTAGCGCTTGAATCCATCACAAACACCACTGGGGTGAAAATAATGATTTTCAGACACTTCAAACTTCCCAAACTTTGGTTTCCCCTCGTTGTTCATGAAACTTCTGATAGTTGTGTCTCGGTGTAAGATGTGTCCGTGGTCTCGGGAAGCAGAAGTTGAAGAAGCCACTCCTCGCGCTGAAAATCTGCCTCCAATTAGGATTCCACGGTTGCTGCGTTCAGGTGGTATCGGAATTCTTGGCGTTACTTCTCATACGTATGAGTAAAAGATAAATCTATCGAGATAATTGGGTAGACGGTGACGTTAGGGGGCGGAGAAATTTTGCAGACTTGTACGGAATGAACCATGTCATATTTTTAATAGCAGCCTAAGGCAAATGATCTCAATGCACAGCAGGGAAGCCACACTGAAGGTCTCTTACGCCCCCTGTCGTGCATAAGTGATTTTTCGCAACTGCAGCATAAGATCCAAAGTTAAACAAAAAAATTGGAGGATTTACTTGATTATTTCAAATACATTCAATATATTTCAACATACATATAGAACCCCCATTACCGTTCCAAAGATTTCTAAAGTAAAGCTTTGTGTGTGTATGAATAGTGAATTGCAACAAAAAATAATAAATTAGATTTCTGAAGGTTCAGAGGCGTATAAAAGGCGATTTCGGCCTGTTGATAAAAGTGAAAAATTGGATTAATAAGGTTTTTTTCCCCAAAAAGAAATGAGATAGAAAGTGAAAATTTCAACTATATTTCCCAAAAATTCAACTTAAAAAAAAAAAAAAAAATTGGCACTATCTCAAAATTTTCATTTTCGTAAATTCAACTTTTTGTCAAAAGATTGTTGATTTTGTATCTCACAATTTTATCTTTTTGTCTAAAAAATCCAGGCTTAATATCAGCCCCACAAAAAATCTCAACAGAGCCGAATTTCCTTTTTTTTTTTTTTTTTTTTTTTTAAATATGAAATGGGCTTCCATAGAGGTGCTATACCAGCCAAATACATAGCAAATATAAAGCATGCTGTCCAGACCCATTTGATTCCCCCAAAATTTTATAAAAATGCAATTAAATAATGAATCAGTCAGTTGTTCGTATTAATTTAAATACTGATCTATTCACTTTTGGAATTTGAGGTCCAGCCAGTATCTGTTTGGCCAACCAAAACTGCAATCCTGGTTCCATCCCTGCTTGAGGTATGTAAAGAAATTGTCAACCGTGTTTCTCCAGCTATTTACTTAACACATTAAAGTCCTGTCAGGGCTGTATTTACATCACTCCCTCAGTTTAATGTCTATTATATAAGTTTGGTTTGGGGACAACTGTCAGTGTAGCACAACAACAGAACCTCAGCCTCGTCCACACTTTTCCCAAGTGTTGCTTGGTCTTTTAAAACCATCAGTCAAACCACCTGTCCTCTCTGTCAACAGTTTGTTCTTTCCTGTCCCCAAAGGAGTTTCCACTGTCCTTTAAATGAAGACAGACTGTTGCATCTGTCTCTGCCTGTGGGGTTTGCTCAGTCTCAGATGTGTTTCACCTGATGAATAGGTCTCTCTGTTTGTCATTGCAGTGGACTGCACACTTCTCTTCTTATGTTTGGTGACTGTTTTTTTAAAAGAGCAAGTTTCTGTCTGTCTGTGGATTCAACAAACAAAGGCACGCTGTTTATTGAACGTCAGACTCCAGCAACCCTCAGGGACGACTTATTGCATCTTCACTTCTCTTTGCCATGTGTTGGTCTGCTCTTTCAAAGCGCCCCAGTTTTTGGGTTGACAAAATCCCTCTTTTAGTTACCTCCGAGCTTTTAAAGCATTCACGATATGTTTGCACTTGTCTGTCGCCTCAGTGTTATTTGGCACTAGGTATGTCCTGGCAGAGGATCCTAATAAACCACAAGCTTCTTCTGTTTTACAGGACATCTGGACAAACATAAACAGTCTTCCATTGGTTCAATGACTGCTTTTGTGAATTTATATTTATTCTGAAACATTTGGTCTCATCCAAGAGTTATTTTTCCCATTAACAATTTCTTTGAACTATGTGAGTTCATTCTATTTATTTTTGTGTATTCCTTGTTTATATTTTTGCACAAGTTCAAATAACAGCAAACTTATTTACACATCACTATAAATTGGAATTAATTCAGGGAGTGAGATTTACTCCAAGGTTTGGAAAGAAAGAAAAGCTCTGCAACAAGTCCAAAGACCTTAAGATTATACATTTTAATGCCCTGCTTGTGGAAAAAACACTCAGAAGTTTGAAAAGATTAAATACAAAAGTTAAAAACAGGAAGAATAAAACTGTCATTCAAAGATGTTTAGCATTTTTGTCTTATATGACCCAAATAATTCATAAAATCTTCTCTCATCTGACTGATACCAGCTTGGAAACATTCAGTTTTAAAATTCTAAGTTTATTGCTTTACTACACCAAAACAAATGCCAGAAGTATTGCAATTTGAGCTGTTTTTGAATACATATGGTTTAAGCCTTGGCCACACTGAAAGCAGTATCCTAGTACAGAAGCAGCAGAGAGAGAGGTAATTTCAGGGCTCATGAAAAGAAAAAGCATTCCTCTCGTTAGCACAAATTATTACGAGCCTCCAGCAAGCAGACAGCAAAGCAGTTTATCAGCCCACCCTCTCACAGAATAAATCAAACACGAACAGATTGACTCTAAACTGTGGTGAATCGAGAAGGACCGGGGCAGGAGCGGAAAGGCGACAGCCCACTAGGGAAATCAGCCAGGAAGAAGGGGTTGTGAGAGGGTGATGTTCCCATCAGGGCCTGACGTCTCTTGCGGTCCGGCCTCTTATAGCGGAAGTTAAATGGAGGTCGTAGCGCAACTGGGCCTCCAATTTCCTCTGAGGAAGAATCAAAAAGACCAGTGGCTTGTGGCTGCTTCTGCTGGTTAAGTACGTCTTCAGCAGACTCACTGGATGATGAGCTGAAAGGGTCTGAGGGGTTAACCACAACAGGGGGGTCGGAGGGCAAAGGGAGAGTGGGTACTGGGTCAAACGGCATCGGTTGGATAACAGGGGGGAGTGTAGGGTAAGAGGGAACAGGCACCGGATCATTAACCGGGTCATTGATCACAGGCGGGAAGGTCGGGATCACGAGGTCTGGGAAAAGGTCATGACCCTGAGGCTGCACCGGTCTAAGGACATCCACATTCTGCAGACGAAGGGACAAAACAACACAAAATGTACATTTTACAAACTCTCTTTCAGTGGCTGCCAAAAGAGTCACAGTCATGCAATATTTCATTACACTCCTCAGCCGGGGAGTGAGAAGACAACATAATTATAGCACAGAAGCGTACAATTTTAATCTCAAACATACATTGAAACACACACACAAGCACAGCATACATTTCAACACTGAAGATGTGACAGCTTAATTGTACAGCCAGTAGCTTCACAGAGTTCAATTATCCTTTTAGAAAAGGCTGCTCAGTTTTAAACAACCAGAAAATAAAACATTTGGTCTTCAGGTCTCAAAGGGAAAGCAATACTGCAGTAAAACAACATTCTTTATAGTGGCCCATAGGGGGAGACTGCACGACTTTCAAAAAGGGTTCGGCAGAGTTTACAGGAAAACAACCCCCTCTAGTTTCCTGGGTTATCATTTATTTTTTTAAGCTGATTATGTTTGCATTCACAAGTTTGATTTTAAACCTAGCATGAAGTGTGTTTTGATTTCAAACATGTTATTGCTGCTTCGTGTGCTGTACCTGCACTTTGAACATCTCACAGGACACATGGACCTCAGGGTCGTAATACAAGTCTCCGCGCACAGATCCTGCACAGAAACCTGAAGTCTGAGGGGAAAAGATGAGAGATTTTATCTGTAGGAATACTGCAATCCGTTGAGCAGCAGGATAGAGCAGGGATGGCCAAGAGGACAATAACTAATAGTACAACAAGAAATCAGCAGAGGAACTATCAGGCATCTTTAATGAAGAACCAATTATTACAGCTATCTTTATGGGAAATTAATCTGTCATATTATAAGGGAAAGTAAACAGGAAGCTGGTTGATTGATGTTTGTTTAAAGTTTCTTTTCATAACATCAATTAGTATAATAACTGTGTCAGATTGTCAGCATGGGAATCAATTTCTTCATATTAATGTTTCATCTGACAGTGTTGTTTACAGACACTTATTTTTAATGCATTCATATTAATATGACATCAACTCTTCTGCACTTTTTCACAATATACAGTGAAAAACATTTTTCCTCTCATATACGTGATGTTTTTCTTGTGGATCTTAACTCAAAAATTGAATCTGTTTGCTACCTCTGTGTCAGATGCCTGTGTCAGTCGGTGGCAGGTTCCTCTTTCACTCAGTCCCTCAGGACACTCTTGGACTGTGTACTCCACAAAGCTGGCTCTAACTGGCACCTCCTTAAAAAGTAGGATGGCAAGAGGGGAGCAAATTGGACAAATAAATACACACTGATATGAGGATCCAGAGAGGTGTATACTTGCAATCACCTTGGTTTAAGAGAACAACAAATGTTGCATAAGGTGCACAAAGAGGAGCAATATCCAGGGCATTTCTCCCTGAGTGAATTATTCAATGTCTTATCTGCTCTCTAATTAAAAGTCTGACCAAACAGTCAGGTCTTACGTGCCTTCAGTTATCCTTTACACATGCCAGACTCCTGCATCATTAGTGTTATTTAGAGCTGTTACAGTTCTCATCTGAAGCACAGAAACACAAAAGCTGCACAGTGCTGATTACTTATGAACCACCAGAGATTGATCATGAATATAATTTTCCAATAAACAAAAGAGTCAACACTTTAGAGTATCATAAAATCAGCTCTTAGCTTAGTTTGTCAAATTAACAAAACATCCACACATACCTGAGCTGAGGCTCTCAAGATCTTCTTCACTCCAAGCCCAGCTCCCAGGGTGGACTTTCTCTTATAGGACGCCAGAGTGACTTGTGCTGCGTCCACAGCTCGTTGACTGTCTACGGGCAGCAGGAGGGGACAGGTCGGACAGGTCTGCTGGAGCTTCTCAGGGGGGTCTTCAACGGCCAGGAGATGACAATATACAGATGGTGATGTGAAACAACAATTTGGATGTGTGACTCGAATATGAAGGGTAATTATGTGGGATTTGTGAAGCATAACTGTTAATGCATTTGTTAATTGATAATTGTTTACCTTACATCAAAAATATATTTAGCAATATTCATGTGTGAAATTCGACATCAGGGACAAATAAAATTTATTTTTTCTAGTATCTTCCTATTATTTGTTTCTTGCTTCAAAACTCATCAGAACCTGCTATAAACAAACCAGCCACCCATAGCGTCCCCAATTTCAATTCACTGGTGTGTTGCAGCTTATGTAATGCTGAAACCCACCCATCTGTTTACATTGTTTCAGCTTTTTGTACTTTGAACATCACATTCTTAGGATTCTGTGCAAAAATTGAATGACAGCAATGGTTTTGGGGCATAAAAACTCAAGGATTGAAACTTCCCCATAAACAGCTTTACTTAAACACTTATTATAAAGTCAGATGTCAGTGCAGGATCCTGGTGAAGATATATCTGTCATGGCTGACAGTTTGATTTGATACACACCAAATAATTGCATTAATTAAAGCTGAGCTGCATTTTCTATTTGTGCCAGTAAACCATAACTAATTATATCTGTTACACCTGTGACAGAATGGAAGTTTACACAAAGGAGTCTTTAATCTGAAATAGATTTTCTGTCCTTTTCTTCGAGGTTTGCATACTGAGCAATACAACTACAAAAAACTTACTTGTTTAGAAACACAGACAGGATGTGCAAAGAACAACCATTCCTTTGTTTTAACATTCAAAACCCTATGTCCTGAATCACATCATAATAAAAATCAATATTTGACTTGACTTGCTGTGACATATATTTGTATTTCATTCTGTCAAATATTTTAACAGCACTTTGACATTACCTGGGACAAGAGTGCAGTCATAGCTGTACAGGTAGGAGTATCCTTCTGGTGTATGGAGAATGGTGGTGTTACAGTTTCCAGAGATTTGCTGGAAGGAAAGAAAAAGTAACCAAGGAAATAAAAACAACAATCTTGAGTATTGACAATCAAAAGTCACTTTGCTGTAAAGATTTTGTAATTTCCTTTTTCTGTGAGGACTGGCAACATTAATAAAAAAGTGACAATTTCCTTCTGCTTTTGAAATGCCATTTAACGATTGATGGTATAATCTAAATCTAATGTAATGTTCTCTATGTAATCACAGATTTTAGGGAATTTGACTAGTGACTGCCTACCTGACTGAAATACCTTTTTTTGTGGGTTTGCAAAATAATACTAGGAAACAGTAAATCAAATTGTGCATATGTCTTGGGAAAACTGATGTCAAAATGTCTCTTAAAATGAGGTCAACACAGAGGGGCTTTGGTAAGATCCTGTGGCTTTGCTCTTTCCGCAGTGCCATAAATGCAGAGTCAGACCACACAAGGTTGTAGCAAGTACAAAAAACTGCATTATTTGTAGACGTGTTTGACCCACCGTTTCCATGAATGGTCTGACGTCACAGCGTTTCCATGGTTTTGGGCTGCCAACGTGACACTTGGTCTCTAGGACATCCAAGTCCAGGTAATACACATTACCTGCTGGGCCCTGACATGCACAAAGCAAACATACGTAATGAGAGAGAGGAGAGAAAACATCACTGTGTGCTCAGATTCTCCAGCAGCACTATGTCAGTATCCACTTTTATATAAATCTGTGGCCTTATATGAGATCAGTCATGACTAAAGTCTCGGTGTATGTTTCATCTTTAAGGAGCCGTTTAGGTGCTCAGAGTAACTCACTATAAAACTCTGGATTGTATTGATTTAGGTGATAGTGTGGATAACAAATACCAACTCTGAGCAGGTGTAATGGCAGCACTTTCAGGTCATGAAGTTGAACAGAGCCTCTTAAAACCTTAACTGTTCCACTGTGAGGGCGACAGCAGCCTTCAGCGGCTGACAGCATAAAGTTCATAAAACCTGGTGTGTAAGGACTGTCCCAGTGGTGCAGAGCTGAGAGGACCTTTTTTCAAGCCTTTTTTACTAAGAGGGAAGGAGAATAACGTCTTTTTTCGTGATCCAAAAGACTGTGCTTAAGTTCTTGTGTTACATTAAGAGAGAAGATCTGAAGGGTGTTACCAAGAAAAAGTACTGAAAAGAAAAATATTAAAATGTAATTTTTGCTCTTGGTGTCTGAAGACTGGTCAAATGTTATTTTCAAAACTTCGGTGTTGTCAAGTAGTTCCTGAAACATGGGTCCTGGAGGTGGCTGAACAAGGTTCTTCATGGCACAGTTGTGCGTAAAAGTTTACACCCCCTCCTGCAGAATTTTCTAATTTTTTGGCCTTTTTTCAGAAAATATGAATGATAGCACAAAAACCTTTCTGTCACTTGTGGTTAGAGGTTGGGTGAAGACAAACAACTTATTAACAAACAACTGTGTTTACTCTTTCTAAATCATAATGACAACAGAAACTTCAAAAATGAACACATTTGTGTTCACTTTTGTGCATTTATCAGGCCAAAACCACCAGAGTTGTGTAAACTTCTTAACAGGGTCATTTTTGAAGTTTCTGTTGTCATTATGATTTAAAAAGAGTTAACTATATATTTTTTTTCAATAGATGTCTTCACCCAACCACTAACCATGAGTGATAGAAAGGTTTTTGTGTTATCATCCATATTTTCTGATAAAAGGACAAAAAATTAGAAATTCTGCTGGGGGGTGTAAACTTTTAACATAGAAACAAAGATCTGACTCATATTCATAGAATCAAACTTTAAATGGTCATATTTTCTTTACATGATATTGTTGCAGTGACCTGGGCTATGTTGACTGAAACCAATCTGATTGGCTGATTTCACAGCAATTTCAACTGAATATGTAGGGCAACCTAAAAAAAACTTGAAATAACTTCTTTGATGCTGCAGTGGTAGCATTTTCAAGAACTTCTCAGGTGAAAATGGAATAGTGTATAAAAACCTCAAAACAAACTCTTGTCTTGTTTTTGTTAATTTAGCAGGCACCTTTTGCAGCTATACTGCAGGGCTATATTTCTGTAGTAGCACAAAGTGGACAAAGCAGTACCATTGTGAGTGTTTTTTCAAATAATATTGTAAATATCAGAACATGAGGAAAACAACAAGTAAGAAGGCCGACTTTGAAGTTGTTTCAATAATGCAAAAAAATGTGAGACGGTCTGAACCATGCACTATGTACCAAGTTAGCATTGTTAACTGAAAGCAAGTCTCTCCCAACAGCAGCTGTGTTTCTCAAGCTCAGCCAAGCTATAGCTGGCATTCAGCAGCTATCTAATAGGAGTTGTGAATGTCTTCTTTCTTCTTAATGTGAGATAAAATTGCTTGATTGAAGAGATTTTGAGTTGAGCTTTACACATTCATTACACCAAAAATGTTGTTAAATCCTTAGGTGCAAAACATTTATATGTTTTAATTGAATTTGGAAACTAATGTCCAGAATAAAATGTGCTATTTGAGGTTAGCATAGAACATCGACTACTTTAAATCTTCTATCACAAATTTATTCCTCACATTGTGACAAGTACAACGCCTTTTATAGTTATTTTAATACACCACATGCATCAACATATAATAGCCTTTAATTAGAAATATAAATGTTTTCTGTGGGAGTACTCTAAGGAAGAGGTGTGATGTAAATCCCATTAGTCTTTCTAGACTTTGTACCTGTGGTATTTATACTGTGGAGTTAAATTTCATTATCATTCCCCCCAAAGAGAGTCAACACATTGTGAAAATGTCAGAGGATGAGCTGTGATTAAATATCTTTGAACAGAAAAACATGAATCTTCCAAAGTGTGATCCCACTGACATGACTTGGTCCTGCTTGGTTAAATCTACCTTTTTCACAGGCTTGTTTTGATATTTCAGCAACAACAGAGGGGAAAATAACCTTTACACCCCTCTTGTTAAACATGAACAAATCCCTCACTGTCAGAGTATTACAAACACCACAGGCAGCTCTCCCCTACTGGCTGTTTGTCTTCGTACTGACCTGAGCGTGCAGGTGGACATTTGCAATACGGTTGAGGGCAAACTTGTAGCCGTCGGTGCGATCCTCATTGATGTAAGTGGCAGCCAGACGAGAGAGCTTCTCCACCGCCTTGTCATTACAGGGGATGGGTGAGAGTTCAATGGGCGACAGTCCAAAATTTGTGCAGTGCACGCACACAGCCTGAAAGGATACCAGTGAAAATAGCAGTAATAATGTGCAGATGGATTTGTCCATTGTGGCAGATTTTCAGGCTGGAGCTAAAGTCAGAGCTGTTCTTAAAGTGAAGTTTGTTCTCTTGTGTTTGCTCTCGGTCTCTGCAGTGACTTTTGGAATCAAAACAGGACGGAGATGTTGAAATGATGCCAAGGACAAAGTTTATTTGATGGCGGCGGGCTTATATTTGTGAATGAGGGTGATTTATTTAACTTGGGCAGCTCTCAATCCCATAGAAAAACTGAGTGAAGGACAGACATTTCATTCATAATTCATGAAAGTCAGGAAGCATGGAGAAGTTGGGTAGGGTGCCGTGCATTAGTGTGGTATTAATGCATTATGTTTAATCCTGGAGAAAAAAAAAGCCAGACGAGTATTTTGGAGAGCTAACCTAAAATATGGTAACCAAATTCTAAAAACACAAAAAGGGACTCCCCCCACCAGGGCCTCTTGGGGATACAGGCCCCCCCCCAGCCCAAGGGCTGGAGGAAGTTTCAACTGGTCCTCAACTTTTCAGAGTTTTGACTTTATCAAACGATTTAGACTTTTATCTCGAAACCTCGACTTTTTATCTCAAATTTCATCTGTCTAAACTTTGATTGTAGTAGCTCAAAATTTTGACTTCATCTTAGAATTTTGACCTCCTATCTCAAAATGATGACTTTTTCATCTAAAATTCCAACCATTCATCTCAGAATTTGACTATTGGTCTCAAGTTTTGACTTTTAGTCTTTGCACCACAAAATTTTTATTCAACAAGAGCCAAAAAGATTCCCAACAAAACCAAGTTGTTGTTTTTTTAAACTGGCCGAAATGGGCTTCCATAATAATGCCTCACCATATGCTTAAATAAAAGGAAAAATATATCGATTTATCCTGTGCAAAACCATAAATAATGCTTTGAAATCTTAGATAAAGTTGAATTAAGATTTTGAGGCATTTGAATTTGCAGCTGACACAAAGGTGACAGCTTTGCAGACAGTACACCAGTGCCACCAGTGCCTCCCTCTAGTCACAACCATGAGGAAAAGAGGGAACTACTGTAAATCTGTAAAAGTGCATTTCCACTTCAGCATTTTCTGTCTGAGAGCACAGCTTTGCAAGCAGTCAGAGCATGTTTTTCTGCATACTCCACATCTTGACAGCTTGGTGCACCAGAATAATGCCAGTATCCCAGCACAGCGCCTCTTATAAATATCAATGGTCTGTAAAAGCTGAGACAAAGCCAGACATTTTGGGGAATTTTATAAGATCCCCCCCAGATATAATGTTTCGATCGAAAAGAAGGACATGTCCAGGCAAAAGAGGATGTTTGGTCATCCTAACCTAAAACATCAGCTCCCCGTGTAACTTCAAAGATTTTCTGTGTGGGTCAGACTGTGTTGCTGTAGTTTGAGTATCTCACCACAAGGGTTCACTGTGAGTCTAATGTGCAGGTCTAACTGGAAATCTGGTTGTCTAGCATGCAGAAGTGGGTAATGGTCACTGGTATCAGTTTTAGGCTCAGAATTTCTGCTGAATCAAAATCCATCTCCTCTGATTTGCATATTTTATATCTTACTCCAACTGAATAAACTCAAATGTTGAAAAGAAAACAGTTGATGATTATTTCAGCTGGTCCACATAATTCAATTGTTTAAAAAAATAGATTTCTCTTTACTAAACTTAAGTCTCCTACTACTAACAATAATAATGGAGACCTATATGTCATTTTCTTTTCACGAGGAAAACTGAGGTGCATGATGTGTTACAGGTGAAGTTTGCACTATTAGGGCGGTCAGATTGGTTCCACTGTTCACAACATGATCGATTAATGTCTGCAGTCATGGCCAGAGGAGCCCAGCACTATTAATCTCAGTCTGTCAAACATTGATTTAAGTTAAGATATCTTCAAACAGAAATTTTCTGGGAACAAAATCACCTGCTCCAAAACTCTTTGCATCTGACAATGGAAGAGTAGATGGTAAAATGTTGTGCTTACTGCAATGTGGCTGTTGGTCTAAGACAAAGTCTCTCACTGTCTTTGTGTTGGGGTAACAGAGAGGGTAAGAGCTGCAGGGGAAAGATGTTTTTTTTTTAGAAACTTCCCTTTTTTTAATCTTAGAGGAGGTGTCAGTGCCTCCTCTGCCTCTTATGAAACATCTGGACAACTGACAGAGAATTTGCCGGCAAATTTGTTACACGCCATCATGTCCTCAATGAGTTGACTTGAAAAAACCTGGGTCAGTCCCTCACCCCTTATACCACTACCTTTTCAGTTCAAAACTTCAGGTCACTTAGATATTTTTTGGGGGGTCTTGTAAACCAGATATTTGCATTTTGATGCTCATTTTTGAGGCAAGTGACATGACAATGGTGTCTCAAGCGCCCTGATCTCAATTCAGTCCACATGTGGAAAGCAAGAGATGTACAAACATTGAGTAATGCATTTCTGGAAATAACATCTCCTCTGACAAGATGGTATTTTAGTAATCTCTGTTCAAACACACATGTGATAGGTATGAAACCCACTTATGGATGCATTTCCACCACCTCCATTCATATCCACACCAAAGCTGCGGGTCAGACCATGATGATCGTCAACCACTAGCCTCGGTCAAAGTCTCAATAAGTTCTCTGCTTCCTTGGGAGACCATATCATTTCTTTAATGACCAAATACTTTCAGAAAAAATCTAGTTTTTTAAGGTTACCAGAGGTCACAGACTGTTTAAGACATTAACATCATACTCCTGACATCATACTTTGGTTGGTTTACCTCCATGGACTCCCAGAATTGAGTTTTAGCATTTGACCCTCTCCATGTTGACTTTTTGGGGGTATGAAGTAAACGTAGAAAAGTATTCATACAGAAAATGAACACCATAGAGTGTGGAAGAAGATTTGACATTAGTCGACATCTGATGGCAGATGAGCCAACATCTTCCCATAGTCGCAAGGAATGAATGGGGTTTGAGGCACTTTTTAATTGGCTGCCCTTTTGATAAACCAAAGGCTTAATCTCCTTCTTGGACTCAGTCGTTAGCTGAAACATGAAACTAAACATGGTAAACATTCTCTCTAGCTAAATATTAGTCATAAGGAAAATACTGAGGTACAAAGTGAGGTAAGCATTTAGCTCAAAAAGCTGCTATGCTTTAGTTCACTCTTAATTTGCTAGCTCTAATTATTGGAACACTAACAAACGCAATTCTTATCAGAGGAAACAGTTTGTTTATATTTCTCTCTACACATTTGTTGTCTTCAGTGGTTATTGCACTGATCTATTTTTTAAAATATTTTACTCCAAATTGCAGGCAAAGCAGATTCTTTTGGGAGCCATCTGTCCAGGGATAATCATTTAACCAATTTCAAAGATTCACTGAACCAGGTTCAGCCCTCTGCAGAGACTGCAAGAGAGAGAGGGGGGGGAGAGAGAGACTCACTCAGCAGAACAAATTCTGCTAATATCAGAAGAGAAAAAAGAACTGCCTCAATGTGGTGTGTCTCTTTGTGTGTTTGTGTGTGTTTTCATACAAATGAATGTGCACTTGTGTTCATCTGTGTGCACATTTGACCGTGCAGAGCCTCGACCGCATGCGTCAGTGTTACCAGCAGCTAGTTGTGTTGCAGCAGAAAAGCAGAGGGAGTCTGTGGGGGAGAGATAAGGACGGCGAGGCTGCTCCAAGGACCCGCTACCAGCACACAACGCCAGACCCAAGTTAGACAAACCTCCTTTGATGTGAGCACACAGTAATCTCCCCTTCTGCTCGCTGTGCAGGGAGATGCCACGCTGTAGTGATGCCCAGGCCCTGATAGGACAGGGCTGCTGCCACCAGGGTTCCCGCTGTTCACTTTGTACATCGACGGGCCTATTGAGGGAGAAAATGAAGGGAGAAGAGAGGAGAATTAAAGCCCAACGTGGTCTAGATATTGTCCTAAAAAGGTTTATTGGGGCTTTTTTAGTTGTTCTACTCTGACACTGTCTGCATGATGTTTATTAGTGTTGTTTCAGCTGGGAAATTCAGTATGGCATGGTCTTAAGCTGCCCTACTTTGCCAAGAACATGTTTTTGGGGAAAATACTGGCAGAAATCCCCTCCTGTGCCACATTGCCAGCCAGAAAGACAGCACAAGAATTGGTTTCTTTACTACCAAGCATTTTAAGGAACACAATAAGACCAGCACTTTTTCTCCTCTCTTCTTTTCTAAGCACTTTCTACCTGGGATTAGTGTGTCTCAGTCGGAGTATTTGTATTTTGTCCGTTATCATTACTTTGTCTATCTCTCACAGATACATGCAAATGAATAGAGCAAAATTGCAGGAAGGCAACTGAGCCTTTATCTTTTGCAAATCATCCTCTTTATCTCCATCTCACATGCTATCTTTGCTTTTGTCTTCTCTGACTCTCGATTCACCGTCTCTCTCTCTCTCTGATTTTTTTTTTCTTTTGCAAAAGATGCTGCTGGGATTTCTTTCTTATCTTATTGGTCACAGTCTGCACAGAGAAGAGAAGACATTAGGATGGAGAGAAGGAGAGTGAGAAAGAGGGATAATTCCCCTCACACTTGATTGGTTTCAAACTTTTCTCCCCTATAAGACCTGGCTCCTGCACTGTTGTGGCCAAAACACAGACACTGATGCTAAAGTCATTAAATTTCACTGTAATTGGTCAAGCTATGAGCTCAAGTTAGCCAGGCTTTCACAGCTGATTGGTATTCTCTGCAGCAGTGGTCACAAATCCCTGTTGTGTTACTTGGGAAAAGTAGTCAGCTTTCAACCCTTGTGTTTTCCTGTCATGTTTTCATTCTGCTTATAAGAACATGACAACGTGAGGAAGTTTCACATCTAGATGATGAAGATGAAGATGAAGAGAGGAGACACCAGAGAGGAAGACAATGTTGATCATTGAAAACTTGTAAATACAGAAGGTTATAAATTTCCTCAGGAGACCAGTTACATGGCTTGTATTTAAAATGTAGTTACACTTTGGAAGAGGTGCACATTTGGCTGTATAAAGGCACAGATTTGACAAAAAAAAAGGTATTGACCAGGTTTTAGTGGCAGAAAAAACAACTTTTCAGATTTCATCAAAAAGTTGTATCGTGCTATTTTATATTATTATATTTTAATACCTGAAGCCCCTGAGGGGAACTCTGAGCACATTTTGAAGTAGACCAACACTAACATTTGTACACCAACAAAAGCAAACTAGACTGAAAGCTGAACGTTTTATGATTCATTCAGTGTAATAACTGACTGATAAAATGTCTTCTGGGTTACAAATGTCAGGTGGACAAATTGAAAATGTGCCTTTTTTCCACTTTTGTACCGCAAAGATTTTCATTGAGTGATAGATTTGGAAAGATTTTATGTTTGGAAAAAAAACTTTGCACACACAATTCCACAATATAATTAGTAAAATGAAACAAAAGGGTAAGAAAACCTTACGATTAAAAAACGAGAAGATGACCTGGAGTGGGGGGGGGGCAAAACCATCACATACCAACAGGAGCTTTAAGAAGTTCAACATGTTCTCAGTTCGTGAAACATATTATTTCTTTTTAAACATATTTAAGTAAGGACAAATCTATTTAAAAAATAAATAAATAAAACAAAAGCAGACTGTAAGTCGTCATGAGGTTCAGGTACTTTCTGAAAGTATTACTGTAAATGATGCTGTGAGATTAGGGCTGAGCGTGAGTCACAGAGACAAAATACAGAGGACCACAGTCATGTCAGGGTGTATTATAGAAAGCTGGAGCAGAGATGATGAGGAGCAGTATGAGAGACTGGTTCAATCACTGAATGTGATTGAAGTGCCATGTGTGGTACTCTGAAATTCAAACCCTCGTGCTGCATGCCCACTCCTCATTTTACCTCTTCGGCCAACTCTTAGATGTATCATGACCGATCACCTGCTACCCACCTTGGACCCTGGCTGGACTTTAGAGCCGGGCATTCAAATAAACAAGAAATTATTTGGCAGCCATATTGTGGTGATTTGGAAAATCTTCCAGTCTTTTCTCGGTCTTTGTCATTTATGTGCTAACTGGACTTATCCTGATGTGTTTGTAGGTAGGTGTACTTGGACAAAGTCTGTCAGAAATGTAAGTCACTCACACACATGTGATCCAGAATTTTTGGGAATACGACGCCAAAAGCATGAGGCAGTAATGTTTATAACTTGATAGATTATGAAGACACAGAGACCCACACCAAGACAACATTTTTTGCATTTAGATGAGCATTTTGTACGAAAAAATGTGCCTACATTTTTATGGTGGCACCGAAGGGAAAAACATGACAATGAAAAAAGAAAGGACAACAACTTAGAAACAGAATAAAATCAATTTAGCTTTTCCTTCAAGTCAAAAATACAGATGTTTGTGCATTGGTCCATTCAACAACAATTCTTGTCCCAGTCTTGTTCCTTTTTCTTTTTGTTTGTGTGTTTTCTTCTTTTTTTCTCTCGTCTATGTGTGTATTTTGCACATTTCCACAGATCATTTTTTTCATTATGCATTCGGAGATGCGTACACCAAACTTTTTCAGAAATTGTACAAAGGTACAAAGAGGAAAAGTCTGTGCACGGTAAAAAAAATAAATAAAAAAATGTTGCTGTTTGCTTTCACACATGCACATTTTGGGAGGGTTTTATGTGCGCTTTCCAAATTTGTAAATAGAGGAACAGACTGTGTATCCTCTTACAGACGTAACTTGATTACTTCTATCTTTTCTATCCTATATCCTCCGAAATGTGCAATAACTTGTTGGTATTATCAGGGTAATCTTACTATTCTCACACTCTCTTTGAATGTCCTCACCGTTCCCTTTGATTTGTTTGTACTTTAAACTGTCTTACAGCTATAATTCTGTAAAAAAAAAAAAAATCCCCTGCAGGACAAATTAAGGGATTATTGTCTCTTCTCTTAAATTCTGTAAACCTACATCCTTTCACATTGCCAGAAGGAGGCAATATCACCAGTTGCTAAAAGAGCTGAATTGTTGAAAGAAGATGGGCAACAGTCCCTGTTTCACAGAAGATTTTTCCCCCAGTTAAAAATAAATATGTTATTGATCCAATTGGCTTTTTCTGAGTCTTTGCACTCCACTTTGTTGTCTAGCTTACGTCATTCCAGGCTTAAAAAAAAAAACCCTGTGCCTGACTCCAGACTCCATAAGAGGGTTTCACATACCAGGAGTGAGCTCACAGTCACTGGATGCTGTTTTTTTCTCAGAGAGCCTGAGAGCACATGGCTGCCTGCCTCTGAGTATTCTTGTATCCTTGTACCCTTTACTGAGAGTGTGACCATGTGTTTTCATGTGTGTGAGAGGGGTTATACAGAAGTCACTGAGTCAATGCATGACCTTGTCTAACCGGCTGGGTATCAAACTCATGACAACTAAAACTTTTTCTGCCCTAAAGCCTATTTATACAGCCATACAGGCCTCTTTGAAGTCGGCACTTAAAAGCACCACTAACTCACCCTGGAGGAAGAGCCTGGCACACTAAGGATGCGCTGGATGTCTCAGCCGGCGAGTGTGCGTATGTGTGTGTGTGTGTTTGAGTGTGTGTGTGAACGTCTGGCTATGTGTGAGAATGTGTGTGTATGCTTTCCACCCTCTTTGAGTTTTATGATGACGAACCATTTTTAAACTTTTATATTTCTAGACTTTACACCTCTCATCCCTTTTATGTCCATCTGTTCCAACGTCTGGGCTGCACTCTTTGTTTTGAGGCAAGATGTTTTAATTAGCCATCATATTTTCATTCTTCTTTATTTCCCATATATTTCTTTTTTAAATAAATACTCCTTATTCTACATCTTTCCTGTTCAACTGTTGAGCTGATATATTGTTCCTGTGTCTTTTCTGTCAACAAGCCCCTGATCCGCTAGCCTACATTGTATCTTGCACTGCTTTATATACAACAGACTGGGGATGTCCTTGGCAGCACGCCATTTCAATTATCTTCCGCTTTCACTTTCTCTGGAGTAATCTTTGAATCTTACTGCTCTCCACCTCAGTCTCTGCCCGGTCTTTGAAAATCACTTAGCTTTTTTTCTCTCCCCTTAATGTCCATCAAATATTGAATCTGTTTTGCAGTTTTATTCTGTTTGCGTGCCCTGCTGCTGTGCAGAAACCTGCTGCTGTGATATTCTCTGACTTTAGATTTTGAAAAACATCAGTTTGTCTGTTTTTTGTTTTTGTTTGTTTTTTGTTTTTTGCTTTTTTTTTTGTCTTTCCTCCTGATTGATATGACACAACAGTGAGTCAGCTTATACCAGGATAATGAAAGCTTGTACATCTTTTGTTCCTGGTGTTTTGTTTCCTGGGGACATTTTTCTGGAATTTAAATCTCTCACAGCATATTTTACCCTCGTTTTTCCAGAATACTTAATGGATCACAGGAGAGCAGTAAACAACTTAGAGTAAATAAACAAAGAGGTTGACACTTATTGAGTCACTGAAAGTCACCCTGTGGAGATTTTTGACCACCTCTGGTGAGATGCAGCATGTTTTAATCACTAAATTACTTTTACCCCCTGACACACTGCACACATGGTATGTGGTTTTAACAGTTATTTTTATACACAGTGGCTGTAAATTCAGCACATCACACTGTAAGTGCTGGAATGACAGAGACTGGGGAAGTAAACATGTCCCATCTAAAACTGCATTACTTGTCCTGCTGCATTTTGACACAAATAATGTGCTTTGTGTGCAGTATGCAAGCATTTCTTATTCCACACTAAACATTAACCCTGTTTTTTCTTGCATATATCTCAGTCAGACATGCATCTGTTCGTCCTCTTCAGCAACTTTGTACAGTACCTTTAAGTTGCAGTTTCAGCTCACAGTCCTCTGCACAGCTGTGGTTATGTCACATGGAATATGTTTTTAGCTCTTCTTAAATCAGTCTTACTCTTGTACTGATGCCTCTTCATGACCAACATTGTAAAGTGCAGGTACTGGTGTCATGAGATTATTTGTTCCCAGACTCAGAGCTTTGCCTGATAAAAGAGAAAAATGGCTATGGACAGGATTTAACGAATCTACTGGAGTGTGAATTCCTCAATGCTCTTTGTTGACCGAGCAGTTAAGTCTTATGCAAATTTACCTTATTCAGACATTTAATAAGCCATCAGTGCACACAACCTGACTACAGGGGCTGTGAAGGTTAACATCAAACCAGGGCTTTTTCAATCAGAAGGTCCAGGAACTTTGAGTTGCTGGTAAACCGTTTCTGGGAAGCACATGGTCTCCGTGGCCTTTTGTTTAGCTGCATCAACCATGAACTGAGGACATGGGTCAATTATGCAATCAGGCTGGTGACATGAGGAGAAAAAAAGAGATTGCACTACACCCCTTTACCAGTAGAGGGCAGTAAGACAATGGTGAAGGCAAGTGGCAATCTCCAGAAAATATGAGACTGTGGAGGTGCTAAAATCTGCTGTGTGTGAGTGTCCGCTTGAGGCTGGCTCTGGAAATACTGTAAGTTATTTCAGAGGAAAAAAACATGTTCACAGCATGGTAAAATACATATCTTCCATCTAAATTGCTAGTTTTGCTGCGAGTTCGCCAAATCAGAGGCATAGCTCAGCTCACGTGACTGACTAAAACTGTTAGTGTGGAGACTCAGAATCAGACAGCGAATGTCACGGAGACTGTCCATCTACAATACAGTACATGGATGAAATGCCATTCAGAAAAAAGAAAAAAAAAACTAAAGAGGGAGGAGACAAGCTGAGCTTTGTGAGCAGCATCACCACAGTTAGCTTGTTAGCGTGGAGGATATTCTGCTTGTGCAGGTTGTGATTGTGCTTTATTGCACTGCAGATGGATAAAATGAATGCTAGTGGCTTAGCTGTTTCAAAAAACTCAAAACACTTATGATGGCAAAATACTAGTCCAGTGCTCTATCGTTCAAAGCATGAAGATGGCAATTCGCAGTTGTTTGAGCCAAAAAAAACTAGCCTGTTGGTTGACAACTTCCTTTTTGAATGCATCCTTCTTTAATGTCTTCAGATCGTCATAATCTAATGGGGATATTTTGACACACTTGTCCTTAACGTCCATAAAACCAAAGTAGGATGCATTCCCAAGGACTTCTTTTGTGTTTTTCTCAGCTGTTGCGATGTCCACTCACATGTTCAGGAGAGGGTCTTTCAGTTACAGGGTGATGCTGGTGGTGCTTATGGAAACAGTCTTTCCAGAAAAAATAACTTTCACATTTCCACCTCATGCTCATCAATACTTTTATTGATCCATACAATTAAACAACTAAGAGTTACACCAATGTAATCCTGTGTTTTCCTTGCATGCTTTAGTAATATCGTGGAGCAGTTTGGATATTTATAGGATAAATCTTGCAGGAACTCTGATGAACTTAAAGTGGCAAACATAACACATGAGTCTTCACCAGGTTCCTTTTACACCAGATGATAAGAACCACATTTAATCACCATTTCAAGGATGAAATAATTTTACATGGCATTTCAGCTGCCTAGAGGATCTCACTTGTCCTTTTTGAAGATCAGACATGACCTAATGATCAAGGTGTGTCACCCTCTTGATTTCAGATTTGGTCTGACTGTTCTGCGGTGTACGCTCAGTAATGATATCACAGTGTGTTTACCCACAGAGAATACCTCTGAGTCACAGTGCCAAGGTTAAGATGTGAAACCCTTTAAAGTCGACAAACGCAAATTTTCCAGCTGGTGCTTTTGTGCAGCAGTGCTCTTTTAAATCATGTCATTTTATTTCATGAGATGAAGACTATCAATCATGTTTTTGAGATGAGACGCACACCCTCAGTCAGAAACCCCAGCTCTCTTCACTTGAACCTCACCTTTCCTCTCTCTTTCTGATGGATTGTTCCTGCTCTGATGTTTGAATGAAGAAGGCTGTTTAGGGTGAAATAGAAATGCAGAACCTGACACCACTCCCACTCAGTCTGTCTCCTCGTCTGACTACCACTCTGTGCTTGGCTGCTTCTGACCAACTATCTGCCTGATTGCTCCCCCTCCTTTCTCTCCTCTTCTCTCCTCTCCTCTCCTTTCCTCTCCCCTCTCTCTCTCTCTCGCCCATCAGATCAGTGTAGCTCACAGCCAGTGAGAAAGGAGGTGTGAAAAGCTCATGCAGAGAGAGCAACCCCAGGAAATGGCAGCCAAAGAGTGAGTGAAACAGGGAAAGTGTGTCAGCCAGTGTGTGTGTGTGTTTCATGTCATTCTTCTCTCTTCTCCTTCCTACCTGTCTGATTCTTCTCACCTGAATAACTCTCAGCCTGACGTGTTTATAATGCATCCAACTATGGAATATTAAAACTTTGTTTTAGCCAAGAGGGAGCTGCTCTAAATATGCTGCAAATTCCAATAAATGGTGGAGCTTCCTCTCCTCACACGCATACGTAGGCCTAATATATAACACATTTACATTTAAGTGTAGGAGTTGCACATAATTTAAGAGGCTAAACATGAAATCAGTTTTAAGATGTGTGTGCTCTTGTGGCATCGTATAGCACTTTTGCATGTCCTCTTTTGGGTTGCACATGAAGGAAACATGAGCGTGTAGTCATTTCAACACTTAAATCATAGATGTTCCAACACTTTAAAGCTGCAGGAGAAGAAATGGAGAGCTGTGTCCTCTGAATGATATTAATAAGAGAAACACTTCTCTCTCTCACACACACATACACTTCAGTGGCTCCTGAGAGGAACAGTTCTGCAGCTTTATCAACCCTGAAATAGGAAGTGGTTTGTGGTATTAAAAAGAAATACGTGACTGTGGTAAGCAAGTAGAGGAGGGCAGAGTGTGTCTTAGGGGGGAGAGAGAGAGGAAAGGATGGCAAACAGGGTCCCTGTAATCCTGATTAACCCTCCTGAACAACACGATTCTGGAGCAGAGAATCATCACCTTTTTCACTCATGCACTAAAGGTCCACTTTATAAAGCCAGCTCACTGCTCTATAAAGTACTCTACAGTTATTAGAAAGTGGTTTCTGTCCATCTCTGAGTTTGGTGGATGGCTCTGAATACTATGAGTCTCAGCCTTGCTATAGAAAGTATGCACATCCAAAGCACAAGTCTGCAGAAGAAAAAAATAACTGGTATGCAAATTTCTGCTCTAATGTCAAACCAAAGAGGCTTCAAACTTGCGTAACAGCTTTGATAGCACAGCACTTATTTCTTTATAACACAACAGACAAACAAATTAAGTTGGACCAGAAACTTAAAGGTCTGTCTTTTCTGCACTTCAATGATTTTTGTTCTAATAACGATCCATTCTTCAAACATTACAAGCACTCATAATGAACAACACCTGTCGGTCTTATCTGTTCCTTTTCTTCACAGAGACTTCTAAGTGAAGAGGAAAAGTGAGTGCTTTGAATTTTACTCCTCACACAGAGGATGCTTCAACTTAAGATTTCTTCAGATTTCTTCAGATTGAAGGACATGCTGACCTGGAGGCTGACCAGCATAAAGTAGGACCATAACTCATCTTAGAACTCAAGTATAGAAAAATTATACGGGCAATTGAATTTCCTTGACAAATATGAAGTCTTGGTTATAAATGGAAGTACTTCTCTGGTGCCAACTTTTCCCAGATCAGATAAAAATTTAATGTCTGAAATATTTGCATCGTTCATAGAAAAAGTACTACACCTCAGCTGCACAACACAATGGGCCTGATCTACGAAAGGTTTGTGAGTATAAAAGAGTGCGCTCAAGCTGCTGGACTAACTGAGTGCACCATGGATTGCGCCTGTCGATTGAGCAAAATATAACGCGCAATCCATTTAGCGTGTCTGCCTTCATTAATATGCAGGAAATATGCAGCTTATCAGAGCATATAAAATACTGGGTGCAGGAGATGCAAAGTAAATTATCATCGCCCACAATGTGATTTATCAAACCTGAAACTGGTCTGTGTTTTTGCATCTATCATTGGTCCATTCGGAAGGCAAGTGTAAACAAGCACAGCATAATGCACAAATGGCTGCGGTCATTGTGGCAAGAAGGAGGCATAGGTGCAATGACACGAGAGAGAGAGAGAATACTCTGTGCTGTGTCGACATATTCGGACTGTCAGAAAAAAACGAAATAGTAGATACCGATATATTCTGCTCTCTCAACTCTCCATGACGTTAAAAAGTAGTACAAGCAAAGCCCTCATTTAAATGGGCTGGTCTGCATCACTTTTTTTACCTGTTATCAACAGCACAGCCAGCCATAGTAGATCATCTGCAACATGCCCACAGATTGCATATGCAGTTTTTGATAACACTTTATTTGACGCCTTTGTTTATATCACATTATGAATACATGTAGCCTATAGTGTCTTATAGTGACATTATAGCACTATATAATTGCAGTCATAAACATTCATAAATTACCATAATACTTTACAACAAAAATCATAACACACTATAAAGCATTTACTCATCACTTATAAGGTCAGGTATTATAAAATGTTATAACTGTTAGCAACTCACTGACAATGCCCACATAAATAATGCATTATACAGATATTTATCATATTCTTATAAATATCTTTATAACTATCATTATAAATACTCATAAAATACAAACATTTCATCACTTTACTTGAAGCACCCAATGACTATTTAGAGTTATTTATAAACACATTATAATACATTACACCAGTTATTACAAGACATAATAAAGAGTTTTAATACATGGCAACTGTGAAAATTATAATACCCTTTGATCCTTGCAACAAAAATTGGTTATCAAGGGACCAACAATCATCTTACAAGCCATTATAAAATGCTATATAATATTTAATGCTCATTGTTATAAAGAGTTATGGTAACTTATGAGTGTTTATAATAATAATTATACAGGTTTATAAGAATATGATAAATATCTTTATAATGCATTATCTATGTGGGTATTGTCAGTGAGTTGCTAACAGTTATAACATTTTATAATACTTGACCTTATAAGTGATGAGTAAATGCTTTATCGTGTGTTATGATTATTCTTATAAAGCATAATGGTAATATATGAATGTTTATAACTGTAATCATATTGTGATTATAATATCATTATAAGACATTATAAATGTATTTATAATGCTGTATAAACATAGGCATCAAATAAAGTGTTACCCTGTTTTTTAATTTGCACACACAGTTGAGGGCTCTTCATTTGGGATCGTAGTAGATCAGGCCCAATGTGTTGCATGAACTCCATCCAATGGTCCAATTACAGAGAAGTTGTTCTGTGCATTATCAAACTTGTTCCCCTTTTTCTTCTTTTTAGGTCTAACTAATGTGACATGCTGTGTGCTGTCAAACTAGTGCTCTCATATTTGTTTCAGCTTTCTGTTTTCTCTTCATCAAGTGTTTTATACCCCTCAATCACATTCAGTAACACACATTTTCAACACGCTGTAGCTTTGTGGTTGGATTTTCTTGCCAAAATTCATGTTTGAAGTCATCATGAGTTTCTTCATTAGCGTTTCGATTAACAAAGGTTTTACCGTCAGTTTTTGTAAAGCTTCTCTGGCACTGATGGCTCTATTATGAGAAGCTTAATCCCACATCTGTGAGAGAATCAATGAAAAACAAAACTGTCAAAAAACAGCCCGACCCTGAGTGGCTGTTAAATTTGCCGTTTGGGATATAAAAAAGAAAAAAAAATCACTTGAAATGATTTTCTTTCTCATGTTCAGAACAGAACACAAGGTTTTGACTCAAACCTGGACTCTTGAAGTGAGATATGACCTTAGTTTCTCTATAAGCATGTAAGACATTGCAGAGTGTTACTCTATCGTCCTGTTTCAAATCTAAAACAGCAAACATAATTATATCACACAAATCTTCAAATCCCTGAAAAACATACACAGCTCAAGTGTCAGTTATTTCCATTGACGCTTTGCTTGTAATGAATAAAACCAATGGAAGAGGTAAAGAAACTTTAGTCAACACTCGTCCTTTAACATCACCTGTACCATACAACCACAGCAGAGCAAATAAGACACGGTGGAGGAAATTAACATCAACTTGCTAACAAGTGGCTGAAAAAGCAACTAAAATTTAATAACATGATCAACTGATAAAGCCCGAAAAAAAATCTAATTCAAAAATAAACAACAAGAGGGATTCTTGCTGAAGGATAACTCATCCTCAAATAACAACTAAAAGGAGAAGCACTCTTTGTGGAGTTCATTCTCTTCTTCTCTAGATTCTTGGAGGACTCAATGTCTCTAATTCAAAGTGAGTATTAAATGGGTATGAGCCATTTCACTTAAGTAACAAAGACCTTCGAGCCAAAAAGAAGTTTTACAAACAATGAGTTTGGCTACAAATGAGTCCAAAACTAGAGAAATGGAAAAATAGCACTGAGAGGATTCGGCTTAATTTGTTGAGGAAAGGGTTTTTGAGATTGTTTGAAGAATTATGTGTAAAAACCTAATTGAAGAAGAAAATTGTGACCAAGTATTTGGACCAAATTAGGAGTAAAATATTGAGAATTCAAGAAAAAAGTTACAGAATTGGAAGAACAAAGCCACAATTGTAAAAATTTAGAATTTATTACATCTCAAATTTCACATGAATGAAGTTATATTATTGTTCTTACGAATGTGATAAAACTGAAAGACCACCATGATTTTGGGCCACAGTTATTTTTGCACTGCAATTAGTCAATAAATCAAAATGAGTTTGGAAAGTTATGCCTTTTTTACAATAACAAAACAACTTTATATTGTAATTGGTCACTTGATTCTCTATATTTCTATATTTTTTATCTTTGTGGCTATCATCTTCAATCAACGGAAATTACTGGTGGGTGGGAAGGAGCTAGCCAGGTGTATTTTAACATTGATCACATAAAGGTTGAACACCTGGATATTCGGGCTAATTCGGTTTTAGTTCAAAATCATGAGCACTTAAAACAAAGGCTGATTTGAAAATAATTTTTTTGTCATATTTCAGACCATCAAAGTGTGACCGCAGGTGAAGACATGAGGCCGGTGCAGCTCTTACAGTATTGTAATGAGCTGCAGCCATTATGTCTCTCTGCATGTATAATGATTATGTGTGAATGCCTTCCACTGTAGGGCTCTGTGTCGCTGGTCTCCAAGCTTTCACATCTGTCCAGAGCTTTGAAGTGGCAGGTGTGCCATCAACATATGACACACACTCATACACACACACCCACACACACAAACAGTAAAACAGCCAGACGCTAGCACAATGTTTTGAATAAGAGTGAGACACAGCTCTTTGTTGGCAGGTACAAAGAACATACACATTGTCGTTCAGGTGCTCAGGGACTGTTTTTGATTCTGAATAATCAGATTCACACATCTTAGGTTACCGAGGCTTTAAAGTACAAAAGGAAAAACAAGTTTAAACCCACGCGGTTGTCAGGCGTAAGTCACCGGGGATGAGTGTCGACTTGACTTGAGCTTCTCTACTTGTGTGTGAAAGACCCGATCTGACACGACTCCCCCTCCCAGTGGCACGGTGGAATTGTATTTCACATGAAAAAGATTTATACTCATGCACAAACACCCACACACATGCAAAGAGTCTTGAAATCGTGCTCAGGTGAGGTAAAGCCACAGCAGAGTTACAGAAAAGTCATTGAGATGTCACCATTCCATGTTCACTTACCTACATCAGCATGCATGTGTTGCAGAAAGTTTGACAAAACTGTTGGTTAAACAGAAATATTTTTTCTTCCCTGGGGCTGATGAAATGTAATCCTTGAAAAGAGTTTTCAAGCTAATATTTAGATTTTTCCAACAGCATGTGTTGTGTTATAATCCTCTATTTATCTTTCTTCACAAGGACACAGGAAGAAAAATAACAGCTGGAAACTTAATGGAAAAGAATAACCTAGAACAAATCTGTGCTATTTAATTTCCAGACAGTTTGATTGGCTTCTGCAGGCTGAAACAGAAAACAGTGTCTCTTGAGTTTGAAAGGCTTCATGTGGGTTTGGATAGAATGGGATAGTATTTGGGTGAGCTAATCCTAAGAATACTGTGAGACTATGTTGCCATTAAATCAACTGTATATGTTGTTTTTGACTTTGAACTTGATACATTTTCTAGCTCACATCTTAGCAAAAAACGTAGTGAGCGCTTCTCAGAAATATCCGACATGTCTCTTTGGTTATGATAAATTTGTACCTTTTAAATCAGTCTTGTCCATTATGCTTGTTGTATACTGTGTCGACTTTTAATTTTTGGTCACTTCCAGCTCCCAGGTTTTCCAGGGATGGTGGTGCTAGCTCTGCTAATGTTAGTCACATTTCCTAAACCTTTTTCTCCTCATGTACCAGCAGACTTGTGAACTCTGAGAGCTTTGACACTTTTCTTGGTGCTTTTAGCTTTTATGTACATTTACATGACTTGTGGAACGACTTCAGGACATCTCTACTTACAATACAATTACATACAGAAAAGAGTGGTGATTGAGTTTCTAAATTTCCTTGGACTGAAAATATCAATGCTGAACTTCTTGAACCACAGAAACTTAAAAAAAACTTTGTAATTGTTGCTAAGTAAGTATAAGTTCAGTAGAGTAATGTAGTTTCTATCATTACTCTTGACCAACCTTTAAGTCCTCTGGCAAACAATGACTCTTAAATGACCTGATGCAGTTTTATATAGGGTTAAAAGGCAGCCTTGATTCCAAAAATACACACAGAAAATACCCAGAAACAGTCCGACTGGTTTAATAAATAACTGCAGTCTAATTAGTTTTCCCGCTGAGTGTGTGTGTGTGTGTGTGTGTAGGGGCAGGATGGGGCTGCAGCGACAGAGTAATTAAAAGAAACACGTCTTTGATCTTAATGAGGTTTCTCCACACTTGCCTGTGAAAAAGAGGCTGTGTGTGTGTTAGTGTGTGTTCCACTGTATGTTTTTGGTAGGTGTGTGTATATGTGTGTGTTCATACTTTCTAAAAAAAATTACCTTCCTAAAATAAACCCTGTGTGAAATCAAAAGTAAACTCCAATTCTATGCCATTCTGTGTGCGTGTGTGTGTGTGTCTGTCTGTGTGTGTGCGTGTATCTCTGCCCGCTCTTTCTGCTTCTTGGTCACACTGCATGTCTATTCTTTCAAAATAACAGATTTAGGCCAGTGTGCAGAGGAAAAAAAAAAAAAAACTATTTCCACCATGCATTTTTTTTCTCTCAACTTTGTGACTAATTGACTGGAAGATAATTTGAATTCTGAGCGATGGCAGCAGGAGTCCACTCCATTCAGCGGTGAGATTGATGTATCTAAACAACACCAACAAACACGGCCCGCAATCACTCCAGAGGGGGTACTCCACTGAGAACATCATTACTGACTGTGTTGTCTGCTAAATCAAAGTAGCTCCCCTGGCTTTGATAAAAGAGATGGGTGCCGACTGGGGTGGCACTTTGCTGCTGGGTTAGCCAGATCACTGTTCACAATGAATACAGCAGGAATGTCCCTGTTTTCTGGTCAGACTAAAGTTAATGTCAAAGGACTGAAACATAGAATTAAACATAAGGAACGGTTCATGTGGACGTCTTGGTTGTTACACATCGGTCTGAACTGCTGGTTTGGAGCAAGAGGATAAACAAAGCGATATCAAACAGAATACAACACAGATGGAAATAAACTGCACAATACTATCAGACAGAATAAAAGATAAGAGTAGTGTAACTCAGTAGTTCAGTATTATTTATTCAAAGAGGCCTTTATCAAAACAGTCTGTTGACTTTGTGGAGAGAGACACTTATTTTACAGCCAGTTGATCAATAATCAATCACACAAGTGTGAAAAAAACAGCAGGGGGCAAACAAAGTCCATGATAGTTATATGCTTTTTAAAACTGATGGACCGAGTCAGCATGAAATCAACAATTGCTGTGAATGAGCAGTGTATTAATCCTTCATTTGAGAGTTTGATTTGATGGTTTTGTAGCAAAGAGGTGATTGTGTTTCAAATGAGAGGGCTGATTTACTTTAAGTAGTGACATCATCTCAAAGCTATCCAAGACCTGAAACCATTTTGTCCATGGGGCAGAATTCACAACAGACATTTCATACAAGGAGTAACAACAAACACTTAAGTATATGAAGCATTTACTTGCATTTGCTGCACTGAGTAAACAAAACATTTTTTTATGTAGCATGTTCACTCATCAGTCATATCTGTCTGTGTCTGAAGTCCTTATATTTGAAACAGCACTACATGCCACTAGCTAAGGGGCTGTTTACATGGAAACAGTGTCGGTCCAGTGATCAGGTGGCCTCCTACTTAAGGCTTGGATCCATTGCAATTGAGGCTCTGTTATTCATTAGAGGCTTTACTCCTGCGCTTTATTGTCCACTTGCTCTTTACACAGGCAACCACCTTTTTTTTTTTGTTTGTTTTGTTTTTTTGTTTAGTGTGTGGGTGTTTGTGTGTGTCCTCCTTTCGTGGCTGACTGAATAGAAAGTGAACAAATTAATTACTAGAAAGCTCTAGAACTTGGTTGAGATATTTCTTTTTCCATTCACAGAGCCTGCATCACATTACAACAATATATCAAAAAGACCAACTTCGCAGCTGATCTGTATCCCTTAAAATGACACAGAAGCNAAACATTTTTTTATGTAGCATGTTCACTCATCAGTCATATCTGTCTGTGTCTGAAGTCCTTATATTTGAAACAGCACTACATGCCACTAGCTAAGGGGCTGTTTACATGGAAACAGTGTCGGTCCAGTGATCAGGTGGCCTCCTACTTAAGGCTTGGATCCATTGCAATTGAGGCTCTGTTATTCATTAGAGGCTTTACTCCTGCGCTTTATTGTCCACCTGCTCTTTACACAGGCAACCACCTTTTTTTTTTTTTTTTTGTTTAGTGTGTGGGTGTTTGTGTGTGTCCTCCTTTCGTGGCTGACTAAATAGAAAGTGAACAAATTAATTACTAGAAAGCTCCAGAACTTGGTTGAGATATTTCTTTTTCCATTCACAGAGCCTGCATCACATTACAACAATATATCAAAAAGACCAACTTCCCAGCTGATCTGTATCCCTTAAAATGACACAGAAGCTTAAATACATGCAGGAATAAAGGTGAGGTCACCATCAGGTAACAGATAGGCAATATCTTCAGAGCTCTAGATTTTAACTCAGTGTTTGCAATGTTGGTGCTTGTTGAAGAGAGAGATTAGTTATCAAACAAAGAACAAGTCTCAGCAGCAGTTGCATCAGGGTTTGGAAATCTAGTGTTATAATTTTTTCTTGAGCAATATGCTGCAGTGGCGTGCATAGACTTTTTGAAGGGCAGGGGTGAAATGACAAATTAAAAGGCACATACAGTGTGAAATTTTGCCCAAGAGTTAGTTTATCAAGTTTTGACCAGCCAAGGGCATAGTAAAGTGTGTTACGCCAACCAAGAGAGCACCTAAGCATGTCTTTTGGCTCTCAAGACAGCACCTTAGCACTGGTTTTGGCTCCCAAGAAGGGCAATTTAGGGCTTTTCTCGCTCCCAATAAAGCACTTTTCTGTGTCTTGACTCTGAGGGGAGCACTTAAGTGCAGGTTTTGTACCCCAAGAGGACACTTTAGTGTATGTTTTAGCTCCTGAGGGGTCACCATTCATGAATTTTGACTCCCAAAAGGGCACTTTATCTCAGCTTTGGCCCCTAAGAGCGCATCTTAGTGTGTGTTTTGGCTCCCAAGAGGGCTCTTCAGCACTGGTTTCGCTTCCACAAGAGCACTTTTTAGTGTGTTTTGGTTAGGGTTAGGGTGAGGCCTTGCAGCTGTTTTTTCTGTGAATAGAGAACAGAGAGAAGAGCATAAGTAGTTAATGCTCATCACTATAGATGACCAAACAAGTCTCATGTTTGAAGTGCTTCTCTCTTATTTTTCTTTTTTTCTCTCTCTCTCTGCTCTTGTCATAAGTACTTGTTACCAAACACCGAAACAAACAAACAAATAAACAAACAAAAAGATAAGGGTTATGATAAGCTGCATCCACAAAAATCCAAACAGGTGTACATTTGTGAGGACTGATATGCACACTGAGGAGGTTTGATATTCATAGAATCACCCACACGCAGGCTATCTTTCTCAAACGTGTTAGACACACAGACACAGAAATACTCTCTGGGATTCAAACATGTCACTCTGTAAATGAACAAATGTTGCTGCCTCTCTGAAATGTGACCTTTCATAAGCACAGTCTGTTTTCTGTTTGCAGGACACACACAGGATGGGTGTCTTAATCAAACTGGAGCATTTGGTCCGGGCTGCTTTTGACAGCTTCAGACAGTTTCTCATTACTGAGCTGGCATTTAGCATTTAGTCATTTTAACATTCAGTTCCACTCCTGTCTGCTGAGTCAGAGCACAGTCTGTACTCTGCTACCTCAAAACACACGAAACACACTCTGCAATGGGACATTAACAAGGTTTGAAAACACTTAATGGAACAGTACAATCTAACAAATGGGCTGATTAGGAGTGTTTAAGAGAAGTATACACTGATATGAGAGATGAGGACAGAGCTTTTTGGTTGTTCATTCATTTTTGATTCATATTTTCAGTTAATCTGCTTTTGCTGGCTCTGATTTTAGTATTCATAACACACACATATTTTGTGCCCATTTCTGCTCTGAAAAATATCATGACTTTCTTCTCTTGTCCCTGAATCCCAAACGCAAACAGCATTATCAACAAGTCGCTCTATTCAGGCTTCAGAGCTGAGAAACTAAACTCACTCTGTGTGACAGCGGTAAACAAACCGGTCAAAAGCCAAACAAAAAGTTGGACACAACTAAAGTTCTCTAAATGGACAGGCTGTCCCACGCCAATCATACCCTCACACTTCTTTGAACCCCATCTCCGTAATTTTGTTTCGTGAACAATAGCTGGTAAAAAAAAGCGGACAAGAAGCTGATTACAAGCTTTCAGAGCTTCCATATCTCTCCCTCTGTGATTTGAAAGGCCACAGGAGTGAAATCGCTGCAACAATCATTGAGGTCAGTGTTAAAGAACAGCTCAAGCATGATTAAATTTTACTCTTCATTCCCTTCCTTGTCCTTCAGTTTCACATCATGTCCCAGAGCTCATTATATCTCACATTTAGAGGTTTCTTCCTGTTCCCACAGTTGTTTTTTAAATCGTTTGTTTCTGAAATAAACACAGTTTTCTTCATCCAAAGCTATGTAGCTTGTTTTAATACAGTTAATCTGTTTGTGTATTCTGCTGCAGTGTTTTACTCTTACACAAGGTCAGTTTACTCATCACAGCCAGATGAAAGGAGAGTCTATGAATCCTTCTCTGGTGTAGTTTTGCTAGACATTGAACAAAATAGAGTGCTACAGTTGGATGTTTACTTCTGCCAGTATACAACAGTATGAATAAATCAAGGAGCTTTTTTCTTAATCTTCAAAATGACACATTTCAGATACTATGAAGTCTCATTTTCACCAAGTGGTTCAGTTCAGTTTGTCTCGGTATGGCACACATTTTGTGGCATTTCCTTTAACTAAAACTAGGACAGGTCCCCAAATCACTGACCTGTGCCTTCCCACTTTTTGGTACCCTTCTGTTGGGGTGCCAGACATATTAATCTGACCTGACAAGGTGGAGCTAGACTGTGGTTCATTGATTGGTTGAAAGAATTATCACCACATAATGGCTGTATTTCTCCTCGTGACACAGCGTTCTCTGAAACAAAGTTTTATGATGCTTTTGTAACAAAGAGCCACATGCCATAATCATCAAAAAAGACACATTGCTGGAGGTGTTCCACCTTTACGCTTTGTTAATTGTGCAGCATCTCTCTTCTTCGCTGGATTTATTAGAGGCACACTACGTAGCAAACAGGTCAGGCTTAACCAATCCAACCATAGACAGTAAAAAACATTGGACGCCACGACCCTCAGCTCAAAGTAAGAGCCCCACAAAAAGTGCACCCCCTGGTGATTAGCTGCAGGTAAAAAAAAATCCTCATTTATTCCAGATAGGAAGTGGTAAAACATTGGAAAATTAATACATTTCATAGAAAATTTTCACACACCCGATTGCTGCAGTGATATGAAGATATTATTTGGCTGCATTGTGTTAGAGCCCTCTTTTTTTTGAGAGGTTGTTTTTTTTCATTAGACATTAAAAAACAGGGTTTTATGTTACATTTTGCAATGATTGACAGCTGCTGTTCTTGTGTCGTTTATTCAGGAGGAGTAAGATACTTCGGGAAAGAGCCAAAAAGAGATTAGATTTTGTTTGTACAATGGCAGCACCTGTGAATAGGTTCTTTTGACTTCAAAACTATGCAACAGTAAAAGGCATAGCCAAGCTGTCCATTCTATATACAGTCTATAGATCCAACCAATACCAAACAGTACAGATCCATACTGGACAACATGGTGGAAATAGGGCTTCAAGCAGATTCTGCAACTCTTGAAACAGTATGATAGGTGAGAAACAGTATAATTTCCTGGCAAATTCACCTAATTGTTGTTCCTAAGTGCAGCCTTTGTTTTTTGTACCACATTGCCACATGCAGTTGCAAGAATGAAAGTAAAGGCAGCGGTCCCCAAGTGTGTCAGTGAGATGGATTTTCCTCCAGCTTTTCCCTGCAGAAGCTAATTCCTCTTCTGGCTGACCAGCTGGGATGAAACCCTGCACAGAAATAACCTGTCCAACTCACTGCTCTGATCTGTCTCTGCTTCTTAACCTCATGGTGACTCGCTGAAGGAACACATATCTCTTGTAGCGCAGTTGTTGGTAACCCCTGCCTTTTCAGGAGCAATAATTTGGAAAATCCCACAGCTCTAAGGCCGTCTGCTTGCCAGGTAATGGGACTTTGAAACGACTACCACATGCTACCTGTGCCGCATGCCCTGCTGCTCCACAACACAGTATCAGGAGATTATCCCCTGGCGTACAGTAAATCCTTATCTTTACGCTGCAGTTGGGATTATTTCGCTCTGTGTCTTTTTGAGGTTCCAGGAGGAAAGAGAACCTGGTGATGTAATGGAAGCACAACCCTTTAAATAAGTGCTCTCACTCTCAAGCTGTTTTCTGTTTTGCTATAAAATCATCAATGAAGAAATAAAAACGGTAACTATTGGACCAATGCTGTAAATGTATTGATGTTTGTTTTATTGATCTTTGGTATTTTTTAAAAGATACAACAAAAGTTTTGGATCGTTTTGATCTGGAATTTTGTAGAAGTGAAAATAATTCTATTACAGCATGCATCATATGTCTCTGAGATTATCATTTGAAGTATTACTTTTTTCCACAGCCTTTGAAAACATGCATGTTTTCAAGCTTTGAGCCAAAACCAAGATAGAAAATGACCCACCAGAACAACCTGACACCCTCCTTTGTTTTCTTGTTTTTCTAAGTCTCCAAAGATTTAAAAAACCTTAGGGACCCCTCACATGACAATGATATTTAACAGTTTATTTTCATAGTTTGTAGACTGCAACAAGGTAGCTGAAGTAACAGACAACCAGATGCACACACTATCACACCTGTGGGTAATAAAGAGTGACTATTTATGTGACAAATTTGTCGTTATACTGTGGGAAGTTGCTGGAGTATGCAAAGTAATTCCTTGTGTGCATGGGGAAACATGTTCAAAATCCAAACAGTAAGAGGTGACAGCACCAATCACTGCACTTGGTTATAGCTCCTGGGATAGAGGAACCCCCTTAAGAGCCACAAGTAAAGGAATCTGAAGAAAGGGAGGGATGGACGGATGCAGAACTTAAGAATGAAAATGGGGAGGAGTTGGTTTGGTTTAATTTAGAAAACTGCTGGAAGAGGTGCAATTGAGCCATAATCTTGTTGTGGACCAAGTTTGAATTGCTGTTATTTAGTTATTCACTTTTTTGGCATATCATTTATTCAGTAAATTATTTTCTGGCAATTTTGTTTGAATGCATCAATAAGTTGTTTACCCTCAGAGGCTTTTTCATCATCTATTCACATTTATTTATTGCTTTTTGAAATAAATACACTTGGTCTCATTACTCTGGATGTCTGGTTATTCTTGTCCCCAGAGAATTCTGGTGGATTAAATTTAAAAAGGGAAAATACACCTACTACACCTCTTTCACTGGTACATGCAGTTAATTGGGAGAAAAAACCTGTAGCTGTATTTCTTTTGTAACCGAGTGTATGACTCAAAAAACTGGCAGAGCTTTACCAACACGAGCCAAGAAATTCATCCACCATGGCAGCACATCAGCTTCTGCAGGTGACACAGAAACTGTTAATTTCCACAGCAGGAATAGTTAAAAGCCGTGAAGAAACACACTAAATCAAGCCTGGAAGAAGAGCTTCAATCCAATATGCATAAAGTGCGCAGGAGAATTAGTGTATTTACCAACTTCCATGTGCACATGTGCATTCTAGTGTGTATCTCTGAGTGTGCTGCGCAGAGGGATGCTTGACTCCCAATAGATGTCATTATTTTCCACTTGCAAGCTCTCATCCCAGCATGACTGCAGAGGTATTTTTATTATTCTGTCTGTGTTATTTTCTGTGGGCTTGTGTGGATGAGTGTGCAGTGTTATGAAGGAAAGAATGAAGAAAGAAAAGGATGGAAGGAAAGAAGGAGGGAAGGGTTTTTTCGGTGTTCAAGTGTGAATGTGAGAGCCAAAAATGACTGAATCTTTTAAAAGTTTCTGATGCTTTCTTTAGCTTTCTAGTTTGCTGAAAATCTGGAAATTTCGATTTAAATTCCTAAGGCTCAGCCACAAAGACGCTTCGGTGCATCAAGTGTCAGAGTGTCAAGGGAACCAGCAGAAGTCACTGTCTCAAATACTATCTCTCATCTGTTTCAGGAGCAATCTTTTGAATTAGCTCCATGTGCAACGAGACTGTCTATCAGGTAGGCAGGCGGAGGGCTCATGTGCGGGAGACTTGGATGGAATTCAACCCAAGAGGGAAGAGATGACAGGATTAATTATATCAGCAAAAAAGCTCCTAGAATGTGTAAAAAGTGCTTTTGTGAGCTCTGCACCTGGAAAAAGGCAGCAGAGCATCTCTGTTTCTGTCAGAGTCTGATCAGCACCGTGGACAGCTCCCCTGCTCACAGCACCTCCGCTCCAGTCCTCATCCCTCACATTCAGCTTATTTCTGACCAATTAGTGCGAGAAGATAAATCAAAGAGGACTTTAATGAGTCTGAAACCTTCTCATGCGAACTGGTCCCTACACTGGATCCAGACTGCTGCAGAATTTCTGCTCAAAGGAGATAAATTCATCAGGACGAGGCCCCTCTGGTGGTCACCAGTTCACCAGAAAAATAGGAGCTGAAACAGAAGCAGCCTGGTGGAATCCAGCTGTGATCCTGGTCAAAAGATTTTACTTACATAACTTTATGGTTTCAAAACTGTTCACAAACAATCTGAAAAGCACAGTTAATACAAGCCAACTGTGTTCTGTATTACATACGGAAAAAAATAACTCTTTTTTTTGTCTTATCTTTGTTCCGTACTTATTGTCAGAGAGTGTTTTTCTTGTATCACGTGTCTCTTTTGTCCTCTGTGATCCTCTCTTGTTGATTTTTATGTATGCTTTGTCTTCATCAGTTTTCATGCTTGGCTGTTGGGGGAATTCGGGAGCCATATGTTGGGTTTCATATGTTATTACTGGAGCATAAATATTGCAATGTGGGTGTAGTGGGACTAGTTTACTCACTGAGGATGTAACTTTTATTCTGTAATTTGAAGTCTTATTTCTAATTCCAAATCTAAACGGCATGATGGTTAGTAGAGATAAACAGATTTGGTTTTTACAGGGCAGATTCCAATAATTATTAGTAGTAGTCCAAGAGGTAGAGCCAAAATAACTCAATCTAAAATTCATCTGTTATCATTTGATTATTGCTTGAACAAAAAAAGAAAAGAAAAGAAAAGGTCTAACCAGACAGGAACCTTTCTGTGTGGAGTTTGCACAAGCATAAAAATCCAATCTTGTTAGGTTGGGTTTAATTTCAGGTGTCTTAAATGGTTTAACTTGCATTGTTTCTAAAGCTTTTTATTGAATATCAGCAAATAAAGAAAGAATAACAAATTTGAGTTAAAGATCCTGTGAATTGATATATCTGGTGATGTAACAATAAATGTGCATTTTAAGGGAGATGTTTCTACCAATTTCAAACATCCCACTAATGATTGAGGTTTTTTTAAAGAGCATATCTCTGATCTAAGGAGTTGAGTAATGAATGGCTCACCCATCTCATATTTTTCCTCCAACTATAACTTTGCCCCTTTGAACTACCACAGCCTCCTCTTTGACATCATTTAAAGATACTCAACTATAAAACCCATTCTTGCAGCAAATGAAATCCAGACAAAATGTCAGAATCTGTATTTAAATTCAACTGAGTTTCACATCATTTGTATTTTAAATTCACTGGGCAGAATTTAGGGATATGAAAAGTTTGAAATCTCTGAAACTATGACAATAGCTCTGACATGATTAGTGACCAGGATCATCACCAGCAGAGAAAGTGGTGTGGTTAACCTTTCAGGCGACCGGTTTACCAAGAGGAGTTGGACCAAGGCCAAGTTCTTACCAGGAGCCTCCTGTAGCTGAAAGGTCATGAAGGCTCAGCCCCATCTGAGGTCTACATGTGTTGATCAGCATCACAGGATCCTCCTTCATTCAGTGGTCTACACGACAGTCTCCAAAATCTATTCTAAGTCAAGAAAATCAAATAGCCTGACCAGCATTGTACCTTTACATGATGCTTTATTGACATCTACCAACACTTTTTTCGTCTTATGAAACATCTTTTTACTGACAAACTGAATACACTGCAAAAAAGTGATATCTAACTAAGAGTCCGTCTTGTTCTGGCAAAGAAAATATTTTTATCCCATCTGCAGATTTTGTTTACTCATTACAAGCAATTCAGTCATCATTTCTGTTTTTAAAAATCTTGAAATAAGACATGTTTCTGGGCTTGCAAGTTGAATGTGGCTTATATCAAAACTGAAAAGACAATTCTGACCAGAAATGAGACATAAATACTTGCTTAGATTTCAGTTTTTGCACTGTATAAACTTGTATGTAGAGTGAGGGTCAGACAACACAGAAGCCATGTTACATTGCTTCCTCAAACACCTTAAGCAAGTGGTTATGATCAATGAGTCTTCCTCTTTAAGTAGTTCAATTGAGCGTTGAACCCTAGTCCTTTATTGTCCAGGGACCCAAGCTTTGTCTGATGTGCATTTTTACTTTTTCTTGCTATTTGGGATGATAAAGACCTAATAAGCAAACTAACTGACAGCTGTCTTCGTACAGGCTATTGGTGTTGTGAGCCAGCTCTTAGTTTTTGGTTATTAGTGTGACTGTACATAACTACACAGTATTTTCTGTAAAATGGTTATATTGTTGTAATACCACCACAAAATGGCAGGGGCAGTTTTCCTAAATGTAGCTCATAGGTCACAGTCTTAAAACATGAAGTATCATGAGTCTTAAAGGCAGAAATGTTAAGTCCACATATGTGCAGGGTCTTAGGAGGTAAATTTTGTTGCAAGTCAGGAATAGACAAGGACAAAATTATCAATGATTGATTGTGTTTTTCCACTTCTTCTCCTTCATCCTGGTCTGTTTCAGTAATTTTACATGGCTGTTTATTATTTTTATTGAGCAAATAAACCCTTTATGTGGCATCAAGGTCTATTTTTGCTGCATAATGCATCTTTCCCTCTCTTCCCACACAGATTACATGAAATAAAGCTTCTGTTTCATGTCAAATAAAGATTATGTCCTTCCTTACTTTATTTTAGTTGGCTGTAATTTGTAGGTGCCCTGTTTTCACATCACGTTTTTAATGAGCAGCAAAAAAGAGCAAAGCATACTTTAACACACAGGAGACTCAAGACTTGACTCAGACTTAAAGTTGAGTGACTCAGCTACAACGTTGACATGAAGCATTACTCATTTAATGATACTTCTGTCAGTAGATTATTCATTCCTTTGCATTTGCAAACACATGAAACATTTAAGGTGTCTTTCCAGATGACTTTTTGACATAAAGATAAATCAAATGTAGTCTGAAGTATGAGATGTCTGTGACCTTATAAACTTTGACATTTGAGAAACTTTAAGTGACTCTTACCATCATTGCACCAATTTAATCTCTGCTTTGGTTTATTTATTAAATTTGGACATAATCTACACAAATTTGGTCTCAGTGCAGGATAAATACATGCAGAACTGTTTTGGCCTTTTAGCTTTTGCACTTACTCTCAACTCTAGACCTGCTTCAAAACTGTGTCTAATTTGATGCTGAGTAACTCCCTGCAGTAGAGACAGAGAGATGGAGAGAGAGAGAGAGACTGGGAGGGCAGAAATGGAGAGAGCAGTCGGCAGAGAGACACATAGAAAGTGAGACAAAGGAAAGGGAGAGCGGCAGACAGAGAGAGATGGATAATGAGGACAGACAGAGCTGAATATTTCTCCTCTGGAATATTTCACACTTCACATAATATTTCATTCGTCCCGTCAGAACCCTGGGCCCAAGATCCGACCCAGGGCAGACAGATTGACAGACTATTTTTCATCAGCCATGCTTTTCCACCCCAGCTCCTGCAACTGTAAACCTCTCCCTAAATGACTGCCATAAATCCTCCACAAATCCACATGTATTTCTGCCATATTTCTGGTGACAGCTGATTATTTCTGCTGCCGTTAATGTGTGTGTTCACAACTACAGTGTATTAATCTCAGTAACATAATCAAATCGACAGAGCCATCATCGCTTAGTGGGGGTGTAATGATTCATTGTTGTAATGAATGAGAGGTCATTTAGAAATCAAAATAAGTTTCCTGACCTGGAAAAACTCAATAATTACTTTATAGAGTCCCCTGTGATTGATAAAATCATACATTTAAAAGATATACAGCATGTAATTACTTTGGCTATGGCTATTATTCATTCATAGAAGCTAGCTAATGTTGCTACATCAATCAAGAAGCAGTTAATGTTGACAGCAGCTGCTGGTTTTACATTGATAAGTTTAAAAATATGAATTTGAAATTGTTTTCATGAGAGCAGGATGACCATGGACAAATGATTTCACAACATAATTGATTGGTCTGCTGTTGCAGGCCAATTGTACTCACATTAGCATTCAAGATGATGTCTCCGAAATGTATCGCTCCTGTCCTCTATGCTTGAAAACAACAATCTTGAAATAGAAATTACAAAAATCCAGATGAAATTGCAAATTTCCCTACTTGGATTGCTAATGCTACTCGCCCTGAGTAATAAATAGGGAACTTTGGGAAAGTTTGATGACTCATGTTTATTTCCCCCTTTCCTTGACTTAGTTGTTAAGCTCAATGAAGGAGTCTATGTTTGTCAAAAGAGCAGTCATCTTTTCTTTTTAAACTAAATACCGACTTTAGATAAGCACTTCCTAAAATATGAGCTATCAAACATGGATTAAAATGACAAAATAACTTTAGTGACAGGAATCATATTTGAGACTTTTTGAAACTTGTATTTCAAGTTTATGGTCCATTGTTATACATGCTTTCATGTGTTTTTCTTTTTTTTTATTCATTTATTTATTTTTTGTACAATGAATTCATCTCTAAAACATAAGGCTATCAACATCATCTACATATTTCTGATTTATTATTTCGTTATCACAGATAATTTGGCCTAAACCCCCATAATTTTCTCTGGCTTTTGTTTCCCCTCAGCCTGCAACCCAACAAACTGAATTGATGATTTAATTTTGTTCTTCTTGGCCTTGGAAATACTAAACTAGAGAGAAAGCTTGGTACTTCGCCTGACATGCAATTTGGACAATCATGTCCTCTCTGTTTTGTTTTTATGGTTTTCGAAAGGCTTTAACAGCAACACTCAACTGTCCTTCAGACTCTTACCATTCAGAATATTTTTCATACACAGCGGATGTAAAGATTCTAAAACACTGAAACCTAAAGGGACGGTTTTAAAGAGATGAACATGTGTTTCTGCCACAGAAATCCATTCCAGAAATCTGGTATAGCAAAGTAAGATGATTATAATGATGTGCTGCTTCTCTATAATGACCTTTGACCTTCTTTCTACTCTTGAGGCCATAATACCCCCAGAGTCTTCATTATACTGAGCTGGAAGAGCAGAATTAATAATCCAGTTTTCTGAGCGTATTGCTGCGTTTCATCCTGCAGCTCCAATCTCTCGCTGAGGAGAGAACACACTTGAAAATTTTGGATCTATTTAGTCATCAGTCTTTGCTGAACTATTTGTGCGTCTCTCGTCTAATCAGTGTAAACACATGACACCATGGTGGGGATGATTGGTCATTTGATCTTCACACTAGAGGTGCTGCCACTGATTATGTTTCTCCAAATTAAAACCACATTTTCTTCAGACCAATAAACTTTAAAGCCTTTTAACAGGAAGTTACTCTTCTTCTCACTCCAAACGATCTTCCCTCCTCATCAAATATCTCCCTGCTTTTTACTGAAGAGGATAATCAACTAGAAAGTGATTTTCCATCTGTCTGTTACTCCTTCTACCATCTGCCTTTGTGAGTTACTCTCAAGCATTTATTTGTTTGTGCTGGAGGAACATTAATCTCATCCTGGTTTGTGTCAAACACATCTCTTGTCAAATTTGACCCAGCATGTGATCGAAGCTGCCAATCAGTTTCAACATGCTCTCTCATTCATTTATGGTTAATATCCTCAAGCAGTCGGCCAGATTCAGGCTGATTGCAGTCGAATGTTGGTGCCCCCATCTCTCTTCTGGCTTCATAGGACCAAATGTTAGCCAGCACTGGCTCGTGTTTCTGCCAGGTTTGGCAAAGATGTCGGGGTGCTGAGTTTGGCTGAGAAACAGCTCCAGTTAGCAGCACTCAAGCTGGTGTCAACACCTGGAAGAGGACCAATAAAACCTGGGATGATACTTGGATATGATTCTCTTAAGTCTGGCACACAAGCAATGTTGGCCTTCAGGGTTGAAAGCAGACAAAAGGTACATGTTTTCAAGTAGATCTGCTAAGTATGTCCTGTGTTACTCTGATCAGAAGAGAAATTCTATTTTTATCGAATAGGACGAAAGAGCTTTGTGGTTCTCTCTCTCTGCAAAGATCACCAAATTGTTGTCATGCACCTGCTCTGTAAATGATAAAAACCTGTGACCTTAAAGGCTTTGCGGGGGCTTAAATAGTGATGTCAAAATAGTATTACTTTTTTACATTTGCATGTTTATAATTGTAAAAATCAAAACAAGGTTATAATGCATCTTTTGTATGCATCTTTTCTTTTCTTTTGCCCTGCCCTTCAAAATACCTGTGCCTGCCCCTGACAAATAAATGCATTACTTAATTGCTGTGCATCTTTGGAAAAGTTGTCTCGAATAAAGAAAAGTAGTTTTGCATCCACAATGAATGCATACCTTGTCAAGAGTCATTTCTTTATGACACTTGTTAATGATGCTCATGGGAAACAGAGTCTTTCTCCTGATTCCTGACTTATTTTGATTCATCACAGATTCCTGAGGATGGATTTTATAGTGCAGACAGGTCTTGAAACACTTCCTCTCCTGTGTTTGATGATAATTGTGTTCATAACATAAAGTTTGACCTCAGCATAAGGTTTAACGTCATCTATCCTCTCAGTAATATCCCTGTTTCCTCTTTTTCTTCTGTTGAAGATATCTGTGACTTTGTAGCAGCTCATTTATGTGCATGACAGTGTTGGTAGAGCACGCTGTTCAAGAACAATACCAAACAACAGAGAGCCCCTCTTCAACAATCAGTGTCTCCAGTCAGGCCCTCGGCTGAGCTGGTTAGTAAGGAGATTCTGTTCTGGAGGTTAAATGAGGAGAAGATTTTCCTTTTGGGAGCAAACCAGGCGTGTGCTCTGGCTTCTAACCACGTGAAATATTAACAAGGCTGGGACTGAAGAGCGGCTGCACAGCCCTGGCCTCTGCATAACGTCAAGACTGAGACAGAATAAAAGAAACTTTGAGGATGAAGAAAAGAAGAGGAGGGAAGCTGAAGAAGAACCGATGCTTTCTTTAACTGTGATGGCTGCAGAAAGGATTGAAATTCAGAGGAGGAGAATCTGGATGACTCATGGCTGAACTCAGTCATCCGACACCTCTGACGAAGTGTTCAGCAGGTAATTAATCACTAATTTCAAACAGATTATAATTTCAAGCAACCTTCGGAGCCGCCTGCTGCATGTGAGTCAGACTGAGCTCAGCACAATGTGATGCAACAATCCTGCAACGTCGACTCACAGAGGGAAACATGCAGAATACCCTGCTTAAGTATGCATCTCTTGTATTTTTAATCATTTTCCTAAATTATGTGTGAGTTGTGTAAGTCTTACAGCGGGGTTGAAGTGAAACAGGAGCGGGTGTAGACTCATTTCTGATGCTGCACAGTCGCTGCCTCTTTGAGAAGCAACAATGATGCTCATATCAGCGAAATTGTGTGCTGTTTTTACCACTTCAAGTCGAGAGCTGAATTCAGATTTGTAGAACAACAAGAATACTTGACATTTGTATACCAGAGAGGAAAAAAACAGAGATAAGGTAGTGGAGGAGAGAAGAGGATATGAAATTCAACAAAGGGTGGAAATTGGAATTCAATCAGCCATTTTTCAAGTTCAACCTTGCAGTATATGTCAAATATTCATCTTTATTTATTTGTCTTTGTTTTTAATCACGACTTTTCACCAGCAGAGTCGGAACAAACACAGAACCACTTAAACACCTAATTTACCCTCAGACGTGTACGGGAGCTGACTCAAGAGCGGGAGAGTTTCTCAGCAAACGAGGAGACAGGGCCAAATGAGGCGGGCTGATTGCTGCTCTGAATTCAAGTTTTGTTCAGAAAAGAAGACGAGAACAGAGGAGGAGAGCTGTACACCGGCAGAAAGAGGAGGAAATGAAGTGTGTGTTTGTGTTCAAAGGTAAGAGGTGTGGAGAGAGTGATGTAGGCCACAATTACAGCAGAGATTTATCCCCGTGCTCATACATAGTATTTCTCCCTCTCTCTCTCCCATCACACACAAAGATTCTGTCAGTGAGCTGTCCTGTCTTTTCAAAAATGATTCAAAAAGAGATTAAAAGACAGAGACAGATTTCTCTACACACCCCTGTTGCTATGGTGACCCAAAATTGAGTCATTCCTTCATCTTTCTCTCTCTCTTTCTTGCGGTCGAATCATTAAATCGACATGTAGGTGCAGTCCCGAACAAGGAGGAAGGCTAACTGCAGGGCAAAGAGTGTGTGTGGAAGAGAAACTCTTGTTATCCGTGTCACTTCGCCGCCTCACTCCGTGTTGGTGTTGTCACAATGAGGAAAGAGTGGTTGAATCACACCGCCATGATCTCATACGACAGGCTTCCTCACACCACTGCTGCTGCCGTCTGGAAAACTGAAGTCTAAAATACTCGTAAAGAGGAAACTCTGATTCAAGCTGAAGTAAAAGTGACAAAGTCTAACCACTGAAATGCTCTCACTGCGTGGAATTAAAAGCCCCTTGTGGACCAACGTTAGCAGAGCCCTGTGTCACATTTAGAAATGATCTAACTCAAATTATTTTACTCTAAGTGAACAGAATTATTGAGAATAATTTCGCTCCAAAGTAGGGCTGCCAATGTTTTTCGTTTGGAGCTCAGTGCTTCAGCAGAGTAAGTCTGATGATGTGTGAATGAAGTGAAAATGCTTATTTGATCTATAACCTCAGTTTCCCCCAAATTTAGTCAATCACCAACACAGAAAACCTCCATATGCAAGTGATTTGGGATCATTTATCATATCAAAGTGAAAGTAATCATCACCAAAAGTTTTATATTCTCTCACTGTTTTACTGAAAGATCAGACTATGAACTATTTTCTTCTATCATCTTCTTGTGACCTATTTAATTAACCTTGATTGACCAATGGCAGTCCCTGCTCTCAGATTTGAGCACTAATAAATGATTTTAATGATTAAATAAGACTAATCAAAGGTTGGTGCCTTACAATATGCATAATAAAAAAGGGTATAAAAACAGAAAGTGAGGCATGACTCAGCCAGTTCCCAATCGTCCTACTGATTTGTTTCCCTCAAACAGCTTCAAACAGTGCTTTTGGCAGAAACAATCCCACCATTACTTCTTACAATTTGTATGTCTCTGTAGCAGCATGTGGTGTTACCGTATGCTCCTCTCCATGTCATAAAATTGACAGCAGGGAGATATAATAGTTATAAAATAGTTTAAAGTCTTCATGCAATACTGAACCCTGTTCTCTTTTTTGTATCTTTGCCCGAAAAGATGACATACTCAAATTGAAAAGGGAATACCTCTGCATTTCTGACGTCTATTTGAATGATTCTGGTGCAATAATAAAGAGAAAATTTGTAAAACTTGTTCAGAAATGTCAGTATTAGTATTCATGTCACTGGTATCGGAATCAGAATCACTTCACTGTCCTGTGAAGGGAAATTAGTGTTGCAGTCGGGACACACAAAAGACCAGGTAGACAATGACAATAAGACCCAATAGACCCAATTAAAAGTCCATAATACAGAAATAATATAGCAACACAATATCCAATAAGAAACACCATACATATAAAAAAGCACTAACCATGTTCAGTCCAGAGCTCATACCAAAACTGGAGAGCAACATACAAGTAAATGCAGAAAAGTGCAAAGAGTGAAGTGCGTGTAGGGCAGCTGTAGTAATAGTGCAAAGAAAACATGAGCAACCAAAAAGCTAATTTCCAATCAGTAAATGAATTGGTGTAATCGATTGGTAACTCAGTTGTCACTCAAACAAACAGAAGCACCAGAAATGAATCAAATCAAAGAAGGTGAATTTTGTTGGAAGCATCAACACCGCCCTATAACATCACGACATAAACACAACAGAGTCCAAGCTGGGTTGAATACTGAAAAAGAAGAGCAGCTTGTGGAGTTACGTCAACATCACTGCTTTTATGATGGCTCATGGATGGTACATCACAACGGGACATTTGGCACCTCATCTAAAAATGAACGTCCTTCTGTTACTTGAGTGAAGTCAGCTTTTGAGAAATAGATGGAGTGAGGAGCTCAAACATTCAGAGAAGAGGTTCAGCCAACTGATGTGGGCTCCTCATCGCATAACTGAGACCCAAAGGATGGTGAAAAGATTATATTTGTCCACTGGCTTGGGAAAGCCTCAGGGATACATCAGGAGCAGCTGAAATACATTTCTGGAGATACAGGTCCTGACCTCGAGGCTTCACATTTTCCATCATAATCAAACTCCAGATAAGAAAATCCGGATAAGAAGCAGGGAGTTGATGGATGAATCATCTGCACCCTGAGGCCTTTCTGTTGGTCAATGTTGTGACTGACAGGGTGAAAAAATATGTTTGAAATCATCTCGACCTCAAAAAGTGCTTGAACAAAACAACAATCTGTTTTTAAATGCAGTTTATACTCAGGCTTTAAATCAGCGAGAAGAAAACTGAGCTGAGCTTCTGATGTTTATGTCTTCAAGAGTGACAAAGTTTCTCGTTCTTGGACTGTGTAACTCTACTGCTCTAACTTTACAGTGGTGTTTGTTTTGTTCACACTTTAAAAACTTCCTGACTGAAGTCTCTGACCGTAAAAATAAGATTAGAGTGAACTACTTCCTGCATCCTCTGAAAGCAACACCAGAAGAATTTGGGGCTAAATTTAAACTTTAGACACTGCAGGGCAGAAAAACACAACAGGACACAGGAAACAGAGGAGGGAGAGGAAGGTAAAGGGGGAAGGAGGAAGAGAAAGAGATGAAAGAGATGAAAGAGGGAAAAGGAAGAGAGAGGTGTGAAAATGCAGACATAGCTGTTGACCTTTGACCCTGATGTGAACTTAATTTGAGAAGCCTTAAAAAACAAATTTTTGAATATTCATTTTCTTATCATTTTATGCAATCTAACTTCATCTATATTTATTGTTTTAATTTTCAGGAGGGCTTTTATGGTGTCAAATCTTTCAAAGTTCAATGAATTTGTAACATCTAGAAATGAAAGAAAGTTGATATCTTATAGGATACTTCTGTCTCTTCTGCACAGTGTTGACTCACGTTGTTTATCTCACCTCTGAATCCACCAAAGGGATGACTCAGGAGGGATATTAAGTTCAGATAGAGTTGAGCATCAAAGTTAAGTTTGACCCAAATTTCTTAAATTACGGATCCTCAGAGAAAATCTCCAAAAAATGTAAGAATTTCATCTGGATCTCATCACTCTCTGAAATTTAGTCAAAATGCAACACAATTCATCTAAACTCCATCGCAGAGCAAAATCCACAGATGTTAGTTTTTAAAAGCATTTCTTCAGTCATGCTCTCTCAAAGTTAATTCTTAAAACCAAGGATGAGTTTGCCTCTGTGTGAAAAAGCACAAAGCTCCCTGCAGGCCTCAGAAAAACAATTCTTCCTTTCAGAGGAACAGTTTGCGTCCCATTATTGTCCAAAACCCATTTCTGAACTTTTATTGTACTTACACAAGAATACCCTGTCCTCCTGGAGAAACAGGAGCATGAAAAACAATCAAAATTTTCACAAACCTCCTCTACTCACCTCAAGTAACTTCCTGTAACTCTGTAGGGAATAAGTGGGATGAAGCTCTTCGCATACATGTAGCTGTGACATCATGAAGTCAGATGTAATTTAAGCTGAATGTCCCGGCTGCAGTTCAAAAAAGCAGGAATGCCATAAACAAAGTGTTGACTCCCTGCTGCTGAGGTCAAGAGCTGCTCTGACAACAAATTTACAGCTCTGTTGTTGCTCCTGGAATTTCCCTCATGTTCACCCCAAAGGATCACTCTGCAACATTTGACAACCAAGTTTAATGTTCACTCTTCAAACTAGTGTTACATCCAAAAAAGCGAGGCAAGATTATTTTTATATAGCACATTTCTGCAGCAAGGCAATTCAAAGCTCTTCACAAGACAAGCTGAGACAATCCCAAAAAATCATTGAAAAGGTCAGCGAAGCATATGAAAAGAAACCATTTTGGATCAAGCAGATTTTAAAGTATAAGCATATGAGTAACAGTATAGAGTTGTGAAATAAAAGAGATACTAAAATGACTTGTTAAAGAATTCTAACAAAAAGTAGTTTTTAGTAGGTGAGTCTTTAATCTGGATTTCATGGAGCTGACAGTTTCAGCTGATGATTTTTAGCAGTTATAAGAGAGATCTGGGTTCTCTTATGCTTAAAACTGTGATTTATTTAGTAGTAATAGTGGACACTTGAGCTTGACTGTTCGACAGAAAAATAACAGAAGAGCAGAAGAAACTAAACAGGAGAGTGATAGAGCACAGTCTAAAGGCTAAAACACAAGCTTGAGGATAAAACATGGGCTAAAGCTGTTTGTGGAAATATTCATTCCATTTAATTCAACTTTATATGCTTGGGCTTAAGACAGGAAAAGTTACCAAACACAGAAATAGTTTCTGTGGCATAAGATACTGGATTCTATGTGTGGTTTAAGTCTTCTAAGCCTCACGGTTCACTATGCAGCTAATGGTGAAAACAGTGCTCTGTGGCTACTGAAATTTGAAAATGTAAAAATCTTTACACTCAACCACTTTCTCATCTTAAAATAGTTGAAGAGTATGAGAAAGTGTGTCTGAGTAAAAAGTAGTTCATACCATGCTCTATTAGCAGCTTCATTTTAGCATTTGTCATCAGATTTTGCATGTTTACAAATTTGCATTGATTCTGTATCTGCTTATCTTATTGAGAATTGTTCACAAACCACTTCATCATTCCTGTAGCAGAAAGTAAAGGGCTGAGCTTAAAGAGGCTTGCAAACAGACTAAAACTGCAAACAGCAAACTGTTTTCACACTTGCCGTAGTCCCTCTTCAGTCCTGTAAACAGGTCATGAAGATAATGGTGCTCTTACTTTGACTGCCTAATATCCACATCATTTTTTCCTCTCACAAACTCACTCACTCCAGCTCTTGGTTCCTGCAGAGGTGATATTTTGCCTTCCAGCTTTTCCATCGCCAAGCCCCACCATGTCTGAGTCCACTCCTGATCCCGTCTGCAGAGGGCAGATGGCATCTCCACAAGGTAGAGATCCTGCTTTGTTTTCCACCTGCCAACACCATCCTAGACTTGGCTTTTGGTGTGTCTACAGTAAAGGAGGCTGATTTTAGCTGGTGGTGTATTTATGACAATCCAATGCCTCAGTAGTTGTGTTTTCATGGGCCACTGATAATCAGAATAAAAATGCTTCATTTGAATTCTTCAAACAGAAGAGAAAGGTCCAAATGGAGAGAATTTTCATTTGGGAAGGGGGGAGCTGTTTAAGTCATTCATAATTCAGATTAATTTGTATCAGTGAAAAAATTAAATCTGATTCCTTCTGGTTGCAATTAAAGTAGTCTAAGTGCTCATCAGTCTGAAGTCATCTCTGGTCCACAACATTCAGAGGCAGAAAATCAGTTGTGTGACCAACATTTTGTGTAGCGTTAGTTCATATTTGTACAGTGTAAGGATGGCCAAAATGAACTGAGGTCTGCTGCTGCTGCTGCATAAACAGAAACACTGTTCAGAGGAGCAACTTATAAACATCTCATTCGTCTGCTTCTACTTATAGCATCCATAGAGCACAGTTAGGGCTTAGAGTCACTTATATCAAGTCTTTAAAGAATGGAAATATGTCATAAAGTGACAAAGGCAGTGCTTGGAAGAAATAAACATTCAGAGTTGAGCCTGTTTTGGCTACACAGAGGCTGGTAAAAAGAGTTTATTGCCTGATGAAAGCAAAGAACTGCAGCCCTGAGAAGAACTTAGATGAATGTATCTTATAAAACCCAAAATTAAAAAAAACTAGTTTGGGCTAAATTAAAAACAAGTCGACAGGAATGTTCCCTTTCTTCGACTGATATCGGACTGAAAAGAGGGGTTTAGTCAGTTTCAGTTTGAATAAAATAAAAGGATTGGCTCTGGTTACCTTGAAATGATAGAAAGAGACATTTGTCAGTGGAATAAATAAAACAAAGCTGACAGTAAAGACTAGGAATGGAAGCTGGAAAGCTTAAATAAGAGCCAACTGTAATCAGGGATGGAGTGAGTGCTTGCTGGACGCTTTATAGACTCCAGTAATCGACTAATAAGAGGCAAGCGAGCATGCTGAAACTAATCAGGAGGGTGACGGCAGGAAACTTGTTGCTGGACAAGGTGGAAATGAGGTCTGGTGGAGAGAGAAGAGGTGTGGGGTCCAGATCAAGTAAAGAACAAAACAACTCTGAAAACCTGAAAGAGAAAAACAAGAAGACAGAGCGGCAAAGAGCCACGGGATGAAAGGACCAGCAAACATGGACTAAAAGCAGACCACATTTTGAATTCTATCTTGGTGGCTCCATGATGTCCAATAGCACACATGCCAATCAGTAAGAAAGAGAAGGCAAAAATTAACGGATAACGACAAAAAATGATCCATTTAAATTGTCCGGTCTTTAAATTATGAGTTACAACATGCTGATAATCTTTGTGTCAGCTGCAAATTTCAAAGCCTCAAAAACAAACTTAAATTTCAACTGTTTTTTTTGTCCAAGAGAAATGTGTTGATATTTCTTTTTATTCAAGCATGTGGTGAGGCATTTGTATGGAAGCTCATTTCCAACATTTAAAAAAATTAAAAGAAAACTTGGCTTGGTTGAGATATTTGTTGGTCCATATAAAGTTATAATTTTGAGATAAAAAGTTAAAATTTTGAGATATCTTAATTAATCTTAATTTTGAATATGAAGTCAAAACTATTATTAAAAAAAGTCAAAATGTTGAGGGAAAAAAACAACTAGATTTTGGCCTTTACTCTATTTAATTGGACTTTTATTTTAAAATATGGTCAAAAATATTTTTCAACAAAGCCATTTTTTTTATTTCTATGTTATTTTACGTTTATTTCTTATGTTTCAACTGGCAGAAACAGGCTCCTTTACATTTTTTATGTTCATATCATAAAAATTCACTTCAAAAAAAAAAAAAGTGTATGCTATTCAGTCATCTTCAATAATCTTCAGGTATATTTGCTGTATTTCCAAGATGCTGGGTAGGGGCTCCTCTTTTTTGGGTGTTTACAATGTAGTCATCCCATTGTAATAAGCATAAGGGTTTAAAAAAAACTTACCCTAAACACAAAAAGGGGAAAGAGAATGTTTTAATGAAATGTGATTTTACTGCAAAGCACTCAAATAGAACCTCTTCATATTTACAAGTTGCTCTGAGCATCTGGCACGTCTGGGTTCGGTTTCAGCTAAACGTGTCACTCTGCATGCTCAGAGCAGAAAAGGTCTCAGTTCAGATTTGTGCAAATCTCTCCAGCACTGTGTCATATTTATTTGAGCAGCCGAGTAGATAGAGATAGCTGCTGCTGCTGACTGCTGCTCAATAATAGATAACCTTAAAAAATACGCTCACTATTCATCGTTTCCTGCAGAGAGTTCTGCGAGGGGGGGAAACAGGCCAGTGAAGGAGAAGGAAACAGAGCCGCAGAGAAAAAAGAGAAAGAATCATCATCGTCTCATCTTCATGAACAGAGTCCGGAGAGCAGAATGCCCATGACCAGAGGACCAGCACTTGAAAAGACAGCCTCAATTATTTATCTTCGGGGCTTCTGGGGGAGGAGAGGGAAGACAGATTTGTGTTGGTGAGGTTGTCTGATGATGACTCACTGTATGTGACACACACAGGCGTTCTCATATCTCTTCATTTTTCCCTTCCTTCCCCCGTCATCTCTCTTTCTTAACCTCTTTCTGTCACTCATTTATTTCTGCTGATAATGAAGTCGTGCCACCACGCCTGGTTTGGTTCTCCCACTGACACGCCCGACCAGGCTTTGCTCCGAGACGACAGGAAGCCATTAACCCTTAAAGCAGAGGGCTGGGGCCACACGGAAGACACCATGCATAAAGTATGAGCTCCTTTTAACTCCTTTGTCCCTTAGAATGAAAGAAGACCTCTGAGGATCCTTCACCTCAAAAATACTTCATGTCTAACCTTCAGCACTCAAAAGTAATAACTTTTTTTTAAGAATGCCCATAAAACAAGAGTTTACGCCTCTGTCTCTCAACTTCACCTGTCAGCCATGTAGCTTATGGAACTGAATACGCAGCCAGTGAGTTGATGAACTAAGTCAACAAGCAATGGAGTAGAGCTGGACCGCAGATAAATTTCTCAGAATTGACTATTTTGACCCACAAACAACATTTTAAATCCCAAATATTTCCTATCCTTCATTCCAAACTATTTTCATCTTTTCTGCTCCATTTCATCACTTTAATCTAGTCTCATCTCCTCTCTTGTGTTTTCTGAACTCTAGATGTTAATGAAGCTCATTTGCACATCATAAAAAAGAAATATTCATTCAAAGAGATCATCTGTAAGAGTTGAGTTTCTGCAGAGCTTGAGCTTCATACAAGCAGCCTATGCACAGTCCAAATGTAGCTCAATGAGACGTTACTAGATGTACTTTGGTTTTGTTTTTGCGCTTGACAGGAAATGTAAATGTGCTAAATATTTAGATCATGATTCTCTTTGTGCCACATTCAAATTTTTGCAAGATTTAAGCTGTATTAAAAAGAATAGTGGTCCATAACTGGCTCCTATGCTGTTTGACGCAAACCTTAGCAGCTCTTTTCCAAACTACATAGGTTCTGAAATCAGTAAAGCTTTAGGAATGAGACAGAAATCTTAAAAATGACTTTCAAAATGACATGCAAGCAAATGTAAACAAGATTAGTCTTGAGCTGAATTGTAACACGTTTTGGAGAGTCTTAATGTTTTCTCTGAGAGTTGCAGTGCTGTCTTTAAGACAGTCCAAACATTCATACATGATCATTTCTTTACTTGGTAATTCATTATTTTTCTTTTTCCAGAAGGCTGCTCTCCTTTGCTCTCATGCTTTAACAACTGTTGCTCGACTCTAGAGAGCATCCTGAGCATCTGTGCTAAAGCTTTGCGTGTTTATACTGGAGGTTTTAAGAGCAAAGTTCATCCATCCACAACTTTTAATTTGACTCCGATGACATGCATCCAAAGTTATCCTTTTTATTGACAGGAATGGAGGAGAAATACGCCGAGCGCTTCTGAGTTCTTGAAAGTTGTGCGGCTCTACTTTATGGTACCCCTGGGACTCGCACAAACACAGGCTGCTCAAAGATTTTGTGTCACTGCGAGGTCATGGTGGGCTGTGTACACCTCTAGAGATCTGCTTGAGCATCCTAGCTTTGACTGAGAAGAGACACAGAGTAGTTTTTAAATCCAATGGGTGGAAATATATTCATTTAACCACAGTGATTTCTGACATCTATTTCAGTGTGCAATGATAAGTTTTATCATCTCAGCACAGCACACATGATCTTAATGGATCATTTTTATCATATATATAGTTATGAAGCCCATCCTTAATGACTCACAACAAAGTTCAAGGTTCAAGGAGAAAAGGTTTGATCTTTGATGTTCCAAGGGGATCTCTCAAACAATTCAATCTCAGAAAAAATGTTACCCCTAGACTAGCTATGAAAGCTGTAAAATCATTTAGTGAGTATGAAACAAGCAAAGTGTACACATGTTGTAGAGTTGCCAAAATTCAGCTTGATTCAATGTTGTCTTGGGCACAATTGTTCTCAGATGTCCTCTGTACTGCCTCCTGGATCAGGGAACAAAAGGCAGTTGTTGGACTTTGCCGTGGTGACGATAGACTACACAACAAAGTGTAAACATTAACAACCAGAAGATGGCCTAGTAAACTAAGAATTAACTCCTTAAAGACAAGTTTTGGAACAGTTTGGTAGATTGTTTTGCAATAGATTTCATAGAATTGGGAAGCCTGTTTATTTCCTTTTAAATGGAGCCACATTTGTAAGAAACATGCATTGGCGGGATGAGCAGCAAAGCTAAGTATGTGAGAAATTTGACATATCTCCTCTGCCAATGCCAAACAACTCATTCTGCCAATAGGATCAGGAGTTGACATGAATGTGAAAAGCTGTTGAAAGTCAGATAACCTGAACTCCTACTAACAGAACAGAAATGGTTAACACAATCACAAAAAGCTCTGTGAAAGGTTTAATCCAAACACATCAAATCCACAAAGATCCACAGAGAGCTTTGAACCTCTGAAGGCTGTAAAGATAATGAAAGCAGTTAAAATAATGGATGGATGTGAAGCTTTGAAGAGAGTTAGCTCAATGCAAGGACAATATGCGTAATGTTCTTTGGAGTTCTGCCTGAAGAAAAAAATGAGCCTGACCTCAACTCAGTTGAGGATAAGAAGCAGAGAAGACAGGATTTGCATGTCAGACTGTTTCTTTCCCTTCCCTGTCCTTAAGGTTCTGAGTGGCATGTAGCTTTTTGTTGCAAAGCTCAATCAAGCTTTGTTCCATATAAGACAGGAAGTGACGATTCTTTCTGCCAATCAACAGACTGAAGTGTTTCTAGCTCCATCTTCTGGGTTCAGATCGGTATGTCTGGCACCCCAAGAGAAGGGTATCAAAAAGCAGGATGGTACAGATCAGTAATTTGGGGACCTGTCCCGGCTGTAGTTAAAGGAAACACCACAAAATGTGCCATATCAAGACAAATCAAACTGAACCGCTTGGTGGAAATGGAGCTCAAGTAAAGTTTTATTTAATTGGATGAATGGATTATTGAGGATCCAACTAAAAGGGTTTCTTGTTGTGATCCTGCATGTCAAACCACTGCGTCGCTGTTTAAAAAAAAAGCCTCCATTTATTGAACTATCACACAGAGCTGTTTCTCTGCAGACTTCTTTCTTCTTTGGAAATTCGAGGCCAATTGTGTGAAGAGTGTACGTTTTACTTCTCACTCACAAGCCACACTTTCATGCAATCGAATCTGCTTTACTCTCATTTAACAGGATTTACGAGCTTTATGTCAATTATTTCACTAACGTGTATTCATGGAAATCATTAACAGTTTGCAACAGCTCTTGTGCTGTTAATCTGCTTGGTAGGAATTGATGGGACTCTGACTGCTCTGAATAATACATGGCTGCAGACTCCACAGGCTGACAGGTAATGAGTTTCTTTTATTGTAAATCTAGTTTTAAATGTGATTCGATAAAGCCTGCCTTATGGGTTTTTCAGTGTTTGTACTTTTTTGTAAGCTCAGCTGTATTAAATGCTTTCGAAGCTCTCAGGAGGACGAAAATATACTGTTAGGAGTTCTTCTCGCAGGGTGTAAACTTAAGCATTCATCATCAAAGAGGTGTGGCCCAAAATGCAGTTGAAGAAACTGACTCTGACTCTGGTGATGAGTAATTTAGTCCGCTGGCATAAAAGTGAAGCTCATTATGGGGTTTTATTACCATTTTATTACTTCTCTGGATGCAGTTGTCTTCTGTAATCGACTCAGGGATTTATCACACTGTATCAGTTGAGAGGAAGGTTCAGTGCTGCATCTGGCACTAATCACCAAACTAAAACAGCAAACATTGCCATAAATATTATATTAGTATTTGTAATCTGACCTTCCCACTCTTCTGTGCTGAGTACACCTTTGAAAACATATGTTTGAGTGTATTTGATGTTTCCTCAGTGATGCTACCTCTCCATTGTTTCTTTGACATTGACTTCATTTTCTTATTACTGGGGGAGGTGAAAGTAAAAGCTGCAAAATCAACCTTGACTGCATTTAACAATGTTTTTGTTTGAGATCTGAAGAACCCTGAACAAAGAAACAAACTGAAAAAATTAGGACATGAAATGCTGAGACATTAAGTTTCTTGTTATATGAAATAATTCAGAATATTACACAAACAGCACAAGGCACAAACACATCCATTCAAAAAGCCAACATTACATCAAAAACAAACAAGCTTCAAAAGTCAATTATGTCAAGACCACTCATGGAATAACCGATTATTACCATGCAATAAGTTACATTTAATGGTATGTCTCTGTTTTTGGAGCTCACTGTTCTTCCCTGCAGGTCGAGCATCAGCAAAGAGCTTGTGATGTACTGAACAAAGCAGACACCAGTGACAATACATATGAAATTCATAATATCAGACAGCATATAAAGCACAGAGAGATTGCAGGTGGAGCATAGAGAGTAGGTCAGCTACAACAGTTTATATAGATTTACCGAGTGGGTGCGTTGGCATTAAGGGCAGCTTGTGTGCTGAGGGCCAAGCCTGACTTCGTTGGCTTCCCCATTCAATGCTATGATCAAGTTTTAGTCTGAGTTTAGCTCATTTCACTGTCAACACATTTGTTAATTTTCAAAAGATATTAGGCCAAACTGAAGACTGACTGAACTCTACCTCACTGCCTCTTCTAAGTGGACTAAAAGTGACTGTAGGTTGAGTCAGCATTCCCAATGTAGCGGCTGCCAACAATAGACATCATAACTCTTCTTTAGGAACAAATGGCTGACCCAAAGTCTTAAATTAACTGAATTGTCCCCTGAGGGAAATTTAGACCAGTGGGTTACCAGGTTTATTTTTCAAAAGATTGCAGTTTTAATTAGAGCTGAGGCACCAACAGCTGTGCAAGTCATTGATACCTTTTGAAACTATGTGCATAGATCATACCCCACGTAAACAAACGATACAGAATTTTGAGTCATGTTCACTCACCTTTTGATTTTCTGACTTCATCAGCTTTAACCTTCTGTTAAAGCACCAGATGTTCCATTGCATCAATCAAGCTTTATCACTCAGGAATACTGTCACCTAAGAAGTGATCTGGTCTTCATGTTGTGCAGTCTCTGCTTTAAAATGAATCACCAGAGCTGATTGGTTTGATTGATTTGTCCTCTTTATTGACAAACAGTGCATTGTAAATGTAAGACTCAGAAAGTTAACGGCTACAAACTCACACACGCACAATGTACAAACATTTCACTGTACACTGAACAGCACACACACATTATATTACACACACATACACGCAAACTCACACACACACACAGATTCACAGGCGTTCCCTTTATATTACAGTATTATGTTACAGTGGGATGCTCTGACTATATGAGCAGGGACACCTAGAACAGTACTGTAGGTAAACAGAGAAAGGCAGACTACAGCTGAGTACTGCGCTGTTTCCTTTTTTAAGAAATCATATACAATAAATACATACTGAAAAGAATGGCAAGCATTAGGAGAAGAAATAAATTAAATAATTAAGAGAAGAAAATCTTTTTATGCATGTACAGAGAGTTTACAGCCAGGCTTTTTAGTTACAGTTGAGTTATGTGAACCAGAGAAGAAAGCTATTTTCAGTTTTTCCTTCACAGACAGGGATAAGTTATCTCCTGAAAGCCCACCAAAAAAAAGAAAGCAAGCGTTTTTGTGTAAAAGAGATATACATAATTTAGAAATACATGTCAAAATATACGTGAAAAAAGTGCATCTCAGAGTGAAACGAGTGCCCGTCTGGCTCTGCTTCAAACTGCTGGTCAGTGAAAGTGCAGGCTGAGTGAGAGTGAGTCGCACAGAGAAGGTTTGGGGCTTTAGGGGAAGAAAGAGGACAGCCGAAGAGAGCAGGGAAAGAGAGAGACAAAAAAGGGAAAGAGTAATCTCTCCACACCCGGCCTCATTTTTATTCAAACATCGAGTCAAGCTTTGCCACTCGCTCCTCCAACCCCTCCCTTTTCCCTCTCCCTTTTTCTGTTATCCTTCCTCTCTCTCTGTTGCCCCTTCTATTACCTATTCCCTTTTACTTTTTTCCTCTCTTCATCATTCGCCTCCTCTCATCTCCAGTCTCCACACCTACAGTATCTATTACAGCAGCAACAGGAGAGGAAAAGAGTCGGTCCAGCTTCTAGAAAATCACTGCAATTAAAAGATAAATCCACTCTAAAGCGCTCCTAGTGAAAAACTTCTGCATTTCTTGGCTGGTTTTGTTGTTGATTTCTGTATTTTTGTTGCTCCTGGGGTTAATAGACGAAACATGTATTTTCAGGACAGCTGCTGTTGACTTTTCTATCGGAAACATCTGCAGTAAATGTCAGGTTTCGGTGTCAGTCCCTCTGAGTCAGACTGAGCTCTTTTGTCTGCAGCTACCATTTGTACCTCCATTAACACTGAACGCAGAGAAACCCATCACACTCCTCCCTGTTGGCAGTAATCCCAGCGTAATCTAGAAAACGTGTGAAAACTGACCTATCCAGAGCAAATTTACCATTCAAGCATTACACATTTCTTTCTAATAAACCTAGACCTTGAAATAACATAAAGCATCACATGTACAAGATGAAAACCCATATTTAGAAAGCAATTGTGTCCCAAATCCACATTTATATGGATATAAAAGTGTTACAGATTTCCCTTGCTGCTGCAAGAAATGTCCCATTTATATTTTTTCTCACAATGACCCCATTTTTACTTGGTGCTGATTGGAAAAAAAGTATTCAGAAAGTCTTTGACATTGATTGAAATATTCATCAATAAGCTGATACACATTTCATTTACCAAAGCTTTAATACTTCAATCTCTGACTAAAACTTCCATCAACTGTATTTCTCTCCCAGGGTAATCAAGTCTGATGACAAAAAAGCATATCTAATAATAATCTCTGCTCATTTGTCTAAGTCCTGAGATGACAGCAACAAAAGTGACTTAAAAACTTGTGTTGAGTTGGCAAAGTTTTGTTACAAGATAGAGGAAAACACCCAAAGTGCTCAAATCAAGAGAGACTTTGACATAAATCCAACAGGATGCGTTGCTTTTGTAGTTGTGTTGAGTTCATAAGAGCTACAAAGTTTGTCCTTGTATGTAGCTTTGTTATTAAATACCTGGCTGAGTTAACTGCTTTATTCTATGTGGCCAAAACCTTAATACAAGGGTGATTACAAAACAATGCAAAGCAACACTAGTGATAACCTAATTGCAAGAAAATATTTCCTAACAGTTTATGGAAAGTAGTCTTGCACATTTCACTTCTACATGTTGCACTGTGGCGATATTGTTCATACTCCTCTGAAGCTGATATCATGAATGGGGAAATAGCAACAGGTAAGTGGGCATAGGTGTTAGAGCAGGCCCAGAAGCAAACAGACCCCAATCATCAACATAAATCAAGTTGAGCAAAATCCTGTCCTGCAATCCAGGCACAAAAGCACAGCTGGTGAGAGCATCTAAAGCTCTCACCAGGTATAATCTCTACTAAGTCACTCAAACTAAAAACAAAAGTGATAATGGCAGTGATGTCATATCTGATATATGCTGGTGTCATTCATGTTAGCTGTGTCTCCCGGGGAAATGGAGGGATTTTTTAGGATATTAAGGAGGATGATTTATAGGGAAGAGTTGGTTATGCTAACTAGAATCCCTACAGAGTGAGTAGGACCTGTTTCAAAGCTTCATTCTGACAGTCCAGCTCACCTTGAGCAGATTCTAATGATAATAAATTTGATTTATAGAACACTTTTCACAAACTCAAAGACACTTTACAGGGTAAAAGGACAAAAGTGCGGGTTAGAAACAACAGTATAATATACAAAATAGTGAAAGACAGAAAGTACAAAGCCAACAAGCATTGAAAACAAAACAAATAAAGTCAACAGGTGGAAAGCAAGATAAAAAAGGCTGTAATGGGATGTGTTACTAAAATGTAAGTTGTGGAGTAATTATAAATTAGAGCAGGGCAGAAGAGGTGTGCTTTTAATTTGGTCTTGAAGACAGTGGGGTCCACAATGTCAAGGATGTCTTGTGGGAGAGAGTTTCAAAGGGGAAGGGGTGGTAACAGAGAAGGCTCTGTCCCCCCAGATTTAGTGCTTGGTCTTAGGGATGGTGAAGCGGTGGAGCATGTCTATGAGGTAGGAGGCCTTGGTTGGTGGTTTATCTTTCAGTGCTCAGGATGTTGCTGCAATAATCAATTTCTAAGATTCTAGTTTGTATAGTCACCTCTTCTCCATATATCATGCCTTACTTAGTCATGCATTTGTCCATCACACAGTTTCCTTAACTCTAATATTTTGTTACTTTAATGCTGGAGTGCTGAAGTCTCTTGTCCTTGTGTTACTAAATGTTACAAACAGCTTCAAGGACATTGTAACCCTGATCTCCACTGCACACCTGGGATCTGGGACCAACAGAGAAGAAGTATTTGACTCATTATCCATCTACTGGTTTCTCATTATTACACTGGTCTGCAGGTGTTTATATTAGGTGAGTAACAAATTAAGACTGTGAACGCTGTGGACCGATATCTAACGTGGACCCCATTTCAAATCAAAGCCTTTAGGAATAAGGAAAAATGAGAAATCTGTCACAAGTCTGATGTCAAAGTCACAAATAGGTTACATGTTAATCCTGAAGATGCTAACAGACATTTAGCGCTGATCACAAAGCGTATTAACTCTGTTTTTTTTCCATCAGAGCCTTATTCACACACAAACAGTGAACTCTCAGAGGTTTTACCAACATGCTCCTCTCTGTTAGGGGCTGGATTTAGGGTGGATTTAACTTTTAATAAGCACTTCAGAAAACCAACATCAAAAACAGTTTCCTCCTTGAACTCTTAGCACACTTCAACTTGGATTAAGCTTTTTATACAGTTCATGATTTCAACCGAAAGATGCTCCCTTTTTCCGCAGCAATGTGGACAAAACTTCTGTTGCTTTCCTGAGAAATCCTCTCTGGGGTGTATAATTGTGCTTAAACTGAGACGTATGATGTTTTAAATACAAGCCACACCATGAATCGTTCGTACTTTTCACTAACACTGACAAATGCCTCTGAAAACTCACCATGTCACATAGAAGCTGAGGACACCACATCACACTTAGCTGAAGATGTTGTATCATGTAAAGACACATCACTCTGTCGATCGCGTTTATTTGTGCCTCACATTTTTCAGACCGGTGTTTGATTCAAGCTTTTAGGCACACTCCTCCTCTCTCACACTGAAACTGTTTTTCCAGAGGCTTTTATTTACAACAAATTATTCCTCTGACACGCTCCCAGTTGATCTCAATGCTTGCTGATAAAATGTTCAATAAGCTATCGTTGCTGGGCAACAAATGCAATTCTTGTCTTGCTGCCTGAGCAAAGTTAAGGGTGAAAAAGTGGGAAACGAAAAGGTTTGAAATGCTTGTGGAGCTCTCAATGTCACAAAAATCATAAATAAACCAGTTTGGGCTGTCCCAGTGGTAGAGAGCGGCGGTGTGAGACGAACACAAACACAGAGTTCTGTAGAGTCATGCAGCAGTAAAACAAAAAGCAAACAAATAAGTCATTTCTGTCAGCGTGAGCAGCGGGATGACAAGTCAAATCTCGATATCCAATCAGTGCTACACACCGGTAATCCTCGGGCTGTGGGCACACACGCATGACCAGAGGTTTTTTAGGCTGCGAGCAGAGCGATTCTGCTGTTGTTTCACGGCTGGTAATCGGCTCAGAGCTCAGATAAAAGAAGCTCTCCCAGAGCTCCTCCAGCAGCCGATCAGGCCTGCTTGATATCATAGTTTGAGGAGAAGATTGAGTCACATTTTAACACGAGAAATACAGCAACAAACCCCTCCCCCCCTGACTCATTTAACATTTAATTACCCTTTTATCTCTTTGTCCAATCTTTTTTTCATGACATGTTTTTGTCAATTCAAAATTAATCTGCAGAGAGGCCAGGCGCTGAAAAGGTTGCTGTGCACAGACGACAACGTGGATAGGCTTGATGCCATTTCATCTGCAACCTGACCTGTTCGCCAGAGCTGTCAGTCCAGAGATGTAACCTGTCAAAACAGACTCTGACAACTGTGACGCGTCCTTTAGCTCCCTGATCAGCTGTCCTGGTACAGGTACTGAAGACTCATTTGGTTTCACATCAGGAACCACAAAATGAGAAACACAGAAATGGCTGTCTTGTCACTAATAATCTAGTTGTGCTGTTTAGTTTGTGAAGAAGCACCAGTATGAGAGTAGGACAGTTTTAAAGCCAAACACAAACTCCTCTCAGTGACTTTAAACCAAGAAACTTGCACAAATTTCACTGACAGGGAAGAAAAAGCTGTTACAAGTAGCTGAAATGAGATCTACAGAATACTGATGAATGGACTAAAGTAATCTTTAAAAATAAGTTATGAAGTGGCTGTCATATTCCCTCAATACCCAAAAGATTTGAGAGGATTTTAAACAAATATGACTGAGCATGTCAAACCAATAAGACTTTGACGTATCGAAGGAAATGAGAGCAAGTACAATGCTCCATATTTCATTTTTGGTTTGTTTTTTTCCTTTACCCCTCTAACATGAAAGCTTCTTATGTTCATTCATAAATAATTCAAGCCAATCATGCTTCAAAAGAAAGAGAAAAATATCTGGAGGAGCAAAAGAGAAGAGTGATCTGATGTGCTGCATTCATTTGTTTACATTGTGTGTGGACAAGTGTGCAACAGTCTTGCAGGATAATAAGTGATAATATAATTGTAATAATGTGTGAAATATCTAATGCTTTCAAGGTGAGTAGTATCAGTGTAGTGTAGTGGTATCCACTACCTGGAGCTCAAATTTACTGAGCCTGGGTCTTGTTAGAGTTGTGTTATTGCACTGTGGTGTGAGTGGATATGATGGATGGTGGGAGCTAATGTTAAAGGGAAGGTGGTTCTGGGACGCAAACGCTTACTATAAGGCCACTCCAAGGTGTCATGGGCCGTACTTAACACAAACACCAGAGACGGGAGGAGCCTCACTTGGTAACCCCAGTGATATTAAGGACCTTGCTTTCCATCTGTCCAATCTATCTCTGGCTTTGGAGAGCCATGAAGTGGGCATCTAAACTTATCAGTGGAGAGGTTTGTTGTGTGGATTTCCTCACTCATGCATGCAGCGATACAACCAAGGTCATAGCTTGATTGAAAAGTCACAGCGGCGAATCTCGTCTGTGTATACATGCAGAAAAGAGAATCAGACTTCTAGGCGAGAATGTCACTTTGCTTCAATAGGAGGCGCTGTCAAGTGAAACGGAGTGTAAATCAGACCAGTTTTGTTTCTAGTAAGAGGAAACTGAATTCCAACATGTAGCTGTAGGTCTTTATATTTTAAGGTATGTATGTGCTGTGGTGTTAGTTTGTTGTGTTTGAGTACAGCGTCCCTATTTATCATGGTTATCTACTTCCTCTTCCGGCTGAAGTTTGCTCACGCTAAACACCAGGGGGTTACCAAGACCTACCACAGTCCAAGAGCTGTTTACATGTATTGTAATAGTCTGATCTCGTGCTAACTGAGCCCATAGTCTGATTTCTTAAGCTGCATGTAAACGTACTAATTGAGTGCCCATTTCTCAAAGCACAAGTACTTTGTCTTAATAAGACAAATATAATACAACAAAGAAAACTGATGTGGGCAGCTGTTTGGATTTCGTTTCACTCAAAAATTGAAAATAACACAATACTATAATGTCAAGTCACAGCCCCTCTTCATTCCTGAATTAGCAATGTCTTAAGTAAAAAAGGAATTGGCAAAAAACAAAAATTGGACTGTTTTTTAATGTGTTTTTCTCCATTTACTTATGTTCGATTGTGAGTGACAGGCAGAAAAAAAAAATTTGTTCTTGGTTTGGCTACAAAAACAAGCCATTTCAGCGGTTGTCTTTTCTGGTTTCTGATTCCAGAAACAGATTACACTCCAGCACCCTGACCTGCCCCCGTCTGGCTGCTGCAGAGTGATATTAACCATCTGGACCGCAGACATTCAGATTCCACAAAAACAAGAATTGTTTCATGCGTGGACGGCACATAAACATCGGGTTTCTGGTGTTTTCATGCGTTGTATTGATGCATGACCGGCTCTCAGCTGAACGATTTGCAGCCAAATCACAGGAACATTGGATGAGAGTACCTTTTTCTGTCTCCTGAGATTTTCTGTCCGCTGCTGTGTGCTCACAACAGGTGTGGCTGTGCTGCTGGTAATGACTCAACACCCACAGGCTCTCAGGCAGTTTGTCTCTTTTCTCCCATACTTTCAGTTGCCTTGCTTCCTATCTCAGAGAACAGACACATTATTGATTAATTTTCTGTGTCTGATTTTGTTTTCTGCTTTGTGATTTCCTTTCCTCACCAGGCGTGTGTGTGCTGACTGTAAAACATTGTCCATTATGAGCTCCATCTGAATGAATTCTTTCACGTAGACCAGATGATGCTGTTCTTCTGCTTTGACGAGTCTATCTTTTCATAGCTGCATGGAAAGCGCAAAAAAATACAACTCTGAACCCCCTTTTTATCCGCTCTTTGGAGTTCCCAGTTTGTTCCAGTGATGAGTCCGGCAGAGGAAGATAATCATAGAAAGATCACAAATACTCCAGTGAAAGCTAATTGTTTGATGCTGTAGGCTAAGAGTGAAAGGAAAGAGGGAACAGGAAATAAAACTTCCCTTATTTTGGTTTGTACAAGCTCTTCAATATGAAGATAATTCACACACGTCCCATTTCAGTGTTGGCTCCAGCCTGGGTTTCTAATGGTAGCAATTTTCACCGACACATTAAAAGAGTCTCAGCCAAACACACAAGAGAAAACTGGTTAAAAAGACTTCTCCTCGCAGTCTTCTGGCCCAGTTTGTGTCCCTTTGTACAAATGTCTGTTTCCTCTGCGCTGTGGTGTTTGTTTGATTAATCCTCTCACAGAAAACCAGACCATGCTTGAATCAAACACTCAGGCTGCTAACATTTGGTCTGATTCTGATTGCTGGAAGTCTTGCAGGCAGATTTTAGGGAGAGAGGAAATAGAGGTAATTTGATTGTACCACTTCCAGTCACAGGAAACAACTCCAGAAACAACACAAGTTCATCATTTTTTTTTGTTTTCAGTCGCAATTGTTTGCTTTTTCCCTCCTTATGTACCAAATCTGAATGAAAGAGGCTTTTTGTTAGAGTTCAGATGGAGAGCTAAATGGTGAAACCGTCTCAGATATGGTTTTAAAAAATGTTTTGTGGTTTAGAGCCGCACGTGTTAAAGACTGACTTGTAGGTACTTCCTTGTTTGTTTGGTCAAACTGATTCAGTGGGAGACTGGTCGTCAGCGTGGTGCCTCATCAGCTGAACACTGGTCAGGATTTTCTTCTGGTGTCCGGCCAGAGACACTCCAATCCTCTGCAGATCTCTGGGAAAAAAAAACCCCAAAAAGGAGCAGAAATGAGGCTGCATTGTCATCATCATCATTAGAAAAATGTCAGACAGTATTAACACAGTTAATATTAGATGAAGCTGTGTAGGTTTTTAACACCAATGAGTTATCAGAACAAGAATTGGAACAGAAAAGGTGCTAGTGCTCCGAATTAGCAAGAGATAAAGATGCTGATGATGTGTAGGAGTATTTTTCACTGGTTTGATTAAATAAAGAAAAAATAGTGGCCAGATTTAACAAATCATTTTCAGAGAAAAGATGGAACTTTATCAGGATTGTTGCAGTTTTTAACTCTGAATATCAATGGGCAATTTATTTTTTGTGAACACATCATGCGCAAGGGTGCAAGTAGATTCATATCTTTGCACATGTTAATTTTACATTCCTCATGTTTTTAACCTTGGCTTCATGAATCATTCAGAAACAATTATATTCTAAACACCTGTATGGAGAATGAAGCTATCAGAAGTGCAGTAACATTTAGACAATTGTTCAATGTATTAATGTTTCCAAAGAAAGACCATCTTTTGGAGGTTTCTCTCTTTTTTAATCATTAAATCTGAAGTTTATCTAAAACATAATCACAAACATCATCCTTCCTATGACATTTGTTGTTGATTGTAACAAGTTGAAAATGGCATGACTGGGGAACAATGGAGTTGAGTCCAGCCCAAAACTTGCACCATATCCCATATGGCCCCCACCAAAAAACAGCTTCATTACTGTGCCTCAGTAACAGGCAAGTTACATAACTGAGACTACATCCATGTTTTAAAGTCTATGGCAGTAAGCAGTTATCTGAAAATGTAGAAAATATTGGACATTTTTTCCACAGTTCTTTATTGGCTTTGTATTAGCTAAATCAAGAGATAAGAGAAAAAAAAGTAGAGCTTGAAAGCACTTCTGTTATGCTTTTGAAAGTAAAATCCTGATCCCATTTTACCAGAAGATTCATTTGGTTTTCTGGCAATGCTTTTTGAAGTTGTCCTCAGGATACTTATTTGGTTAGAAAAAAAGCATCTTGCAAAGAGCTATCCTGAACTACAAGTACAGGTACAAAGTTTTATGACTTTAACATCAGGAGAAATATAACACAGTATGATCTCTTTTCCTCAGTTCTCTCTCTCGAAAAACTTAGATGTTTGGAGTTGGGTCAGTATGCCTCCAAACTGAGAGTCGCCAAAAATGTCAGATGTCATGGACTAGTTATCCTGTAAATATCATCAGATTTAAAATTAATATTCACTGTGAATCAACTGATGATAAAATTTTCAGTTTGTGCTTCTGTGACCCAAAAAACAGAAACCACACAATCAAGTCCAAAGATGCACCATGTGTGCGCAGCTGCAGCCTTAGTCACACACAACTACACATTATGTTACCTGGATCTGGCTGCCCTTAAATTAAACAATAAACCAAAAGCTTGTGTCAAACCTAAGCCTGAAAACAGGTAGAGATATTGAAGGATGGTTTTCATTCCAGATACAGTCTCTACTCCAGCACTCTGTTCTGTTGTGCTTTGTTTTATTTGCTCCTTTGGGAAATCAAACCTCTGTTTGACCCATTGAGCATCAAACATCAACCAAATGTAGACATACAACATATAATACAGTGAAATGAGCCAGAATATCTCAGATGGTGATGGTGAGAAATGCTGATTAGAAAAATCTCACTCCTAATAACTTGCTCTCACAAAACTATCAGGTACGCTGTGTGGTTCTAATCCAGACATGGACCAAGAGCTTGTTAGAAGTACAGGTAAAATTTAAACAAGAGCTGAAGCTAGTTCCAGAAAGAAGTTTTGTATCATATTCAGATGATGGCTCCAATTGTTTACATCTTCCATAGCTCAGGTTTATTTATTGAATGGGAATATATTACATTATGTAACCAAACTCACTGCATTTGATATCTTGATACTAAGAGGAGGATGTGAGTAAGACAGTGAGATTGTCCAGAGACAGACATTCGCACACATGGAGCTGCAGCCAGCCAACCAGCCGTGCTGCCAGTCTTCCAACTAACAAGCCTGAGACTTGGCAGGTGAGCAGTGTGAGACGTAGGCAGCGAGAGCTCAACAGACAAAAACACAGAGGAAGTAGCAGTGCAATCTTTCAGAATTTTTAGTAGATTTACAGTTAGAATGGACTGTGTGTAAACCTACAGTGAAATAATCAGTTTGTGCTTTAAAGACTCAGAAACAAGAGTTCACAGTATCATGATACAGGAGCTTTCATGTGCTGCTGCCTCAGCCTTACATTAGCTACCTTTTTTTCTTTCATCATAGTTATAAAAACATTGTCACCTTCAAGCTACTCCAACCAATGATGGAGCCAATGGTAGAAAAACAGATTTTGCAGCAGTTTTTTTTTTTAGCAGAACTCAGTGAAAGTGATGAGGACTCACTCGGCTGTGATCTGTGTGACGAGCGGCAGAGAAGTGAAGCCTGAACCCAGGAAGGAGTCTCGATACTGGGTCATCTTCAGGGCAGCCAGCCAGTCCTCGACAGAGCTCACCCTGCTCAGGTCTGGTGCTCCACGGTCTAACAAAGGATGATGGGAAGGGCTGCAGAGGGAGTAGCATACAACAGGAGGAGAAAATCAGGCAGTGATACAAGAAGAGCAGGCAAGATGAAGGCATGTGTTTGAGTAAATAAAAGTCTCTCCTCACACAGTCGGGATGTTGTTGATGCCAGCTTTAAGGGACGCGGGGTTGCGTATCATTTTGTCCAACATGCTGACGAGATCGGGGAACTTTGGCCGAGCGTTCCTGTCTTTCTGCCAGCAGTCCAGCATCAGCTGGTGCAGCACCACCGGACAGTCCATGGGAGCCGGCAGTCGGAAGTCTTGCTCGATAGCATTTATCACCTAAAAGGGAACAAAAGCAGTAGCGGGGGAATTGTTAAACGTGAGCATGCTTACTTACAACTCATTTTATTAGATGTACGTAAACTAACATTGAGACAGATATCTAATATGTATTCATTGAGAAGTGGGTTTCTCTGGCAGCTGCACGAGTATTAGATATTAAAAATTGCTTGCCAAATTTGTAATATGATTGCCAAAAGCAACCTGTCAGCTGTCCCTGTTCATCCCTGTTAGTATGAGACAAGAATACATTTTGAGTAGTTTTCAATCGCATGAAAATGAATGAGCTTTCGTGCGCAGGAAGCCTCTAGGTTTGACACTTGGTTAAATTTTACTGAAGTGTTTTCTCCACCTTTACCTCCAACACCCACAATGTTGCATAAGGGGATAAAAATGAACAAATTCAGGCCACTTCAACTTCAAGCTGACAGTTTCTGAACTATTCTGTATTTTGTTTTATATTTGAAGACTAACTTTCTTACGGTATTAAATACTGAGTCTCATGTTTCCTGTTTGACTTGATCAGGTGGCATAAACACCTCAAAATGAAATCTGCGGGGTGTGCTGGTATGTCTGTCTGACTCAAACCACTCTCAACTAATGCATAATTTTCAGCCTGACATTTAATTTCCTCATCAGCCATTTCTGGACGGACAGACTGGATATTTGGAGCTCTTTTTATGTAACAACGAAAATGACAGAATTATTATTAACCCCGGACTAACGAGAAATTTAAACACCAGTCAGATTTTATTTCATTTTTTCAGCTTATTTGACACGGACAAAACATGTAGGCATTGTAACATCTAATTAAAGCGCAGCCAGAGCTGTGTTGAGCCATGGATAATTTGCGGTCCTTGTCTCTGGTGAGGCTTTTGGAAATGGGGCACGTGATACAAGGTGGAAAAATAGATCCAAAAACTACAAGTTAAAGCCCATAGAGAGAAAGCAGACACATAGATGGAAAATAATAATCATAAAAATAGACAAAAACAAGAAACATCTTTATCCATATCATTTAAGTAAGATTGTATGTACAGTTTTTTATTGATTTTGATGTTGTTCTCCATCTCTCTTTTTCTTTTTTGCCTTATCTTTTTTGAATTTCTTTGTGCCTTTAAGTAAACTGGCACCTTTTGAAAGAAGAAGCATATTTTTGCATACCTGAATTTGTAATAGTTTCGTGTCATTTGTACAGCAACAATACAAAAAAATTACAATAAATATAGTCGTAGTTTGACTGTATAGCAAAAACCTATGTTAATGTTCCCACAGCAAGTTTTTATTCTCACTCACAGCATATCTCATTAAAATCCACAGATACATCCTCATATTTTCTGAAGAGGGAACAGATGATATAAATGACAGAGGAGACACAATATGATATGTGATAGAAATGTATGATAGCAATATGACCTCAGCAGATTGCAGACAGAATGGCAGAATAATCTGAATTGAGTCCAGCTCTTTCCCTGTAGCACAGAGGACACTTCTTATTTCTCTCTCATGTTTTGATTTGTTGCGGGAGATGACTTCACTTAAGAAGGGATTGTCGCCTCTGTTAGAGCTCCTCTGTGATTCCGGCCGATAAGACAGGTGTATTTTCATGCGAGAATCTTGCCTCGTTCAGCTTTATTTAAAGCCCCAGAAAAGCGAAAAAACCTGGATTAGTTAAGAGGATTCAATTTCCATTTGAGAACTTCATCCTGGCGGAGCGTGCGGTCGCCAGGTGGATCAAGATTTTCATCACTAAGCAGCGCTGACGCCTGCTGCAGTCTCTCATGTCAGGGCGGGTAGTTTCACAAAAGCAGCTTCTGATTTCATTATGCCTGCGCAGGTATCGGATATGATTAGAATCTTTGAGGTTTCTCTGTGATAACTTTTCTGGGTGGAGGTTTTGTTGTGCAGAGAGTTGGTGTTGAATACTTGTGCATACCTTTGGGTGCAGAACATAATTATCCTGAACATCACAGAGCTCTAAACTCTGTCTGAATGAAAGCGGCTGTGCTACTGTCCCCCCAAAAAAAATCAAAGAAAAGAAATATCAAGTGCATTGATCATTATCTCAAATTATTATGCCCTCTGCGCCAGAGATGAGAGAATAATTTCCTTTAATGTCTCCAAACTCTAATTACGATGGTTGTAATGTTGTTGTGTAACCCCATGGCTCAAACAGTGAGTGTCTTAGAATTTGTTCAGGGTCTGGGAAGTTCAGATAATGTCTGTCTTAAAGCTGTTTAAAGATAACTCAGACAGTCATTTTCTCTACAGTGTCTATGCTTTGCTCTTAAGAGGAAGAATAATTTTTAATTTTCAACTTGCAAAGGCAGACCTACCTTAACGAAACACCAGTAAAGAAAGGAGCCTTTGTAATTGTGCCTTTCTAGAAAAATCCTCCACATTTATCGAAGTGAATTATTTCTCATTTTATTCTTGCCCCCTGTGAAAGTTGTGTCTAAGGATGGATATTGACAAGGTTTTACTGAAACTAACTTCTTTACCAATTCCCCCATCATTTCCTTCTGTGAATTTTCTCTTTACAAAAAAAGTAGGCTTCACAGGTTTTCTGTGTCAACAACGTTTCCCTCCTGTCTAGCCTCCATTCATCAATGGATGAGCAACAACTTTTTAAAACTGAATGAGGACAAAATGGAAATCGTTTTGTTGGGACCAATATCAAAACAAAACATCCTTTCTTGTCAAATTGAGCCCCTGACCAGTCAGAAAAAAGGCTGTGTCCCAAATCGCTTACCTCTGCACTTACACTTACTATTTTGAGTGCATAAGTGCGTTCACACTGACATCATGGAAAAATACAGTGCACTTTGATTTTTCAGCTGGTGCTCTCAAAAACGGCCCAAAAGTTGAGTGTGAAATACTGGACACTTGGAAGGGGCAGAAATGGACCAAACAATAGTTGATGGTTGCAATTAATGAATGAATAATAACAGTAGAACACATGAATGGTTGTGAAAAAGACCGTCATTTCCTGCAAGTGCAAAGCTGCAGTGTTTGATTTGGGACAACAGTACCCTGTCAGATTTTGTGCACAGCTAAAATCTCATATTAACAGTCTAGGTGTCATTTTAGATTCTGACCTGGGTTTAAAGCCCCACATAAGCAGAGTGACTCAGACAGCCTTCTTCCACTGGAGAAATGTTGCTAAGGTACAACCATTTCTACTTTGCGCTTTTATTATTAGTAGGTTAGACAATTGCAATGCACTTTTTACTGGTCGCCAAAAAAATACATCAAAAACTTGCAGCCCATGTAGATCTCTGCTGCAAGACTTTCAACCAAAGCAAACAGAGAGATCACACTACACCTATTTTAGCTGACCTGCAATGGCTTCCTATTTCTTTTTGATAAGATTTTAAGGTCTACAAAGCTTGAGATATTGGAGCACCTTCTTAGATTACGGGACTTCTAGTTCCATATCAGCCACAGAGAGCCCCGGGGTCCTCCACAGCTAACCATTTGCTTATCACAGAAAATTAGTCACAAACAAAGTGGGGGAGCAGCTTTTGTAGTTTATGGACCAAAACTGCAGAGCTCACTTTCCCTGAACATCAAACATTAAAATGTGGACATTTTAAAATACAGCTCAAAACTTCTTTATTGTAAGCTTTTGACTGAGGTATAATCCGGCATCTTAAACCTGTTTTATTAATTCTCATTTTAAAAAGTACCTCAACTTCAATCTTCTTTACCTGTTTTACTGCTTGTTTTTTTAATTCAACTGATTTTTAATGTAATTTCTAATTATGTTTTCTGTTTTAAAAATTGCAGTATTTTGTTTGCTTTAGTCATAATTGCTTTGAATGCAAAGCACTTCGAGCTGCATTTTATGAATAAAAAGTGCTTAAAAAAGTTGTTATTATTACGGTGGTATTATTAATGAATTTTGAGTGCATAAATATGACATTGGTCACTGGATATCTTTGAACATAATTGAATGAAAATCAATAAAAATTGCAATTCACGTGACGTTGTCATAAGGTCTTGCCACCCCTGCATAAAGTAAAGAATCAACAAGGGATTCTTTAAGCATAAATGTCAAAGATGTCGACATTTATGGCGGATCCAACCATTTTAATTGATTTTTAACAGGAAGTAGTTATCCTTATACCCTTCCCTAGTTGTGCCGTTGGTCGCCAGAAGTATTTCATCTACTGGTCACCAACCATGTCTGTCAGCTCATACCTATCTGACCCCACAACCACAAACACACCTGCTCCTCAATCCCTCATTACCTGCCCGTGTTTACCTGCCCTGCAGCCTAAGAACTCTGCCAGATATTCTATCGCACAGTTTGTCTTTTAGTCCAGCCTGCATTGCTTTTATGATCTTTTCTTGTTTGCTGACTTTTACCTGCCAGCCTCCTCCCGTCGGACTTTCTGCCTCCTCTTGCTTTGATCACAGACTAAACAAGTCCAAACCCTTTTGAGCTGTTACGTTGGTGGCTTGAGTTTTGGAGTCCCCTTTTGCATTCTTGTCCCCATTTTAATGACGCTCGTTCTTTACACTAAAGTTAAGATGCCAAAAAATTCCTTGAAAAATAACTTTTGACTTTTCTTTTTGGCACTTTTCTGTAAATTTGAAGTTAGAAGCGTATGTCAGTGCACTTGTAAGCCTGGCTTACAGAAATGCGGCGCTTCTGCTACTGTAAATTCAGCATTGGGGATTTGTCTCTTCGCCGGGTGAACTCTTCTTGACCCCGACACACTTCTCAGGCTTTGTGCCGCATAAATTCTCTCTAAGCGTCACTGTCAATCAAAACAGCAGCGAGTGTAGTAAAACATCACAGGTTCCTGTCATGATTAATTCATGCCGATCACAGCACCTGTGGTGGCTCCGCTGACAATTTCACCGCTCGTTCATGTTCTTTGAAATCTGATGTGTGTACGTGTGTGTGTGTCTGTGCCTTAAAGCATGCCGCTTCCATGTGTGTGTAGTATGTGTGAGCTTAAGGTGTGAGGTTCATGCATAGTTAATGCCCCAGCAGACCCTCGTTAGCTGTAGTGGTAACGCTCACTTTCCCCATCATTATACACAGTGTGTGCCATTATAAAACTGTCTCTGTCATTATTCTGACTCCATGTCATTATTGCACCATAGACCACTTATATTGCTCAGGCTTGGCCATGAGGGAATGAAGAGTGAGGGGAGGGGCAGGCAGCAGGAGAGAAAAGGGGAAAAGACATGATTGAGATGTGGAAGCTACATGCTGAAAGGTCCTGTACTTAAAAAAGGAAGATTTTTTTTTTCAATGGGTGAAAGTGATTTGCCTTTCAAAGAAGAGATCTTTCAACTGATTTATTTGGTGGTTATGCAGCCTGCATAAATCATGATAATGATAAATGTATATATCAGATAGTTAATTAGATATATAGAAAGAAAATTGAAGTTGATGGACTTGGACTGAGGCTTTACTGATAAAAAATAAGACAAACAGCTTTACATTTTTTTGCAAAGAAGTTATATTCCAGGTGATGAACTCATCCAAAGCCTGTCAGTAATATTTCAGGAAGATAAACTCATGACAAACTGAAGGTTTGTGAAACTCCCAGGCTCCTCTGTGTCAGAGCAGTTAGATATATGTTTTCTGAAAGCAGAAATTTGGGATTCGGAGGCTGAGTGCTTTGATGTGGGGTTTAGTGCCAAAAGTAACTATAATCTCTGTATCATATTTCTCCTTGCAATAGAAACCTAAAAATAAAAATGTCAGCAATCCGATAAACTGGAACCTCCTTTTTCATGTACAGCATGTGAGCCCCTTTAGGTTTAAACAGTCAAATTGAATACTTGGTTTAAAGAGAGGACGGAGAAGTACTTCTCATGGGTTTAAGAGCCAGAACAGCAGAGGCTTGTGCACTGAATTCAAGCTTTTAAAACACTGGAATCATAAATAAGCTCAACCTCAAACACATATTTTCATTACAAGCTCAAAGATGAAGAGTAAGGTGAAGAAACCGTGCCGCAAATTGATCACACTTTGAAGATAATTGGAATAAACTTGTCACAAGGAAAAAATATTTCCTGAAGTGAAGATCAGGTGGGAAGCGTAAAGTGGAAGCTTTTCTGGTCTGAAGTTCCAGGGAACAAACATTTCTGTGACACTTAAATTGATGTCCTCATTTTCCGTCTGTTTTCCAAGACATGCAGACATCCTGCTGTGAGAGACGGCGAAGGAAGCAAACAAGCACACCCCCATCCGCCCACACACCCACACCCACACACACATATGCAAACACACAAGCACACATGCACCTCAGAGGACATCAAGAAAACTGGTAAACGTACAGAATCGTTGAAGTGACAGACATCAAAAAGTCTGTCTCACATCATACTCACATGTTCACAACCCCCCCCCAACACACACACACACACACACACACACACACACACACACACACACACACACACACACACACCCATGCTGTGACTCACATCTTGGTTACTCATGTCCCAGTACGGCCTCTCTCCATATGACATCACCTCCCAGGTGACGATTCCATAACTCCAGACATCTGAAGCTGACGTGAACTTCCTGTAGGCGATTGCCTCCGGAGCTGTCCACCGCACTGGGATTTTTCCGCCCTGAGGGAAAATAAGAGAAAATGGAAGATGAAAACACTGAGGAGAGGAAGACAGGAAGTAAAAATGTTTCACTTTATAGTCTTGACGTGCTTCCTTTCATATTCATCACACGGCACTTAACTGTGGCCAAAGGCAGCCTATAAGGTATTTTTCTGCCTCTGTTTGTTGTAAATATCTTGGCATTACTGGAGGAGAATTAGAAAATTTTCAATGGGCTCAAGGCAGCATGATAAGTGGGGGACTCAGGTGCAGATTAGACTCAAAACGTATTTAACAATTAAAGATACAAAGGAATGCAGAACTCAAAAATCTCCAATCCTAAACTAAACAGGGGGAAAACAGTGGAAGACATGAGTCTATGCCAGACCCATAGATGGTACTGTTTTTAAAATATAAAAACTGTGCCAGCCAGTCAGAATGAATTCCTATGGGATTTTTAGTTTGAATTGATAAAGAGGTTTGTTCCTCAACACAAGTATTGAGATACACTTAAGGAAATAAATAAGCAAAGTATTTGCATCAATGTTAAAACTAACATATCCAAAGCATTCATGCTCACCAAAAACAAATATGTCATGTCAGTGTTGCAAGCTGTGACATTTGAAATCCTAAAACTCTGTTTCTGGGCGTATACATGATAACTTGAAACTGGAGTTTTCCAAAAATCTTTACCTTGGCCTGAGTTTTCAGGACAGATCATTTCTGGGGACATAAATCTGCAGTTTTGTTTGGATGATAGGCCTAAACATGTAAAAATAAGCGGTGTCCCAGATACCTGGCTACTTGTTAACATGGCCTTAACAGACACATGGTACTCAACACAAAGGTGTGGAATAAGACACAGGTGAAACACAAGGAGCAATCAAGCCAGGAAGTTATCTCCAAAACACAAACTTTCTTATTTTTTGTGCTATGTTTATATACTGAACAAATTTATGTTGGTAGCTAAACTTTTGCAGAGACAAACTTTTCAACCTCTCAAACAAGCATTAGCTCAGCTCGGAGTACAGCTGAACCATAACAGGCTGAGGTTTTAAAGTCTGTCTCAAAATGACGGAATAATAAGCTGAACAGAGTTTGTCCCAGAAATCTGAAGTTTTTGTTTCCTCTGGCATTTACCACAGTTTGTTTTTTATTGTCCCACTGCTGGAAAAGATCTAAGATTAGTAGAGTTTCATGTTGCTGCCAGCAGCAGCTTTAAGTTTTTGTTTTTATTTCAACTCTTTGGAGTTTTTAGACATCAAATCTAAGTCCAGCCTCACTGACACTTAAAAATCTCCCCATCATCAGGCTGAAACATAGAGGTCACTAATGTAATTTTGTTTTAATGGTTTTTAATGTATTGAAAAGGAAGATTTGTTGTTTGATCACAGTTGAAATTTAGTCTTTCGTTTGTCTTCCGGGGTAAATTTGCAGTATGCTTGTTATTTCTGTAAGCGAGTCCTCACCAGTGAGCTGGTGTAGGTGGGGTCAGACGTGTCCTCTTCCAGGTAACGTGATAAACCAAAGTCAGACACCTTACACACCAGGTTACTGTTCACCAAGATGTTCCGAGCAGCCAGGTCCCGGTGAACGTAGCTCATCTCTGCCAAATACCTGTAACGTCAGAGGGATTTACTGTGTGAAGGCCTGTGTTATCCATTGCCAGCTACCAGGGTTACTATTAAAAAGGTAATGGGATTTAGTGTGAGGCTGTGTTATCTCTGCAAGCTACCTTTGATACAATAGGAAAAGAGATTTACAGCTTGTGTACATGTTAGTGCGTGATCACAGGCAGATAGCAGCAATAAAAACACAGATAGGATCTAGTGAGCTTTGGTTGCTGTGCAGGGGGATTAAAGCAGTGTTTCAAGCTGCCAGCAAATTGTGGGGCTACTCACTTGAATAGATACAGTTTGTGTTTGTAAGTGTGTGTGTGTGTGACTACAACCAAGAGTTTTAGGATTTTGAAATAAACATCTAAAAAGCTTCCCCCGCCTGGTATCGATAATAGTGGTTTATGTTTAGGCAGTGTGTGTGCTTTTTTGTGAGCGTACCTCATTCCAGAAGCGATGCCCCTCAGCATACCAACCAGCTGGATCACAGGGAACTGCCCGTCATTTTGCTGCAAAACCACAAACCGTGACAAGATTATTGTTATTTTCTATAATCACACTTTTTAGTCAAGGAAAAAAAAACGTGTCGATCTCACATCGAGAAGATGTAAGAAATGAACTGTGGAGGTGAAGAAAGTACTGTTTTTACACCTCATGAATGATTTTCTGACCAAATTTCAATGATTAAATCATAGATTGAATGGCCTTGGTTCTGTTCTGGCTTTCAGTCTGGCGTGATTCCACATTAAATTTTCGAGCGTCTTGCATTGAGAGTCTTCCACACTTTTATATGAAAAAGAGACAAATTCAAAGACTTTTCTCTTTGGGCTTCAGTTTCTGGATGAATATTAATAAATTTAAAAGAAACAGACTAAAAGTGTATGCCCTTGTCTCTATTTGTACATTTCTTTGTGTCCAGACTACAATGGTACAGACAGAGTTATAGAAGCAGTGTGATACAGCCTGGAGGTGGTTATGAAAACAGCCTATTTACTCCACAAGGCCATTCAAACTATTTCTTTGCCCTTAGTTGTGGTCTAATAAAACTTCCAACAAACTATTTTCCTCCAGGCTTACTTACTCCTCATTAATTTATGACAACCTTCTAAAGCCAATAGACACATCCAGAAAAAGCTCCGTCTTCACAGTTCTGAGCTTGACACTGACAGACAGACCAGAGCATAAACACAGACATTCTTGGTCTCTTTGCTTATGTGTTGATGATTGCCGCATTTCTAAAGTTAATCACTTAAAGAGGTCTCTTGTTGGTGGTTACTTTTCCTGTGAATACAGTAAAGCATTTCTATCAGTGCTATGCATAAGTGGCAGTCAAGGGCTAAGAGTAAATCACAGTGGAGGAGCGCAGCAGCAAAAGCTGTTTATTAGCACGGATAAAAAAATGAGTGAACAGACAGAGTGTTTTATAATAAGCACCAAAAGGCTTCTGGGTCTGACAGAAAGATATGATGGGACACGATCGGTACTATGGGATTGAACTGTATTAAAGAGAATAGGACACGACAATGTTGTGATCTTACAACAATGTAGTTTCCATCAGGAAATTTGTCTTCACGCTTAGTCTGCAACAGATTTAACTGCCCTCATGACCTTTTAGTAAGAGAATGATAAAAAACAGTAAAAAGCCAACAACATGAAGCACTTTGCAGATGTTGTACATGTCACAAGACACAATAGCAGCATAGTTGAACTCTACCACGTATGTATCATGCATGTTCTATCCGTAAAAGGTGCTTTATGTGAATTCAAATAACTTCGGGGTAAATTTGTAGAGCAATCAAAAAATAATACATCCAACAACTTTATATTGTCTCTATTTCTCTATAAATACCATGCTCTGATCATAAAAACTCAAGAGGCAAGAATATATTTCGAGGATTGAGGGACTTGTTGTGAAACATGTTGCTAAAGCCCAAAACAACTCCCCTCTTTGCTGCTTTAGTCTTTGGGCTAGACAGCCTCTGTCTCTCATAAAACATCACTGACATCCCAGCTGACAGGGTTGCAGTCAGAGGTGTTTGTGTGTGTGTGTGTGTGTGTGTGCGCCTTTTAATTCACTTTGTGCATCAAACTGGGCCTTTGATGCTCCTCAAGCCTAATCCTCTGCAGGCCAAACTGTCTTCTAGGTACTCACAAACACACACACGCACACACACACACTCACACACACTGAGGCATTGATCCTCTGGGTCCTGTGCCCGCAAGATGGTCACGCTAGGACAACAACACTACTGAGATCGATCGTTTTGTGTGTGCATGTGGGTGTGTGTATGAGTCAGCGGATGATTTCTGAGTCAAAAGGGGTCACGCTGTGAGAACCAAACATCAAAGAGTTTCTCTTTCTGTCTTTAGAGGTGCCTCGAAAGGAGGGCAGGATCAAAGAGACAGACAGACAGACAGTCAGACAGAAAGTCAGACAGACAGGCTGGCGGGATGAGGAGGAAAGAGCTCAGGAAGGAAAAGAGGAGAAAAAGGAGAGCAGGAGGTTGTTGCTGTTTTTCTGTTTTTTTTTTTTTCCCCAAAGGATCCCAATCCTCCTCACTCCGTCTGTTTTTCTGTTTGGGTATTTATCACACTGTCGACACTCTGCTTTTCTGCTTCTTGGGGATTGGATCACAAATGAAAAGTGACAAATATACATGACCAAAGGAAAGTGATACACGATAACTTCATGGAGGTCTGGCATTTACCGCGTTTTTTTTAATAGTCTCTAGTCTGCGTCAAACTCAGTCTGCTGCCTTTGAAAGATGAGGCAGTGTTATCAGGTTTGTTTACACAGGGCTGAGACTTTCATTTGCTACTTTGTCCGTGGAGTCAAAGACTTCCCAAACACACTGATCAGAAATTAAAAATGCAGAATTTTAATGCTACCAAATGGTTTCAAAGCCTGTTTTTCACATAATTAAAGAGATGCATGCTACTTCCATGAAGTGATTAATCCAGGTACAACCATGAACAGCACTTTGTTTCCAGACTCTGTGATGAATAAAATTTGTTAGTAATTAATTTAAAATATCCAACATCAGCCTCTTTCAGTCATTCTAGGTTTTGAGAATTTGTGCTGCACAAATGTGGATAAATCTGTCTTCAATGCAGAGGTGGGTAGAGCAGCCAAAAATTATACTGTTACTTTAGAATAATATCACTCATGTAAAAATTAAAAGTTGTTCTCCAAATAATTCCTTGAGTAAGAGCATGAATGTTAAATAGATAGAAATACAGAATAGGAATGTGCAAATGAGGATGTTGTTCAACAATGCCACTTTAACTGAAGCAATAATAAATTAAATATTGATACACTAACATAAAATAATGCAAATTCAGTCACAAAAAAGGACTTAAATTAATAATCTTTGCATGTTCTGTGTCAAAGGAACACTGAGCAAAGTGACTATTAAGCTTTGGACAGTATTGTTTATCTGCCATACTTCATATAAATTTGTCACTTTGCTTCAATTTGGGGCCACAGAGATTTTGTGCACGGTCACTGCATGTCTGTATTTGATTGGTGACCTGCAGTTAAACGTCACATGGATAAATAGAGAAAAAGTAGCAAGGAAAGTGTAACTCAGTGTAACGGAGTAAAAGTCACTTTTCTTCTCCACAAAAACCCCCAAGTAAAAAGTAAAAAGTAAAAAGTATGTCTCATTAAAACTTCTCTGGCAAGTAAAATTGGTCTAAAAAGTTTCTCAAGTAAATGTAATGGAATAAATGCAGCGCGTTACTACCCAGCTCTGCTAAAATGTTATAAATACCTACATAAAAGTGACAGCAGTAACTGTCTGTATATGACGTATGTTTGAGATATTTACCCTAAGAAACGAGTCGAGCGCTCCATTCTCCATGAACTCTGTGATGATCATCGTGGGTCTGCTCTTAGTGACCACGCCTTCAAGCCTGATGATGTTTGGTTGGTCAAACTGTCCCATGATCGACGCCTCAGAGAGGAAGTCCCTCCTCTGCCTCTCGGAGTATCCAACCTTCAGGGTCTTGATGGCCACGGGGATTTCTTTTTTCCCGACAGGTTTCAGGCGACCTTTGTACACCTCCCCAAACTCACCTGCGGAACAAGTAAACAATAACAAGTCTCAAATTAAAGTGTTCAAAACAAAATTACAAGGTACGATGCTCTTCAGAAAACAGTATGAGCCTTAGCAGGGGAAAACACGAGCACTGCTGGGGATGGTTGTTTTCTGGAAGCTCCTTTGATTTCAAAGCTCTTGCATAACTCTTACATAACAAGAAAAGCTAATGAGAAATTGCATTTTAATCACATTTTATGATGTAAAGGGGTCAATTATGACTGCAGATGGGCTGAAGTGCATTCTTTTTTTAGCTAGCAGACTTTATAAATCCTGTCAATCAAAGAAAACAGAACAGATTGTTTTCTGTAGCAGATGTTTTGGGTCTCAGTGAGGGCAGCGAATGTTAAACACACAAACAGTCCCTCTGCCATGGGAGCTGCCCTGTGCATCCTCAGCCTGATCCCTGTGGCCTTTGCTCCAACAGACTGAGGTTTGGGACACACTGATGGTATTTCTGCAGACTGCAAGAACAACAAAAATTGATTCCCTTCAATAGCTCCTCTCCTCTCAGGGTGAGAGTCAGTTTGCAGCAGAGGTGGTGAACAGGATAAAAACGACAGCGCCATTGTTATTGCTGAGGCACTTGGCTTTGCACACCACACCTAAACTTTCATCTTGTGGTTTTAAAGAAAGGCAGCAAGGCCACCTCAGGGATTATAGAGACTGAGCTGAAAACATGAAGTTCAAAGGTTCAATCCCGCTTTGCAGTTTCATTTGTCTGGACAGCAAAGGCATTTTATAACTCACATACACTCAGTACTGTAATTCTTTTTTGTGTGCTGAGGTCTGTATGGTCAGCTGGAGTGCCAAAACATTTCCGAACTATGAAGGCTACAATTTGATGAAATCATTTTTTATAATTATGGGTCAAACAAATGCGGCTTGATCAAAACCAGAGAACAGTCGTAACGGAAAAACTTTCAATCAGGGAAAAGTGAAGCTAAAGCTACTTTTCTACCCAGCTGTGTTAAATTCTAAATTCTTAATTCTTAGGCCCCATTTACATCACATTTTACCTGAAAACAAACAAAAAAAGAAAAAAAGATAACCTGCCCTTACACAGAAAAGCTGAGGAAGTTAAAAAGTTGTTGTGTTCATGCTAAGCCTGTATTTGGGGATATAACCGAGGGGTCCATATACAACAACAGTTTCGCAGACATGAGTAGATCATCTAGCATCTATAATTAATGCTTCTTTGCTGATTTCAGAGGTGGTGCAATAGATTCAAATTTCGTGGAAAAGCAGTCAGCAGATTCAGCAGCAAAAGCACAACATGGTTGTCCGGTTTGCCATTGAAACTGTTGTTGATGTCCGGTTGGGGCATAGCAATTTAAGTTGCCTCAATGAAAATGTAATGTGCACACACAAAGCAAAGTGCAATGTCAGGGTGTCCACCGAAACTGCTTACTCTCTTAATGGCAACAGTGGCTGCAGTGTTTCAGAAAAATTCCACTCTGTCGGCTGTTTTCAAAAGTTTCCGTTTTAGGTCGGCTAAAATGCTGTTTCTGTTTAAACGATATGCCTAAACAATCCCAAAACCATAATATTGGATTGAACATTATCACACACAGCTTAACCAGTGTTTAACCCGTGCTCTATCACTCTCCTGTTTAGCTTTCTTCTGCTCTGACATCCTTTTTTCTTTTTGTCAGTCCAACTCCAGTGTCCATCATTGCTTTAAATTAATCCAACAAATCAATTTCTTCAGAAAACCATCCAGATCTTGCTTATCACTGCTTAACTTTACAAGTTAGTGATGTCAAAATCTGTGTGGCGTAAATCAATTTGTGTTCCCAATTAAACCTTGGAAACTGAGAGATAGTATTTAGAAGTAACCCATTTTGTCTCTGATAATATCATTTTAAATTGTGGATTATGAAAAAGCAAATATATAACAGTAAGACTCTTTCAAGATGACTTGTAAAGTCTTTACAGGACCTTTTAGTACATGAACAAAGATACATATTACTTTTGCTCAGTTAGTGTATACAAGGAAAGATATGCAGATGGAAGAAAATGTGTCTTCAAAGCACCTGCAGGTTATCTTGTTCTACGTCTGAGTCTATCTCTGGATGCACGGGTACAATGAGAACGTGAACTCATTTTAACCTCAATGTCTTGGAACGTGTTCAATGTACAGAACATTTCTTTGCAGTGATGGAGTTACAGATGTCTTTTGTCGGCATAAATGCTTCCATATGCAGCCCGGGGACATGAAAATTGAATATCACTTCAAAATAAAAGTCCTCATTCCTGAGATAAAAAATCAGTGTATGAATAATGGATGAGTGATGGGAATTGGATGACAGGCTGTGTCGTCCTGTCTCACTGTGATCCCTGCTCCACATCTCACTGCTTATTAAAAACTATCTGCTGTCACAGCTGTAAACCAAAAAGAAAAGAAGATGAGTGGAGAGAGAAATAGGAAGGGAAAGGGAAATAATACAGGAGAAGGAAGGAGGGAAAGAGAGGTGTAAAAAAAGGGGGTAAAGGATAGAAATGAGGCAGTTCAATAAGAGAGAGGAGGAGAATGGTATGACACAGATCAGATGATGAGTTCTGCTTTTCAAATAAAGGCTAGAAGAAAAGGAAATCACTGAATTGTCTCCCAGATGATGTCTCAAGTCGAAATAAAATGTTTTTTTTATGAATGACATTACTTCCTGTGAAAGCGGTAGTATTCAGGAAAGAGGGAAAAGTGAGGTGTGTGATCGCAAAGGGAGAGGAAGAGAGAGCGAGGTGAGATATTTTTAAAATCTCCTTTGGGGGCTTTCCTCTTTTATCTTCTCTCCTAAATCTGTTGTTCTTCCTTTTCCCCCTTTGGTTCTTTGTTTTAGCATCTCTCTATACGCAAACAAACTCTGAAACTCCAGAGGGGCTGAATCACAGAGAGTAATGAAGACAAGAGAAAGAGACGCAGAAAGAAAAAACGAGATGGGAAAGCTGGAGATAGATGAAAAGCTGTGGAGATGTTTTTACTTTCTTTTTCAGCAGAGGAGGAGAGATTCAGAGGTTTCAGGGCTCAGAGTCCGGCCACATCTCAATCACACAGGCTCATATTTTTCACTCCTCCACGCCGTTCTCACCCCTCCTCTGCCACCTCCGGCAGAGGTGAGAAACCTTCCCAAGAGGGGAATAAAGTGAGAAACGGAGGGATTACGGAAAGCCTCTCAGAGTGGCTCAGCAGAGCAAAGCTGAAAGCACACACTCTCAGCGTCGAGGGTCTGAATCTGGTTCATGACCTTTATCACCTGGGGCACCACGGACATTTGGATTTGATTGGTCTTGGTTCCAAATAAGAAGGGGGAAAGTTTTCTGAAGGATAAAATCTGAGAGAAAAATATTTCTCTGAGTGAACCTCGAAAGATTGTGGCAAGAGCTTAGCCAGATCAAGAAACCATCATCAGATTTAGCAGTGAGGGGTCTTTGGGCCAAAAACGAACAGTTTGATACTTTTTGATTCCTCATGTACCACCCCTTGTAAAATTTATCTCCATCCCTGGATCTCTTATGTCAACAAGTGGTTATTGCAGGTCAGTAAGGCCTGCTGACAGTTGGTTGGCTGACTTTACTGTTTTGCTCATAACATGAGCAAATTATCCTTTGATGAATATATAAGAAAAAGTTTCATGTGTAATTATTTGAAGTCAATAGTGGCAGAGCAGCATCTCACATTAAACCCAATACTTAAAAATAGAGTTGTTCTGATACCAGACTCGGAAATTGTTCTGACACTGCCGAAAATGCTGGTATCGGTATCGGTATCGGCGACTACTGGAGTCTGGGCACCGATCTGATACCATGTAATTAAAAAAATTAGAAATCTAATGTTTCACTCTTTTAAACTCTGGCACAGTCCTCTTAACCGCTCCTAAAACAGTAGCGCTGTGCTGCAACCTGCAGCCTGCTTGATCATGTGACACAGATTCAACAGACACACCAGTAAAAATAAATGTTAAAAATGGCTTTAACTTCCTGTATTTATTTATGTTTTACAAAGGGTTTAACCTGAGCCAGGCCTCACCACAGTGATAAGCATATAACAGTTATGCAGGCACAGTATGATAGTTTTTTTTACAACATGCTGGCATCAGATCAGAACTCGGTATCGGCCGATACCAACAGCACAATTATCGGAATCTGTATTGGGACAGAAAAAGTGGTATCGGAACATCTCTACTTAAAAGTCCAGGGTATGCAACATTGACTCAAGTATGGATACTGGCCTGTGTACATGTCCAGCCATTTGTAGTAATGATGAAAATAAATTGTTTAGCTATATGGATGAGCTAAATTTATGCCTCAAAAGAGCATTAAATTTAATGGAAGCAGACACCACCATTACAGACGCTAACAGCAGTTTTACCGTCAAAGACAGGATATGCGAAGAGAACAGATATTTAGCAATCGAATTAAACGTTTGGAAGGAGACATGATGATGTGGAGTCATACAGCAAATTAAGATTGAGAAAACATTTTTTTTTTCGGTTAACTGATGAGATAAGGGAGGCAATCAAAGTCTCAAACTTGTAGGGATTGCTGCTGTCAGTTTTGCAAATGTGCTTCACCTAACAGCTACTTGTAGAGTTATTCACTGAGCCACTGGAGAATTTCTGCAGTTCTGTTCAACAAAGCAGCTTTCAAATTGCATAATGACTGGATGTGCATACCAGCTATGGTCTCTGTGATGTCCCCCATTCATTTCTGAGACAGTTTTGAAGCTGACTGGAGTCATAATGGTGATGCTGAACCCAAATGAGCCAAAGACTCTTCCAGTCAAGTTAGCCACGTTCTTATCTGGACCAAACTCCTAAGTGTTATCCAGTAGTTTGAAAATAAACTCATGACTGAAATACAAAATCATGAATTTTTAAAAAGCAGCTACAGTAAAATCATAGAATACAAATAAGGAAGTGCTTCCAGGAATCATGAAAGTTTTAGTTTGAGCTGCTCTCTGAGAAGATTTGGAGACCTTGAAACACAACAAAAAAAACCCTCCAAGTACATCTTTTAAACTCTCGTTCTCTCTCTTAGAGCCCTTAAGAGGTTTTTTTGCAACCTGATAACTAACAGTGCATTTAAGACCTGCTTAGTGAAATTCCATTGCTGTGAATGCCTCCCTTTAGCAGGTGTTGATCTTTTATAACTAAACAAAAAAAGTAGTTCATGCTAAAACCAGACACAGCCTTCAGCACATCTTAAAAAAGGTGTTTATTTCCAAAGGTTGATGACGACTCCAAATTAAACTTTAATATTGTCATTAGAATTCCACTTGTGAAAAGAAATAATATTCCTTTTAAGTAATAAAAAAGGGCTTGAGGATATTTTTCAGTATTTGTATTCCCAATAGTTTAAGTGAATTAATGATCAGAGGAAAACACAATGATAGAATAGATGCTTAGCTAAACTCTGGATGACAGGGGAATATTTTTCCTTTTTGTTTTGTTTGATGCCTAAAAGCATTTTTTGATAAACGTACGTACGTGTCTGTGACGGATGAATGCGATTGGATGATCATGTTCAGATTCTTCCGCAATAAGACAAGAAGTGAATTTCATAAATGTACTGTTGACCTTGTGCTGCAGCTTTTAGCATCTGTTTTACATATTAATGCTTCATGTATTTAAGTAAAACTTGTATATAAAAGAATTACACTGACTTAGATGCCCTTGGATAAATAGATCTTAAGAGAATCGCTCAAGCTGATTTCTTTGAGTACTTGGGGATTATTAATATAATAAAGCACTTGATCTGAGCAATTCTTTAATTTATTTTCTGTTTCTTCATCCTTTTACCTTTTTTTACATCAGCTGAAAAGCAAAAGCCTGACTCCCTGAAATCAGAAGATGCTTTGGGACTCCTTTCTACATGCAGCTTTCTCTATTTGCTGAACATCACACAGCATTTTTACAGTGCGGGCTCTGGTAGCCAAAGAGAATGCATGAGGACAGTTTTAATTTATTCCTGTGAAAGTTTTTCTGCATGAATAAAACATCTCTCCCGACTTCAAAGGAGAGAAATAAAGCAAAATAATAAACTGGTATTGCTTGTTTCCAGATCTTTCTCGTTGACACAACAGTGTGGCACAGTTTGAGAGTTTGATAAGAGTTTTGGTATGTGTTTTTTTTTTTTCTTTTCTTTTTCAAGTTTCAGCTGGTTTCATTAAAGAGCACTAAGGTTTAATTCTAAACCTTCACTTAAGAGCAGATTGAAGGGGACGCAAACAAGGGTTGTATTTCTCATTTTTTCTGTCGCCATAAAAGCTCTTCTACAGATACAGTGATGGTAAGAAAGGTATTACTAACAATCCTGGCTGGTCATCTCAGTTTTTGGTGAGATTTTTTTGCTCCAAACAAACCAAATGAGATATGAGGAGGGCAAGGGACTTAATCCACCAACGAAATTTAGTCTCACTTCATATTTATAGCTGATGCTGCAAAACACAACACTGTAAAATAAGTGAGTTAATTTTTTCTTCCAAAATCTACGACGGAATATTAGGGCCACATTTAGAATTATTTTGAGCCACATTTAGAATTTTTTTTTTACTTAATATTCTACAACAAGACTAAAGTCAAAGTTCATTATTTTCCTTCGAGAATAAAGTCAAAGTTAATCACTTTTACTACGAGTTCAAAGTCGAAATTAATCATTTTACTATGAGATTAAAGTTGAAAATAATGACGTAATTTACTATGAGATTACAGTTGAAATATAATCAAGGACAGTCTACAAGGAAGAGGAAATGAGGACCACAGAGCATTTCGTCAAATTATACTCTAACTTGGGTTTCACAAACAAGGAGATACTTCAACTTTTAGCACTACAGCACCCTCATCCTTGTTTCATTCTTCTTTTTTTTCTTCTGATTGATCGTTTCCTTACCTACTCCCGATATGACTTTACTTCGTCTTTAATCTTGTAGTATAATAAATTAATTTTGACTTTATTCTGGTAGTAAAATAATTAATTTTGGCTTTATTCTGGTAGTAAAATAATTAATTTGACTTCATTCTGGTAGTAAAATGATTAATTTCAACTTTATTCTGGTAGTAAAATGATTAAATTCGACTTTAATCTTGTAGTAAAATAATTAATTATGACTTTAATCTTGTGGTAAAATATGAAGCAAGAAACACAATAATTCTTTATGTGGCCCCAATACTCCGCCGTATAAACCAGTCTGTACTTATTTTAAGGATTTAATGTGAGCTTCTTCAACTTTCAACTTTTCTTTTCAGCCTGCATTTGCCCTTTCATGATGACTGCTGGGACTTTACCTACACTGATGGGGTTCAACCTCCAAATTATGAGGACACAGCATTCATCACTTCTACATCACCAGACTCAACATCGCTGCAGGATAACAGCACAAAAAAATAAATCATTCTCAGATATTTTAGGGCTCCTTTTTAAGAATTCAGCTCACGGAAGGAAACCCAAAGACATGAGTCCATAAGATGAATCTCTACCTGAGCCAATGACCTCCTCGATTTTCACACAGGATGGGTCGATCTCCTTGGCGAACTCCCTCACAGCCTCATTGGGGTCTTCGTAGGTGAAGGGGTCGATGTATATCTTGACTCCCGGTGAACTGTGACCCTCAGACAGGGTGGGAAAGGTCACGGTGGGGGTCGGCCCGCTGAACATGTCTGGCCTGAGAGTCACCTCTGAGGGCAAATTTAGGAAGTTCAAATATAAACACTTACGTGAAAGATTTAAAGTCAGAGTTCTTAAAAAGTTTCCACATTTATCTCACCTCCTCCTGCGTTGTACTGCTGCAGCTTGTCTCCGTACACACTCTCCTTCAGCTGCCTCCTCCTGTAGACAGATAGATATTTGTGAGCAGACAGAAATGATACATAAAAGTTAGAATTACTAATTGGCTGTCTTCTCTTCAGCTAAGCTGGGGAAAAATAAATATTCTTCCTTTGTGTCAGAAAAAAAAAAACCTGTTTGAGAGAAAGAAAAAAAAATCTTTCAGGATCTCATTAGTCCTGGATGACTTGTTTCTGTTGTGTGTCATCAGCTTTTGTTCCTGCTTTCATGTGAGAATGAAAGCAAAAGAAACTTATTCAGATATACTTCAGCTGATTGTCGATACAGACACTTGATACCTCAAACAGGAGAAACAGGGAGGTTGTCTTCTGCTATTTTTGGATGGTCAAAAGGTCCCAGAAACTGTCCCTGTAGTCTTGATCTACTTTGAAACTACTGTAGGGCTGAAAGACATACTTTTCCTCTCTTCTTGTTTTTTTTTTTTCAAAGATTGAACCGTTTGCAGGATCTTAAATTGAGTTTTTAGAGGTCAGTGGACATTTCTACCTGTTGGTCTTGAAACTTGCCAGTTCTGAAATCTCATCTTAAATACAGCAATTTCTTTCTGGTGGTACAAATGTAGAAAATGTCTTGTAGCCTTGCAATCTTTCTTTTATTAACTTGACGATTCAAATCTGAAGAAAAATGGAGAAAGGTATGGAGAGATTTGTGTCATTTGAGTTCCATTGCCTGGAGCAGCGTGGTGACATCCGTAAATGTGTTTAAGATGAGATGTGAGTGCGTGTGTGCACGGCTGTGAGTCTGTGCATTACCTGGTGCAGATGATGGCGATGGCAACCAGTGACACAATACACACCCCACCGACTAAAGAGCCAGCAATCAGGGAGAGCTGCTGTCCAAGCTCTGACTTATATTCATCTGCAGACACAGGGACACACACAGGATGACACACACACACACACACACACACAGATGAAATCAGACAGACACAAAAGAAAAAGAAGTAGAGGTATTATTTTCAGTTTTTTAAAGTTTTCAAAGTCTTTCATACTTGTGAGACTGAGAATTTAATAGCAGGGAGAAATACCTGACATTACCCGACAACAGGAATAAAATGTCATTTACAAGTCTCATTTTACACGTCAGCAAGCACACACACACTCACACACACAGACACTAAGAGCTGAATTTAATTACTTCACAGCCAGATTTTTAAGTCCTGCTCAACCTCTCAAATTCCCCTGCACTCACTTCCCTCTTCATCATAACAGCTCCACCTCCACACACACCTCCACACACTCCAGCCGTCCGTCCGCCCACACACTTACCGTCAGTGAGTGTTTGGAAGAGCATATCCTTGCTGTAGGCTCCAAAGCCGGCCACGGTTCGGGCCCTCACCTGGACCACGTAACCTGTCCCCGGCCTCAGACCCTCCAGAACGACATTTGGTGTTTCGCTTTGGACCACTGAGCTGTTCAGCAACGACGACATAGACTGAAAAAGGAGGAGGAGAGGGGGGAAAAAGAGACAGATGAAACTGTTTCTGCAGAAATCCCAGGCAGACGACAACACCTCTTCAGTCACAGTCGGAGAGAGACAGAGACTAAATTTAGCGCTCAGTTCTGACCTTTAGCTGAGACAGAATTGATTGTCCCAAAGATCCAGACCAAACTGAGACATTTTCCATATTCAGACAGTGGCAACACAGACACCCTGACAGGACTGAACTACTTTTTAAGTTTGAATTTATCGGGAGCCGATGTCACTATCTTTTGAGTTTTTATACTTTTCCAGAAAGAAGAAGGACAATTCTCTGGATATCAACTACTTTTTGACTGTTATTATTTTTGCCACCTCTCATCCTTTTTCATCTTTAAGAGACAGTCTATGACGTAACTAGGAGTCTAGTCTTGGGAAAAGAAGTGGTTTAACCTGTCTGTTTCCCCCAATATGAAGCAGGAAAAAACGTCTTCTCTGGTCCAAAGCACCGCAAAATAACATTTTCAAAACAAGTTATTTTTTCAGAAATATTGTCCCAGTTACTCAGAATAATCCGCACAGACCTCTCAGTGAACCCGTTTTACTGGGACGTCTTCTTACTGAAGGAAATATGCTGTAAAAACTGTTTATAAGGCTGTGACTCAGTGTTTTTGAGATTTATAGTCATTAGGCTCTTTACATTCCCTCTTTATGATATCTTTATTTTTTGTGATTTAGGAGAGCTAACCCTGTTCAGAGGGTTTGAACTCTGCAGCACCTCTCTTTGGGTTGCCTCATCAGTGTTAAAGCTGACAAAATGAACTGAGGATCTAAAAGTCTTTATCGCTGTGTTGACAGAAAAGTTAACTTGTTAAGAGGAAAACCAACTGCTCCCCCTGCTCCTGCTAATTGAGCTCAATCTCTGCTATACTTTGTAAAACAAGAGTAAATAAAACACTCTCATAGGGTCTTTAAAAGCATGTACATGCATACATGTTTCCCCCACAGAGGCCTGCTGTGTTTGGCACTTAATATTTAAATTTGGAATGAAATCCTGGCATTGGGTTTCAGTCTGACACAGGCTAAAAAAGTTAGATATCGTCACAAAAGGCTGATCCATAGGGCAGAGTGAAGGAAAATAACTACAGTGGCTCAGCAGTTTGAAGGTATTTCAACCACATTGTAAAAGTTTCCTCACTTATCCACTTCTGAGGTTTACGGTTAAGTTCTAATTCCTGCTAGTGTTGGAGATTTATATGATTATATATTGAACTATTACCGCTATCAAATCAGTACTGGTAGTAGTCAATACCAAACCCACTTATTAGTGTTGGCATTGGGACTTCAATAGTTGGACCCCTGATTTAAAGGAATAATGTACATTATTTGACGTATAAAATGCATCGGTATCATTACACACAAAACTATCTTTTCAAGAAGATGCAGAAAGAGTAGTATGCAAATTGTTAATAATGCATTGAAAGAATGCATATTTACGACAACTAAATAAAAAGAAATCTGCCAAACTGCTAAATTCATTGGATGTGATCCAAAAAAAAAAAAATCAAAAATAATAATAATTTTGCAACATTTTTTGCAGATTTTGTTAAAAGTGTTAATGAACATCTCAGTTCAAAACAATTAAAATTGTCTGGCTCTTCTTTGATGGGTCAGGCTTTACCGGGCTAACTTACATTCTCTATTCCTGTTACATAAATGTCTAAATGTTTGCAGAGTAAACCTGCAACACTAACCAGAAAAAGTGTAATCATAAACCTTAACAGTGGATAAGTGAGGAGTTATTATAGTGACCTTCTTTCATGCTGTTTTAGCTCTGCATGGCAAAATTGCATACAATTTTGATGACATAATATGCAAACATGCTGCTGTAAACACAGGAGGGCACGGTATTGAGGTGAATATCTATGTCCTGTGGCTCCGCCCTTTGTCACTGACATCCATCTACCTCTGAGAATAGAACTGATACTGGGATCAGATCTGATTGTTTTTTCCTTACTCAAGTCCCTTTTGCTTGCTTTGTTTCTGTTCTTGATCATCGATTGCTTCTTGCATTTTCATCTGTTAACAAAGCCTTGGTTTGAGTGTTCAAATCATGTGTGGCACCCATTTTTACATGCCGTGCACTCCTCTTGTGGAGGCTTAGTGTCTGCTGCGTAGGAAGTCATACTTCCTTTTTTCTAGGCTACATGCACCATTTTGTTATTTTTTCGAGTAAAACCCCGAATAAGAAACCAGAATATGTTCAGAAATCTGTATCACACATATTAGTGCTTTCATGCAAAAACGCCAAAAGACACGCTCCATCTAATAGGCAAGAGAAATTTCTAAATGTAATAATGTAAAGGCCTTTGAGATGAATCATCACGCCTTTGAGTGGAAACATACAACACAATAAAAGTGACACATACACATTTAACAATACACACAAAGGCTCTCATGAAAAGCCCACCCACACACTATTCCCATTATGCCACTACACCCACTCAATGTAAACATGAACTGGATATTATACACATGCATTAATAAGGATAATGCTGATAGAAGTGATACTTGGAGGATTAATAAAGATAATGACAAAAGGAACAAGCAGCAGCCTCACAGCTACAGGGGCAGAAAGACATTATTTTCCAAAGCAGCGATGAGGCCTTCAGAGAAAGCATAATAACGAGTTTTTAAAAGGATGTAAAGAGCTGATTGTTCGCAGATTCCCTGGCAAATTATTCCAGCCAGAAGCCAGCAGCAGCTTTGAATTTAAAGGCACGTCTGCCAGTTCCTTTGCTCCAGTCATCAGTCATTTTCCTCCACCGTCTTTTTATTATTTCAAAACATGTCCTCACTCTCTCACTCTCTCACTATGTGCTCTTTCTCCAACTTGCACTGTCTCCTTAAAATATAACAAACTGTTAGTGCAGTTTATTATCTGTTTCCCACCGAGGCAGGTCTACTGGGAGCGTTCACTCTTTCTTCCATGTTCAGTCCTCCTCCTGAGGTGAATTAGCCATCAGACATATCGGGTCTATCTCAAAAACCCGAGGCTACAACCTTTTTACCTCCATCTCTCTACGCCCTCCTCTCACACATTTCTAACAGATTAAAAGGTTTTACTGAGGGAAAAATCAAGAAAAGTCCAGAGGGGAGGGGAGATATGGTGTGTGGAGATGGCATGAAAGGGATGGGGGTGGGTACCATGCTGTGAGGATGAAGGAGGTGGTGGGCAGGAGGAGATGATGGTGATGATGAGGAGGGGAGAAAGAGTGGGAGGAAAGAGAGGGTCAGAGAAAGGACATAAGTAATAAAGGGTTAAAAATGATTGAGGCTTTATTACAAACATTTATCTTCATTAAAAAGAGCCATTTTCCTCTTGATGGTTTTAAATCGGTTTTGGTGCTGCTTCAAGTTATATTTAATTGTCACCGTTCTAATATGTCTACATCATTTATTCACATTAATCCTGTGTAATTAGTATCTAAATGCAATAGATGGATAGAAAAAGGTACCAAGGATGCTTCAGATACTGTCAGGAATATAGTGTTATGTATGAGTAAGTCTGCTGACACTGTGATTCATGAATCAAAATGAGATTATCAGCACCACAATTGCCTATTTCTCTATGCTATTTCTCAGTATTCACGGTTGGGTCAGATTTTCCCAGAGGGGTACAAATCCATTTACGGTGCATAGATCGAGAGTCTCTTCGGTGACACTACGCTGGTTGGTAGAGTTTAGCAGTGAGAAGTAATACGACCAAGTGAGAAGCAAGATTTTTCCTGTGATCAAGAAATAATTACTTTGGTTTGTTTAATGGCTGACATTGGAGCTCAGCTGGCAAAAAGGAAAAGAACAGAAGAGCAGAAGAAAGCTAACAAGAGAGTTACAAAGCACGGCTAAAACAGGCTAGTAGTGTTAAAAAGACAAACTCCCCTTCGTTTATTTTCTTTTTTGTCTTCATCAATGAAAAACCCAACTGATTCCAGGTGTCACTTCAATCAACACCTAATGAATTGTCTTCAAAGTGCCGTTAAAAGTTTGTCATTTGCAAAGCTCAAAGAAGAAGACTAAAGAAAACCTTCAGTGGAAGTGTTCAGTTCAATACATGTTTTGACTTTCATGAATTGATATAATCAGTTTCATGTTCATCCATCCCTCAAATACACTGATAAGAATCCTTTGTAGTAGGAATGCTACCAACTGTGAAATTGGAGGGACTGTTTGTTTTATAAGCTGTGTATAAATACATTTGAAAGTGAAGGAATTATCTCTATATGAATTGACAGTGGGCGGTTATGCAGATAAGAGTCCTGATAGGGTGAGCAGGGTGCTGTCATTAAGAGAGGGCTGGTCCCCCCCCTGAACAAATTATAATCCACATAACCACCTGCTATCTGTTCAATTGCCTTTGCATGTTAAGACCAGGGCTCATATGCACGCTCAGTTATCAAACAAACGGAACCATTAGTATCAACATTCTTAACATAATGACCTGTTTGGCAACAGCGTTAACTGCATGCACAACTGAAAATAATCGGCCAATTAACTAATTGTACCATTGTGCATGCCTACTATGCATAAACAGCTATAAACATAGCAAGCGGTAACAGTGCAACTGAGAAAAAAAGACAAAATGATTTTTCATTGGAAGAAATGGGCATTTTATGACAAGAATATAGAACGAACAAACAGCTGTTATCAGCTGGTCAACTGTCAAAGGTAAACAAAGAAAGAAAAAGTGTGCAACTTGAGTGTCGGTACGGGTACGTGTTTGTGTTATTTGTCTTTAAATGTATGGGTTTGAGGCCTGTTTTGTTGTACATATATAAATATAAATTTAAAAATCTGAATAAGAAAATTGGAAAAAAAAGACTCTACAAGCAGCTGTTTGGTGGTCTCTAACATTTCACCACACCCAGACAGAAGGACCCAGATGCATAAAAGAGAAGCCCAATGAACATATAAAACTAACAGCAGTGAGCTTTGCCAGTTTGAGACTTTCTTGCCAGATTTCCCTGATCTGTTTATGTTACTAGTTTTGTTACACATTAACAGCCAATTTCAGATTTGTACATATTACTACTTAAGTGGTTGTATTCCAGTCACAGGTGACATTAAATGTTAAACTAGAACTGGGTTAAGTCTCACACTTTTGTATATTGAGGCTCACAGCTCGCTGCTGTCAACCCACAAGCTGGTTCATTATAACAATCCTGCGAGGTATCAGTCAACCTCTGAGTACCTTTGTAGTCAGAGCTCCACAGCTCATGTGCTTGCGCATGCAAAATTGAGCTTCTTCTGAGGGAAAGTTTAAAACCACTTTCTTCACAATGCCTGTGAGCTCTCTTGTTTACATGACATAACCAGTGATGCTAATTTATGATACACCAGAATGAAAATTTCAATTAAAAGCCAAAAAGAGGACTTTAACAAGGTGAAGGTAAGTCAACAGTCTCCAGCAAAGCTTTGCTGTCTCTGCACTACAGCATTTCTTATCTAAGTGACACTACAGAGTATGACACAGATAAGTCCTGCTGCCTCTGCTTTTTTTACACGGATTCACTTTCAACTGTGAAAGGCCTCACAGGGGTGGAAAGACTTCACCACACCATCCTATCTCTTTATAAATCAGACAAAATGAAAAAGTCATGCCTTGACTAGGCAATTAAAAAAGGCTGTTATCATATTTGAATTACACATGACTATTTGAGCTACGAAGAAAAACTAGAGTGTTTGCAGTGTCAAAGCTGGGAATAAAATGGAGTAATGTTAGGAAGTAGTCACAGAAATGGGAGCATTGTGTGCAGTTGGAGTTTATATCTGAAGGTGTATGTGGGGGTGTTAGCAGCAGAGGGGCCTCTGTGCTTGCCTTAGAGAAAAGGTCAGGGGGCAGCCCATCGGGGAAGGTCTGGCAGCCAGAGATAAGTAATGGGTGAAAATCCTGCCTCCCTGTGCCATATCAAATTTACTACATTAAAACCTCATTATCTATAGAGCAGCTATAAGAGGAGGAGGGGGTTAGGGGGAGATCGAGGTACAGTACAGCTGTCGGCTAAGAAAAACCTGTCCTCTCTTTCTCCAAGCCTATCGAACTTCTCCCTGAAGCTACGAGCTAAATTTGTCACTTGATGTGGATGACTTGACAGCAGCGTATGATACAGTCTCTGTCCTTGTTAAGATGGGTATCAAGTCAGAAGAATAAAAAGAGCATCACATTGTTAGCTTTTGATTCTTGTTCTTAATTGGTGTCTGTGTTAAATCATAGCACTGCAAAGGCAGAAGCAAATCAGGCCGACTTAAAGTGAAGCCTGTGCTCTGATTTCGACAAAGTGAGGGTTTTATCTGTGACTGTCAGACTGCAGCTACAGTGTCAGCGAGTGCACTGCCTAAACTCACTGTAATTGCTCTTCCAGAAGCAACTTTTTCTTTCACTTCTTGCTTTTCTTACTTCCCTGGGAATTTTACTTTTACTGGAAACTCTTCAGTTGTGTTGTTGCAGGTTTTAGTATTCTTTAGTGCACCACTTTACTCACAACATCTTGTTTTTTTAAACCACTGCAAGCAGAATGAGCTTTAAAACAGCTTTTTTTCATTTATTTCTACAATGTCCTCGAGATTTTTGGCTCCTTTCCAGGCTCTTTTTTTTATTATTAATTGCAGTTTGACAAGCAGTAGCAACGAAAATATGTGCAATGTCACGAGGAATCGGGAGGGGGGGTGGGGGGTGGTGGTGAAGTCTTTCACTCTCTGAAATGTCCTTGGGTAGCTCTGAACCCTAAATACTCTCTGAGATATAGTCAGCGTGTGTGAATGCATATGAATGAGTTGAGTTCATACTGACAGTTCCCCACTAAAGCATCATTTGCCAGTTATCTAAGTTTCAAAAGCCTTGAGTTGCTAGAGTGACTACAACTATTTCCTTTACTTAATGATTGATCCATGTGTTCCTTAAGTCGCTTTTACCCTGTTCAGCTGATCAGTTACAGAGCCAGACCAACTGGATCAATCAAAAAAGTCATTTCCATGTCTCATTAGTGATCTGTTCTTTAAGTGCTGTTGTTAGATTTGTTGAGCTGAGACATTTGTTTGGTCTCTGGACTTGATCAGTAACCTGACACGCCAGAAGGACAGTTCCATACATCAGCCATGGGGATATTTCACTGGTCCATCTGGGGAAGAGCAGTTCACAAGTGATTTCAGAGGCGGGATCTTAAAAAAATATAGCAGCTGGTGATTGGACGACCGTGCTGCTCGACACACTCATCACAAACTAATCCACATCAAGGCACTGCATGACGTAGCAGTGCACTGTACTGAGCTGCAATCATCTGTTCTGCTCATTTGCCTCACCTCATTCAGTACATTATGTATTATAGTTATAATAAATGACCATCTTAGCCTAAAATAACTGCATTCCTATATTGCTTTCATTTTCCCTCGGTAAGCCCTGACAAACCATATTTTTTGCCTTAAACTCCAAAGCGAAGGGAAGGCAGTTTTCAAGTCTTAAAGAAAGTAATAGAAGAGAAATTTTATTGTGATAAAACAATGTCAAGTGTACTTTGCCTTTGATGGTGACTATTTGCCAGTTCACAAAAGGTATATAGTATTTGATTTCTGACATTTTGACATGTCCGCAGTAAAACCTGAGAATGATTCTTCTTGACTGAAAGATGTAACTCTTCTCTGAATCACAGCTATAAAATATCTCCTTGACTCACAGAGTTTATGGTGAACCTTAGAGAAAACGGTTCAACAACAGAACAGTCATTAGTGGTCAGGTTTTCTTGTTGGAGGTTTGCACTTCTTTGTTGTGCTAGTTTCAATGGTTGTTATTGTACAAGAAATACTCAAAGCCCTTCAGTGCTCCATCCTGTGAAATCCTCCTGAAAGAGACCCTATTGATGTTATAGTTGTCCATCATACATAGAACCGACTCTTCAGCTCAAATAGAGATCAAAGTGTGAGTTACCTTCACAATTCATTCATACTTGGAATCCACTTTGCTTCTTTCGATTCTGTTTTCTGCTTTCTTTTGTGGGATTTTCTTTTGTGGCTATACCCTTCAGTATCTGCAGTCTGACATTATTGTTGTTCTTATTGTCCTCCTCCTCACTCAAGGCTATTTGACTGGGAGCACAATACACATGCAACAGTGGCTGTGACGTCAGGCTCACTTGTTTGTCACTTTTTTACAGTTTTCTATTGAAAACTTTATGTGTAAGAGGGTAATATTGATTCAAAACGTGAGAGAAGGACAAGGAGGAGCGGGTTTTGGCTAAAATGTGAAGAGTTACAGCTTAAAAAATATGATGAGAAACGTGCTTTTATAGGCTGCCAGGATTATGAATACTTAATGCATGTGCATACTTAACTTTGTTGAAGGTGAATGTCATTAATTTGAAGCACCAACATGGAAAAGGGCAAAGCAGTTGTAGCCAAAAAATGTACTCTTTCTGCATAAGTTTGAATAGTTCTGTTTCTGCTGTGTCACAGAACTTAAAAAGAAGGAAAGTCCATAATGAAACAAGGAGAAAAAACGTTTTCTTCTCCTCCGTGCAGCACAGTTGGGTTTGGCCTTACACTCATTTCTGCTGGGATAAAGAAACCCATAGAGTGTTTTCATCAAAGGGAATAGATAAGAAATTTGTGAAGCCAAGAGTCTTGAGTTTAGGGTTCAGTTTTTGTATCAGAGTTTTAGCGAGTTATGGATGAAAAAAACTCAGCACCAGTTTCAAAAATGAGCACAGACACAAGCTGTGGTATACAGAAAAAACTGCCCTAAACAGTTTTCTTCAGTTTGAGAAAAAAAAGACTTGAGGATGGCAAAATCTCAAACGTGGGCTGAGGATGAGGAGGCAAGTTGTTCTTTTTGGTGTATCTCATACTCTCCCTTGTAGGTGCTCTGCTCTTTGTTTTTTATCTGTCTGCAGTGGAAGTCTATCTGTTTTTGCAGCTGCTGGCTCAGCTTCAGAGCCAATGAGGATATTCTTATGTTTAGCTTTGGGTGATAGATATGCTTTTAATTTAACTTTCAGTCTCAAGCTGCAGTGCTTCCCACTGCTTCAAATACAAAGACGACAAGATATGCAGCCACGGTTCTTTCTTTCTTTCTGGGTTTTTATTTTCTAGAGTGTCAGTCTGTGACAGGAGAGCAATCAGGTCATGAACGATTCACCCCTGAATCACAGCCTCTCATTGGTGCCCTAAGTTTGACTTTCCCTCTGCAGGTTAGTTTAATCACTTGACTCTGTCAGCGAAAGGTTTTGTTCCTCAGCCTCCTCGCTCACACAGGCGAGGACCTTGTCCACTACATGACAGCTGGAGGCTTGATTACTTCAGTCAGACAGGCTCACAAGGCAGAGTTGCAGGAGTTTTGTTTTCAACAGTATCCACCAGCGGGTAAATTGGTGTTGTTGTCTTCTTGTCTGAAAGAGACTCAGCTACAAAGACTGACAGAGACTACACACAGCGAATACAGCAAAAGACTGAGGAGAGACGATTTTCATCATCAGAGCACGGTTTGTTCTTTTTTTTCCAACAGAAGTACAAACAAGTGAAAGGCACAATCACAAAAGTCAATACTGTCTCTACTAAGAGGACTGTCTTGTTTGAGTTTCCTCAAATCTGAATAGGAGAGCTGAGAATCAACAGAAACATGGTGAACTAACTGCAGATGGTCCATGGAAAAGACGGATCTCAAAATTAGAAAATCTCTTTGAAGTAAGAGCATCAACACACAAAAGTTCTGCCAATCTACTAACAGAACACCTGACCAACCAATCCCTGATCTGCGGCAGCATGACTCACACTTTTGACCAAATCCACTGAAAGTGAATCGAGGTGGGAAATTTGTCAAGAGTAAATCTGATCAAGTCCATTTCTGTGTTCCCCGAGGAAGGTAATGATAGGAAACCAGGGGGCTTGTGGTGATACAGTGATATTGCAGATGTTTTTAAATAAAAAAGTACATTAAGTATAATGTACATTAAGTATAATGTACAGATCAGACAGCTTGAAGAGGATGACGGAGGTGGAGGAGAGAGGCTGATCTGAGTATTTGAGTCTTTCCAGTGAGGTATGTTTCATCCTTCCTTTCAGAGTGTTTCTAAATGAGTTGTGCAAGTGTCAATAAATAGCACCATCACACATCCAGCTGCAACTTTACAGGGCAATACTTTTGAACATAGCCTGAAAGTTTTACAAAATAACTGCAAGCACAAATTAGAGCACATGCTGGCCAGATGCAGCAGTATTCACAGTGGTGTTTGTTGTGCCAGCAGTGGGGTATCTGAAGCTGGCCAAGAAAACACAGTTAATTCAGGCTTTACAGAACCATTAAATAGTTTATGTTGTCATATTTTGTTAGTTTCTATACTGTTCTGTTATATATTAGTTTCATAAGGGGGTGCTTTATGCTGTTTGAAGCTTTTCAGCTTTTCAAACAATCCGCTCGGTATTGCAACAAGCATTGCAGCAGCACACTTGATTATTGCAACTGATAATTTGTGTTGATAGACAAAAAACTGTTTTCTTTTGTCCTGGTAATGATAAAAATAACATGCAAAAAGTTTGGGATTTGGGAACACACAGGAATAATAGCTTAGCTTAAAAAATAAATACAAATAAACACAACCTGCATTCCAGGGAAATTGGTCATCATTTCCTGGGATCTGATCCATCTAATTTTTGGGTAAAATATTAAACCCTTGTGATGAACACTCTGCCCAGCACAAGAAGCTTAAAAAGACTCCTTCTATAAGACACTTGACCAGTTAAGCTTCTGATTTCATTGGACAGCGCAGAGCGTCCTCTACAGTGAAACAGCTTATAAATCTGTGGTGACTCAGATGACTTCATTGTTTTCTCTCTGAAGAATCACACACAGCTTCTTTGGACTCCATTATTCAACTGCTTGTTGGAATAATGGGGTCTTACAGTTTGACAGATCCTACTGTAGCCACTTATTAACAAATGGATGCTAATCCATGTTGCACAACTGCAATCAAAAACTGATGTATGCCTGAATAAAAGAGGCTCTCCATCAGTGTAAAACCTCTCTATGTGACTACAGGCTCCATAAAAGATAAATTGTAGCTTTAAGATGAATCCAGTCACATTAGGGAATAATGTTGTGTAGAATATGATGCATGAACTCAACCCACGAGTGAAGAGAAAAGACATTGGTTCTAGGTGTAATAAATCCAAGGAATATGTTGAGAACTTCATATCTTCAGCTCATGTTCATTTATTTTTATGTCATGACAGTCTGAACAAGCTTTCACAGTACTATTATGTTGAATGAACACATAAAAGATACAAGAACGCATATTCCTTCCCTCCTACAGAGGTCACGATACTCAGAATCCCCCATTTTGCACGACTTGATAGAGGCACGGAGCAGTCTGTATTGAGCCTACAAACACAGAGACTTTGCATATATATGCATATGCACAGATTTGACTAAGCACAGTTACAAATGCTTCATCCTCTACAGTGAGTGCAAACAAAGAGAAATGGGTAGAAATGAAAATAAAGCAGAAGACGAGGCATGGCTCTCGTTCAGGCCAGAGGGAGAAATTATTTCACATTTTTAAATGAGAGTCAAAAGTTTTCTTTGTATCAAATCTGCTGTGTGTTCTTCATGCTCTATTCCTTAAAAGCTAACACGACACAGGGAACAATGTCCCAGTAAACTGACTGTAGTAACTGTCAGTAAGTGAAGATGCTTAACTTAAAGTCTGACCTATTTTCAGACCATGCTGAAATGTATGCATCTTATTTCTTATGCTAGACGCTCCAAGTAATGGCATCAGAGCTGATTATGGAAAAGAGTGAAATAAACAGGGACACCTCTGTATGACCCACTTTACAAAAATAGATTTTCCATTTCTATATCATTTATTTTAGAGCCTGTTATTGTTGCCGAATAGAAGCTGATTGAGGTGTGCGACAGCAAACTCTCAAAACAGACTCAGTAATTATTTTCTTTAGCAAGATTTTGGATATGTGGTCATTTTTGTGCGGGAGGGTTAAAGGTCAATATTTTATTTTTCAGCTTGAGGCCTGACATGACTTTTTTTTTTAAATTCTAGCTTTTTTCAGACCAATTGTAAACACATGCAAACTGTCCAACTTGCAAAGAAAATAATCATTAATTTGCAACATTTTGCTTCTAGACCTTCTCCAGGCCAAAATGGACGGTGCGTGGGTTTTTACCTCTGAACTGTTTGCTGACTACCTCGCCTGCAGACACACCTGTTCTGAGAAAAAGTTAAGTGAAGTAACCTTTCCAACTTTTTTGCAGATAAAATTCTATTTTTATTTTTTGTAGTACTTCAACTGATAAAACATCTGATTCTGCTTTTGCTACTCTGAAGGGTTAACTAATAATTAGTGTCTCTCCAGGGCAAGTGCCTCCCAAATCTTCTTGCCTCATCTAAATTCCTACTTGCCCTGTCCAAAGGATACTTTTACTAGCTGTCATGTGCATACATTTTGCTAAGCAAACACACTTTAAACTGAAATCCATTGCCAGTTGACTTCAGGAAGAAATATACAACACTCTATTCTTAAGAAAACTGTGTTAAATAGCTATGCGTTAGCCTGATGAAAATTAAATTTAACTTTATACAGATCAGTGCAATGTGAAAGCAGCACTAGGTTGTCTTTCAAAGAAATTCAAACTTATTAATGTTGTGAATTTCATTTTTTTTTAGCGACACACTGCATAGAGTTCTGACGTAACAGAAACAAGAGCGGAAAATAATAAGATCGACGAACGGAAAACCTTAGAGTTGTGCTTGCCCTATCTGGCATTTCCTTAAAAGTTTTGCTCATCATCATTATTATCATCATCATCATCATCAACATCGTCTTCACTCATAGACTCAGAAGCCCAATTAAAACAAACAAACAACACATATAAAACAAAAGAACACACATATAAAACAAAACAAACAAACAAAAAGATACGTTCAGACAGATAAAACATCACCAATATTATTTAAGTCAACAGTACCAGTGTCTTCACAAGGGAGGGGTTGTCAACAGCATAATTAATAATACATTTGTAACAAGAGTTTCTCATTAGAGCCTAAAAAGTTTTAACTCCTACATTGCAAAATAACTCATTTGCTCTTGTCTATTCAGGGTTTTTCAACGGTATTCTCATGGAGTCATTGTGTTTGACACTGTTCACACTAGTGCTATTATTACTACCTCTGCTTCTACTGAAACATCTCTGTTGATTTTGGACAGGTGAGTTGATTGTCTCTCAAGCAGTGGGTTGGGAATTTGATCCCAAGTCATGTTGTCCACACATTAATGTCCTGAAGTTTTCTTGGGCAAAGTTAGATGCTGTTCCTACATATTGATGGGTACTTCACCTTGTAGCCTATTAGATCTGTGAATCAGTGTGTGAATGTGGTGTGAATGGGTATGTAAGGTGTCATGTCAGAGGGCTGTGACTAATTTTCTCATATTCATACTTTTTCAGCAGTGTTTTGCCTTGAGTTATCAGCTCTGGGCTTTCCCCACAAATTTACAGCTAGGTAAATCATTTTCTAGCTCTGAGGGTCAAACTCAGAGGTCTTAGAAAAAGAATTCTAAAAGAAAGATGAGGTCGACAAAATTATATTTTCAGTGTCCCTCATCTTCAGCGGGGTGTTTGCCCTTTAAAATGATGACTTATTTATCATACAAGAATCACTTATTACACAAGGAACAGATGGATCTCCTAAAAGACACACGGCTCTGTGAACAGGTGATACTAAAATCAACACATGACGTTTCATTAGTCAAAATAATGATTTGGAATTAAACGTGTGAGCTTTAAAGCCAGTGTTGTTCAGATCTTTAATAAAGTCAGACTTATCTTCTGAGAGATAAAGTGAATATTGATTTTCACTGTGGTTTTTATGTGACATATTGATCTTACCTGCTCTCATGTGTAATAATCTGATAAAACTGTTTTAAAAACAGGTGTAAATAAACACTGGTTAAGGTTTTGGTGACTTTTTTATTGGCTCAAGTATTAAAGAAGCAGTGAGAATGCTGTAGCTTTCTGAGTCACAGTCCAATAACAGATGAGCTAGATGAAGCTGATATTGACTCTCCTGTTTTATCGACTTTAATGGATTACTGCTTGTGACCGAAACAGCATAAAGCACACAGGCCCACAGACACACAGACACTCACAGACATTTATCATCCCACTTTACCTTGTCATAGTACCGTATCTCGTAGTCGAGGATGATTCCATTGGGCTGTTCGGGCGGCGGCCATGACAACGAGAAACTGCGGCTGGTTGAGCTCACTTGGTGCATTATGGGAACTGCTGAGGGAGCTGTTGAAACACGTGCAAAAAACACATACAGGTGCACACAAGTACACAATCAATTAGGCAGTCAGAAGATTTGCTGGCATGCTTAAACACCATAAATATGGAAATATGGCGGGTAATGTAATGACATATTGCCAAGGATTATTTACACCCAAAGGAGAAAAATGTTTCCTCATCCTGCCTCATGAAAACAAATTACTGCACTTGTCACTGATGGGGAAACAAGAGTTATGTCTGTAATGCATTTTTACCCATAATTTTAGGAAGCAGAAGCGGTTGGCTATAATGTATTTCACCATTCTGCCTCTGGGATCTTTTTATGAGATGGTTTTCATCACATTTGTACTTTATTTGATATCATACAGCTCAGAGAGGAATGAATCAAGACATGGAGATTGATACTTCAGCCGTAACAAGTATCAAATTATTGAAGTTATATCGAGGATGGGAACTTGTGCATCAAACACAGTGGAGTCATTAACAGCTGCTGTGATACCTCATAGGACATATACTTCTTCTGCAGTCATAATGTGAGTGAACCGTGCCCTAAAAAACCTCACAGTCTTTTTTAATGCTGCTGCAATTTTACAGTGTTCTCTATATGTCAAGTAGGTTTCACATCCTACCATCCCACTCAGACACCTGGAAATAAATCATTTTTGTTGAGTCCTTAAAGATTTCAGGGATAAAAGAGTTTTTCATGCAGTGCTGGTAACAAATGTGCTCTAAAAGCGTCAGGGTTGGATACATGGATCATGTTTCGATTAGGGAATGAGCGAGGGGTTGCAGTAGATGAGGTAAATGATGTGTTTTCCATCAGAGCAAAGCGGCTTTTAAATCCAAATTTGGGTTGTGGTGGAAAATATCACTTGTGTCTGTCTCCATAAAGAATTGATGGAGCGGTAACTCGGCTCACTTTATAGTCTCTAAGAATTACTCTGTCAGAGGAGGGCAGGGACCAGAGATAAAGGCGAGGAGGAGAGAACGGAGGGAGCGGGGCAGAGGAAAACAGGATGAAAGCTGTGGATGTGCAGGAAAGACAGAAAAGGGGGAGAGAAAAGGGGGACAGAGAGAGAGATGACAAGCTTATGACATGTTTTATGAATTAAAAGACTGTAGCTCAATTTCCTTTATCCCCCTTGCCAATATAATCCACTGTGCCTGAGGGTATCACACACACACACACACACACATGCACATACATGCAGCTTTTCGCTCCCTACTCACCAGCCTGATTGGTTGTAATGTTGATTGACAGTTGCTGGGCGGGATAAGGGCTCTTGTTGGAGACACCATTGACTGCCTGCAGAGAACAAAGTGTAACGGTCAGCTTTTCCAACGAACAGACTTTGGCTGCTGATGCTGGGCCTGTCACAGCATACATACGCTTCAGAACATTAGTGCTGGCAGATTTAACGCTGAAAATTCACACTCATTTCCAAACAATGGGCCCTTAATTAAAGATAAATGAAGGCGGAAGCAGGCAGTGCAGGTTTAGCCACTGCAGTAGATTTCACACTTTTCATCTGAATGTGCATCCCGGACAGTTATTATGAGGCATTAACGATAAAATTGGAGCATAAAACTTGTATACAATTCATAAATTAAAAATAATATTGAACAAATCAAATTGTATGAGGATTGACAGTCGTACTACTGAGAAAGGATGACATTAACTCAACAGTGACCTCACATAAGAGTGCTGCATGATTTACTCGTTGGCTTGTGAATTAACACTCTGTTGGCTGAATAATTTGAAGACTAGTCAGGTGAACACGGTCAGTAACAGATTACAGAGCAGGCGTACAGCTTAAGTGAGTCCCCAAACATTAACTCTTGTATTTACTTGGCTTGAAAAGGGTAAAAAGGAGATTTATTCCATCGAACGCTTTTTCTAAGGTGCATCACTCTCTACAGCCACATGCTCCCCACTCTGGCATGTTGACAAATCAGTGGTTTAACAGGCCTGCCTTGTAGAGTTACAGATGCTAGAGGGGAGGAATTGAACAGTCATTTATCAGCGATAGTGAGGTGCTTTTTTTTTTTTATTCTAGTGGAGCAGCCTTGTGAGCGTCTTCTTCAACTCTCAGGACTCACCGTCTTCTTCATCTCTCTGACACAAAGACACAATTAACAGGTTCCATGTGTGTATCAGAGACAGACTAATTAGCTGTCACATGTTGTTTGTCTTAAGCTCATTTAATCATTTTGACGGTCAAAACAATGTCTTCTGTCAAGACAAATCATTGCACAAAGAGGTGGTAATTAGAGACGCTAGCTTAAAGGCTGATTCAAGAAGCCAAATCTGTTGTTATGTTTGTCTCTTAATCATTTCCCAATTTAGTTTGCATTTCCCCCGTCAAAAGAGTTTCTGAAGATGGAAAAAACATCTATAAACAGCTTTTAGAGTAAATTTGTGTAAGTAGCTGAGTGTGTCTTACTGTATGGATAAGTTGATTTTCAAAACATGCATTTATTCTTAAATACAGTGAGATTTGACTTTGAGTGACTGTCTTAGGTAAAACTTGTTAGTCTGCTTATACTGTAATATTTGATAGTAGTCTTAGTTAAGTGGATCAATATTTATAAATGAATGAATGAATGAATAACAGACACGATGATCAGTCCATTTGGAGCTACATCCAGCTTATGATTCAATATCATCATATTTTATACATGAGTTTCACAGACCAATATCTCATCAACATGATAAAAAAGTTTCCCTTAGAACCTGTAAAAAATTGTAGCTTCATCATATTCTGGCTTTTTTCAAAATGGCTTCTCTCATTAAGTCATCCACATTGTTAAGGGAAACTCATTGCTAGTTTTCAAGAAGTTATTCATTTTTAAAATAAGTATTTTCTGCATTGAAATAATTCATATTTACTAAAAAAATTTACAAAAAAGTTGCCAAAACTGCTCATTTTATTGAATGCGATACTAAAAATACATCATCAACAAAATGATTGAGCAATGTTCAGTTCCAAAAAATTAAAATTTTCAGGACTACTTTGATTGGTCAGGCTTTATAGGGTCAAAATACTGAAATGCTGATCTGCCTTGGTTGAATAAAGTAAACAGGAGCTGCATAAATTATCACTGGATGGTAACTTTTATCAATGGAGAGAAGCTGCCGTCAGAGAAGCACAGAATGGAGCAAGTGCATCAAGCTAAGACCCGGCTTTGAGGAAAATGTAGTACTTTATCCTTTTAAAGACCCTACACTTCAGAATTATGGCCTAAAGATTAAGATTTGACCACATTTAAATCACAAGGCTGGACAACAGTGACACACTTTCTTCTTTAACCGCTACAGAGCAGCTGACCTTCATCATGATACATCGCTCTGATGGTAAAGGTGGCTGAAGGCAGAAGATTTAAGGTTTACTATCCTCCTGGCTTCACATGGTGGCATTAATAATTGAGAGAACACGTTATAACATAAAAGATCCTCAAGTCCTGGTTCCTCTCTGTAGTTATAGAGAATCACAATGAATCTTCTGGAGCTATTTACCCCTAAAAAGAGAAGTCACTCTTTTCACAAGAAGTTGTTTCTGTAGTTTTAACCACTTTTATCAGAAACTTTAGATCATAAACCAAACTTGCCAAAAGTTCCATTTGAAAGTAACTTCTTCCACATTGTGTAATTAAAAGATTTCTCCACTGAAAATCCGGCTTCTGAGCATCAAATGCTCCCCGCCTGTGGGCCTACAAGGTGGCTTTGTAAAGTTTGAGAATTGCTTCTTCATGCAGGGCTCGAGCTATAAATATTCTGGATTTATTGCAGTTACAATTGGCAGCCCTGAGTCATGGCGGGGTCAGTCTGCCAACACTGCGCCTGCTGCAAAGCTTCAGAGGAGGAAATAGTGTTGTGAAGACTTTTTTATGTAGCGGTGTGTGTTGTACTGAAAATATGAGCGTTCAGATCAACAGAGGAGGAGTGGGTTACACTGCAGGAAGGGTTTGAGGAGTCTCATAAAGGTCTTTGATACATTTTTACACATTTTCTGGCTGTGATTCTGCAACTGTTGTAAATCCAAGTCTGAGTGCAGCTTCCATCGACCGCCAAGACACAAGTTCACGGCATAGAGACGTCTTTCAAGCCTTCAGGCTTCAGAATTTTTCTTAAATAAGACCGAGCATCAAGCCAGCTGAACAAAACTCATCCCAGAATAGATAAAGCTACAAAACAGCCCTCATGGACAAACCTGTACTTCAAAGGTGTATGATGTGTGAGCTCTCAGCTTGCTGATCTCCACCCTGGTGTCCTTTAGCCCTCTCTTCCCAGGAGTGAACACCACGCTGTCGTCACATGGCTGACATGCACGGCGCTCGCTGCTGTGACACCGGCGACACAAGACGTTATACATCAGGTCTTCACGGTGTCCTGTGTCCCGAGGTGAGTGCCACTCCAGCAGCACTGATGTCTGGTTGACAACTGAGACCACGTTTCGAGGAGCTGAAGGGACACCTGGGAAGGAAAGAGAGCGATGGTAAGTCTTTCTACTAAAGCTGTACTTGTTAATGGAATACATTTAGCAAGTCAAACAAGAAAATCAAAGCTTCCAAGAAACCTCATAATGTCAACGTTATGAATGTGTGATGGAGCGGCAGAGAAGTGATGTAAACCTCTTCAAATCAACCTTATTGCTCTCAAGCACAAGTGGCAATATTATGACAAAGTGAACTAACAGCCACGCTTCCAAACCAAAACTATTTTTTGCATTAACTCAACACTTGAGCATCGTCATTCCCCAGGAATATCTTTGCCTAATGGCAGCATTCACAAACTCTTTTTGCCGATCACGAACAGTCTGTCGCTTCAAGCTGCCCACAAGCACAGTCTCCGGTACAGATGCAGAGTATTCAGAACCAGCCAGCTCTGTCTGGAACAGTTTGAGGGTGACCCAACAGCTCGCAGCCAGCCGCAGAATCAGTCTGTTATTCTGTCACTCCTCAGTCAGTGAGTCAGTCAGTTTCCTCCCGCTCCGCTCTCTCTGTCAGCTCATCTCTTTGATCAGTACAGAAACGCTGCTTTTTAGGGTGTTATATAGCGTCTTAAACACACTCCCACAGTTTTCACAAGGTTAAACCTAGCGGGTTCACTTCTCCTTGACACAAATCCAAAAGACCCACGACACACACAGACATACCAGCACGACACGTCAGAAAGGAGCTATGGAAATGAAATGGATATTCAACCTTGGCATATGTTAAAACAGAGTCATAAGAAACGCCTGTGATTGCCCTGTGGATCTTGTGCACAAATGTGTGTGTTTTTCAAACAGACACCCTGCAGCAGAATCAAAGCACTGACAGCCAGTTGGGGGTTTAAAAACTCAATCACAGTTTCTCATAAACATTCATACGAGGGAGAAGACCTGTCACAGAATTTCACATTTACACATTTATAAGCACATGCAATGTGTTTACACACATATTCTGGCACCCTGATGGTTTTAGAATTCATTTTAAGATTTGATTACTTTTTTAAGTCACTTCATCAATCACAGCCCCTGAGAAGTCTCCTGTGGGGCCTTCACACTCAGAGGAAACCCAGGGAAACTATTTCATCTATGAAATTAAGTTTTAGCCTTTAAGCATTTGGTTGTGTTTGATTATGTCTATTTAAATGCCTTTCTGTGTAATCTGGTGTTATTTTGTTTGTGATCATCATGTCTTATACATATACATTTGACCTGACTTCATTCACTTCTCTCTGTCCTTGTTCTCATAGTGCAGTTTAGTATAATCTAGACCAGTTAACTGTCCAGAAATCTAAAAAGTTAACAAACAACTGGAATTCAATTGAAAAATATTTGTAATTAATAATATTTGAAATTTACGGAGATTTCAGGAGTCCTTAATCTTAGATCGAATTATCTACAGAAGCCCATTCCCACCAGTCAAGAAAAAAAAGAAAATAAAAAACTGGCTTTGTTGAAGTATTGATTATGAGATAGAAAGTCAAAATCATAAGATAAAAAGCCGTAATTCCAAGATTCAACAGGAAAACATATGCAAAAGTGGAACTATTTCAAGATCACAAAGTCCTCACAAAAATACAGTTTAAATGTGAAAAAAGATCTAATTCTACCATCTTCACTCATAGGAACCAAAATTACTAGTTAGTTAAACAAATTATTGATCCATTTATTGTTTTCGGCCTAAAAAAGAGTGCATGTTTCGTTCCTGAGCAGTAGCTTCTGTTAATGGGTACAACCATGATGCTATAAATCTACTACCTGGATAAAAACAAGCACAGATGAAATCTCATAGCATGGCAAGGTTTTGCAATAACAATAGTGACAAAGTTGTTTGTAGGCAGTGTTTGGTTGTACTAACTTGAATGGGGCTTTGGGAAGTAGTAAAAAAAACCCAAAAAACTTAACAGTGTTATTAGAGCAAAATGTGCTAGTACAGACATGCAAACTTTATCTTCAAGAAAGACTGAAGTATGGTAGTGCTAGCTCTCATAAATTAGCCACACTTTACAAACCACTTTGACATCGTCCACCTGCAGGCTCTATAATCCTCAGTTTGACTATGATAAATCAGTTGTTCTCAATCTGGACTGTTTCCTGTAAGTGGGAATTAAATTTCTCTCGAAACAAGTAGAACATGAGTAGCTCCAAGCATACTAAACTTTATCAAGCTTAAACTAGTTATGTCATGATACTATTATGAAATGATGACAAGAGGATTAGTTAACATCAACAGAAAGTTTCTCACTTCCCTCTCTGTCCATGTTAAAGGGCCTCAAAGATTTATTTCTGAGTTTGAAAACTGTTTTGAACACGTGGGATGATAATAGGGACACTACTTTTCAAATTCATCACATAGGTCTTGTCATATTTGACACCGCAAAGCAGATATGTCACATATTTTACCATTTAAGTGGCCATTTTGCTGCCAAAATAGAAACCACTTCGAGCACTCCAAAGAGTTTTCTGCCCTGCAGTTACAACCACACTCTGCCCTTCTTTGCTGTTTTGTAAGTCGCTTTTGCAGTATCAGTCTGACCTATCCTCAAAAATACACTTCAAAAACTCCCACACACACCTACAGTGCACACACACACACCTCCTCTTTACCTATTCAGCCCCTGAGCCCTGCTGAGGGAATGATTTTCTGTCAGCCAACTATCCACACACTGCCCGCTCACTCTTCCACTTCACTGATCTGATTTTATATCTGATCGAGTTTATTCCCTACCAAAATCAGCTTGAGCCTTTTCCTATATCCAAGTTTCAGCTCCAAGCTCTTCAACTTCTCTTCTCATTCATTCTGTTGTTGTTGTTGTTGTCATTGTTTGCCTTTGAATTGAAAGTACTCACAGGTTCCTGAAGCTGCGGAGGCTGTGTAGGTTGACACCTGACACCCTTTCACAAGGAAAGTTGATTTTCCTTCTGTCAGCATCAATTTGAGACTTTGCTGTTTCAGGTGAGGCTTGTCGTGTTCTCTCTCTTCTGTCTAAACAAGTTAACCCTTGAAACTTTTTTCCAGAAACACTGCGACAGAATCACTTTCCTTTCTGCACTAAACTGCAATTGATAGCAAGAGACTCAGTTTGATTGAAGTACAAGAGTTTACTTTTCCATCTCATCTGTTCGGCTTTGTTTGGATTAAATCTTTTACATCTGGCTGTTTACAATCGTTGTGTAGGGGAGGAATCAACTCGACTCTGGTGTAGAATAAATGATGGAGGACACTGGATTATAAGATGGCAGATAGCTCTTGTGATTTAATGTGGTTAGCAAACAGCTTCTTCAACCACCATATGGCCAAAGTACTGTACTATGACACGGCACAGATAAAAACAATGAAAAAGAGAACTGTTGAATGAGATGACATTAACTCTTATTGGTCAATCACCATTCAAACAGTTGAAAATCATAACCCATTCCTACAGATGACCACTGCAGTTTTGCTCTTTAAGACAGTCACCAACCCTAAATAAGAAACAATCGGTCAGTATCACCATGGAAAACTGTCCTTTGAATGAGCGACCTGTCAGGCCACATGACTTCATATCACAACCGAATAATAGAGATACAGATTTGAAGTGATCCTAAGTGTGTAAAGCATGTAATGGCCAATTGAATCTACATAATTTTACCCTTAAACAGGCAGACAGAGGATCAGCTGAATGTAAATATTTAAAAAAAGGGCTAAAGTAGGGCTCACAAATTGGTCTCCAACACTCACTGACTGGATTCCCACAATAACACCAGGGAGAAGATTTTTTGGGTTACTCTTTGAACATTGCTCCAGCAGAATGAAGTGAATTCATTCATGAATGCTAAGCCATAGATAATAAAGAGAAGCTTTTTTAGCCCCCAAAACATGAAAGTGTATCCAGGTCACCAGGACATTCACGGATGCACCGAACATTAGACGACACACAGTACACATGGTACACTCTGTTTCACAGTTTGAGACGAGCTACAGAGACGAACCAAATGATTCATGTCTCAACCTACTTACACCATCTCTCTGTGGAGCAGAGAGGCAGCGTTTTTCAGACTCTGTGCCTCGTCTTGCATAGCAATATAAACCCCTTCAACACACTGAACTCATATTCTCTTCAATGGAAAGCCTGAGGATTGTGGCAGTGTTATTACTTACTGCTCCCCAAATCCCCAAACAAGGACGGGAACATTGCGGCACACTCGCGCTGAATGAGGTGCATGAAATTAGAGCTGGAATTATGAATTGGGGCAGATATTACCCTTTATGAATTCAATGATGAGATATTGGACAGTCGGTGGTGTCAAGAATAGATAAGCTGTAATATGTTGGCTAAACTCAGTCCAGAAATCGAGTATCTCAAACTTGTGACAGCTGCCCTCAGGCATGATCATGCAAAAGGTTCCTGGAGTATGTATTTTAGTATTGCAGAGAGAGACTGACTCACTGGTGCACACATCCTCTGGCTTGTCCATGTCTCCCCGATAATAGCCGTTCCGACATCCGCAGAGAGTGGCTGCCTCGATGGTGGAGCGACTGTTGGCTGGACATTGCTGACATAATCCGACCCCCTGGTAGGACTTGAAGGTGCCCTGAGGGCATGCTGCAGAGACAGAGAGAGTGTGGGTATAACACATGAAAATATTGCTCAGCCTCCTAAACACAGAAAAAAACCCATTTTATTCCATGAGACATTTGCTTCACTTTAGACTTTATATTAAAAGTGCTCAGAGTGATTTCCTGGAGAAACTATCAAACTATCACACTGTTAAATTTTTGTTTGCATGATGGCTCCACAATCGAAATTCAGTTACCACTAGGGAACTTGATGTTCTGAGTTGTTGCACAACAATTAACTCACTTGGAAAGTTTAGATGGAAGCAAAATCAACATGAAAGAATTCATTTCTCTGGGTCCTTTTTCCATGTGAGTCATTTCTGTGAATAAAAATCTTTATAATCAAACCAATGCATAGATTCTTAAAGGTGCTGTTCCTTTCCATCCTGCTTTCATTCATTCTGGCACCTCTTCTGCTGAAAATGCAAAGCATTATGCTCTAGCCTTGCATATGACGACACTAAGTCTTTAATATGCACTGCATTCACCTGGAAGAAAAAGAGATGTGTCTGAAATTTTGGCAGCACTTAAATAAATTTATAACCTCTTTAAAATGAAGAAGAGACCCATCTTCATTCCATATTTTTAAGTGTCTGATGAAGGCTCTCCTTTTTACCTAATTTGTGGACAAATGCACTTTTCATACGAGTCTCTCTGAAGCCTTAAATTAGAGTAATACATCAGCTATTTTAGCAAAACCATGTCTGAGTCTTTGTTCTTACCTCCTCTGGATCATGAGCATTTGATACCAATCCTCTAACTAAGCTTTTGAACATGACAAAGCCCTCATTTAAACCTCTGTTTGCAGAGCTATCTGCTTCATCCAGAGGGATCGTCAGGAAATACTGACACAGTTTCACATAACACAGTAAAGTAATTAAAAGCTCTCACTTGTAACCATCGCTGTACTCCCTCAGAGGTTCCCATTAACACCAGCCCACTCTCAGAAATCTTTTCTAAAAACACTGAATCTCTTGGATGCTGTGAATGTATACATCGTCCTTTTTTCCAGCTGGTCTGGGAAAATTAGTGTTGAAGTTTTGTCTCTTGAAATAGCATCAAAGCTCGAACTTTGCATGTTAATAATGTACTGAACCACATCAACAGCTGCTACTGCTTTGATTTGTTTGATTATCTGAGAAAAGTGCTCACACAACAATAACGCTTCCAATCAATGACATGACGTACAAAGTTTGGAAATATTTCGTTAATCACAGCAGCGGCATAAGGTGTTTGGCACTGGCAGAGAAGATTCGGCAGATCTTTCATGGGGGCCACCTCGGTACTCAGCTCTGATGCTCATTCCATTAATGTATGTTCCTTACAAATGTGTCCCCATTTCAATGAGGAAAAACAGGTTTTCTAATAGTATTGGATTGTTTTCTGTCAAGATGCAAAGTTGCAACAAGAAATAACATACCAAGGACAACTTTCCTTGTGTTTAGTGATAAGTTTTAAGGAAAAAAAACACAGGACAACAGTCCATACTGAGAAATGGTTTACATTTCTCCAGAAACTCCCCCAATAAGTCAGTGTATAAAGGTGCTGTTTCATTCTTGTGTCTTGGTATACTATCATTTAAATTCAGTTCAATTCATCTTTAAAGGTAACTCAGGGAGTGACTAAGGACATGGCCGCAAGCCATCTGAACTGCGCCATAATCAAGCACGATTGCCAGTCTCTCTTATAAGGAAAGCTCACGTTCTTAATATCTTCTAAAATGCAGAGTTGGAAAAAAATTCACCCCCAGCAGTGTTTGCTGTTAGTGAAATTAGCAATCCAGATGGGAGACAGATTTTGTACCAGACTGTATAAACATGCTTATTTCTGCTGTTAAAATGTTTTTGCCTTGGAGTGTATGTGACTTCTGGTACTTCTAGGGCCAGCCTAGAGCAGACACTCAACGAACAGCAGATTTTAGCACTTCTGCATTGTATCATATTTTTCAGACTGGAGGTGGCTGCTTAGGTTCAATACAAAAATTTAAAAAAATCCTTATCTAGGTGCTGGTCTCGCTTGGACGATAAAGCAGGCGCCCATGCACAAAGGCAACAGTTGTTAGAGTTATGGTCATAAAATGTTGACTGGTTCAAGCATGATATGGTGGCTTGAAACATTAAGCAGCATTAAAACACCAGTAAAATGTAACCGATACACTTTTTAATGCAGGAAGCTAACTTTAATAACTTTAGAATGCAAGCTTCACATACCCTGACTTTACCAGGTTTTTCATAACTCTATGAACCCTGGTTACGAGTCTATTGAGATTTTATTTCAAACACGAACGGACTTCTCGTGACTGGCATTGTGTATTTCTGCTGAGAATCTGGTTCTGGATTTGTTTAACCTTCACTTTAGTCAGGAGATCTCTGGAGATCAGACTTTGTTTTGCAAGCGAGTCCTCACCAAAATGGTAGCAAGAATAATAAACAGTGCTGCAGAAAAAACTTCAGAGACGCTTTTTGCTTGAAAATCTCAAGGACACATCAGTAACTGTTCATTTAGTCACACACAGGAAGAGTTCACATTGCAGGCTAAAGTGCTTGTCAGTCATTTGTCCAGCTTATAAATATTACGTGTCCTGTGAGGCATTCAGATTTAAGCTCAGGTTATCCATTAGGCCTCTTTAAATCCTTGAAACAGGATACTGCACTCTGTGCTGGAACGGGGTTATCACAGCAGAGTGATAATATGAGTGAAAGGATCTGACACACACTAATGAAAAAAGGTCTTATGAAGTTTTGATTCCCTGAACAATCCAAATCCAGAATAATGACATTTAAAAGTCAAATAAATGTTAAGTCTGGGTTCTTTGTGCCTCATAGGGATGAAATAAACACAAGGGTTTCTATAAGTAGCTTTTAGAGTGGGCAACACTTCCTGAATCATGACTATAGGAGCAGAAAAAAAGCCAAACAGAGAAACAGAGAGGTGTGAAATGAGAAAATAAACTACAATTAAACGTCTGCCAAAGGCCGAAAACACCAAATGGGTTTTTTCTGATTTAACTTTTTCACGGTTTTGATTCATCTTAACCACTCTGTTTTCCATCCTCGCCTCCAATCGATGCTCATTTTGTCTCAGATGTTTATGATGCTGCAAACCAAAATGTAAATCTGACATGAACGTGTGTTGGGAGACGGAGAGAGAATTTTCAGGAGACTGTAAAAAAGTACAGCTTAAAAGATGAACAAATAAAAGGGAATTAAACAGACTCTTAATGGTTTGGAGTCAGGCTGGGGTTTTCGAGAAACATACATAAAAAAGACAACAGATGAGAAAGAAGACGAAGGAGGAATGTGAAGCGAAACAACACAGCGGTTTTATTCCTACTCAGCAATATCACTGTTTTTTAGTAAAGCTCGACTGTGTTCACTCAGCTGAATTTGTTAGTCTGTGGTTTTGCAGATGCTACAGTTCCAACATGATTCACAGTATAGCCTGCTGTTCTTTCTTCTCCTGTTTTACTGCAAATTACCTTCAACATGAACATCGAAGCTTGAAGAAATAAAGCACATCTGCGATTTGTAGTCGGTTCTATGTCACACTGCAGAATAGATCAAGTCTGTTTTGACTGTTTTTTTGTTTTATACATTGTTTTTGCAGCAGAAAGTTACACAACAACAGGGAACTGCAGACTCCCTAGGCCTCTGTCTGCTTCCTGTGTGTAGGAGGAGGTGAGAGTCCTGAGTTGTCCAAAAGACTCATTCTAGTCACAAATCTTTGACTTTTTTTAAATGTGATGTTCAAGAAACTCCTAAAGAGTTTTCTCAACACAAGCTACAAATCAGCAAGAAAGTATGGAGATGTTAAAGTGTCATGTCATGAGGAGCTTTGTTTAAAGATAGAATTTATCAGCCACTATTTTGATAAAGCATTATGCGAAACATTAAACTCCAGCTACTCCTACAAGCCTCTTTTTTTGCATCAACTTCCAGCATCATATTGAAGGTTTTTTGATTTTTTTTTTGTTGTTGTTTATAATAAAAAACGAGGATTTAAAACACCAAGCTCCCCCAGGCTGCTGCAAACTGTGAAAAGCCATTTTCTCTCTTTTCTGGGACTTTATAAACAAAATGATTAAATGATTAATCAAGAAAATAATTAGCAGCTTCATCAGGGATTAGAATAATTGTTTGCTGCAGATCAAATAATAATGTAATTACAGGCAAATTAATCAAAACGGCTGTTTTTAACTGGAATGAAGCCTGCTCCTCTTCCGCCTGTTACATATCTTTCAATCTGTTTCTGGGTTTGTAATGAGATAATGATTTGAAGAGTAAGAGCAGAGTTACACATGCAGGGCAGTAAAGGTCATGAGAATATAGGCGTTTATGTTTTAAACTGTTCATACTCTGTCACTGTTTTATTGGAAGCTATCACCAGCTCACAGCAATGCCCCATTCAGAGCTGGAGAGTCTGTCTCTGGTGACAACTTTCAGTCAGTCAAGGAGGATAATGAGGAAAACTTCTGCAGTTCTCTGAGGAGTTTGAGAGAAAGACTTAAGTGGGTGGAATATTTCAGAATTATTTAATAAAATCAGTGCAACTTGAGGAACCAGACGTCCATCTATCATACAGTCTGTGCATGTAACTCATCACTCTCAATGCCAAAATAAGACTTTTCAACATCGACGTCATATGATTCAGCCTGATGAGACTGTTAGGGTCTCAGGTGGTCTGTCTGAAACATGTTAACCCCGGAAGGCATTACATCGCAATCCAGTCAGTGCGCCCCCCCATCTTTAAATCTTGCACCCACAAACCCTGCTCTATAGTCTACTTGGAGTCTCAACAAAGCTTTCTTGTTTGGTCTTTGTTTGTTTTTGGATCATCTTCTGCTTGCTTTGCCGACATTTGCCCTTTTCCTACACATCCTGAACCCCCCACTTCCCATCTGGTTCCGTCAATGCCGCTCTGCTTTTTGTTCCTTTCTTTAAACTCAGACTTCCACCTTTCTCTGAAGTCGGCTCTCCAGGAGAGTCGATACTGTCTGCCTTTGTGTGTGCATGTGTGTTTGTGTTTTTTTTTCTTCTGTTCATGTGTGTGTATGTGTGTGCTGAAAGACAGATAGACATCTGGCTTGTCAAGGTCATTTATTCAACAACCTGGCTCATACACATGGGGCATGTCACCATGGCAACAAGTCCTGCTCCCTCTCCCTTTAACTTATCAGTAGATACCTCTGAATAGTTATCTCTCTCTCTTTGTGTCCAGCTGTCTGAGAGCGTAAAACTAGCACTAGATATGCACATGAAAGTAACTGTGTGTGGTTTGTGTTTGTGTCTGTGTGTACCCTCAGTTATCGTAGCACAAGTTGCGAGTGTCTAAGTCTAGATAACATTTATTCACCAAATGTCACTCTTGCTAAGTTAAGTTGAATTCATTTGTATCCTCACACAAAGACTAGACTTTGTTTTTATTGACATCACTGAGATTAAACTGACTTGTCTAAACACAAACAAGAGACTTAATTTATTTTTTTACAGTGAGAAAAGAGAGAATGTAGTGCTGAAAGTGACGTCCCTGAGGAGAGAAAGAAATAGTGACACGAGGTAAGTAAGAAGTAAATCAAAAGGCTAAAAGGAAAGACTGAACGACATTAGAAGTTGGAAGAAAGAAAAGGTCAAGAGGTAAGAGAAAATAAACAAATAAAGTCAAAATAAAGAAAGTGAAAAAAAGACAAAAGCTGAAACTGAAGACAGAAAAAGCAGATAAGGAAAGAACTAAGGAAAAAAAGAAGAAATAAGAACAAATGATAAAACAAAGCTAGAAAAACAAAAAGAAAAAAGGAAAGAAAAAAGGGGAAGTAAAATAAGATAGTCAGGCGGGTAAACAGAAAGAAATAAAAAATATGAAAAGAAATAGAAAGAAACAAAGTCAGGAGAAAAACAAGAAAACAATCAGAAAGAATGAGAGACAGGAAAGGAGGAGAAAGAAGGTAATTCACAAGGAAATAAGAAATGAAATATTCATACAAAGTACGGAAAGCTAAATAACAGACAAAGAGAATGACAAAAGTCAGGAGGAAAGAGTAAACTACGAAAAGAGTAAGAAGGCAAATCAGAAGGAGGGGAAAAAAAAAACAGAAATCGACAAAAAGATGAAAAGGAGAGCCAAAGGGGAAGCGAGAATGAGAGAAAAGAGTATTTTTCTATTTTTTCTATTTCACCTTCAGCCAGCAGTGACTCACACAGAGACCATGTGGATGACAATTGTATTAAGCTGGCATTCAGACACACTGATCAATTATTAACAACTTTTATAGGTATGAGTGTGTGTGTGTATGTGTGTGTGTTTGTGTTAGTATGTGTGTGTGCATATGTATGCATGTGCGTGTGTGTGTGTGTGTGTGTGTGTGTGTGTGTGTGTGTGTGTGGTAGATGCCTGCAGGTTTTCAAAAGCTCCTGAGTGATGCCACAGCAGGGGTTATTCACATGATGGTGATGGTGGTTGAGTGATGCATTGGAAGAAAGGGTCTTTCTGACGCACTCACGAACACACACACACAAACATACTGATAGACAAATACACACACCCACAAACACAATGATGGTACTTTGATGTTGAGCCAGTTTTGCCGGATGGTTTGCACAATATGTTGGTTTGGTTTAAAATAAACAGCCTCACAGTGGCCTTGTGCGCGCTTTCATAAAAAGAAAACCATCTGCTCTAATCGTGGGTCCAGCTTCCTGCCAAGTTGTGATCAGCTGATTGGCAAAGGAGCTCACCAAAAATACGCCGGCTCAGCACAAACAGACGGGACGCGCTCTGTCCGAGGACACGTTAACCACTGTTGAAGCACAGAGACCTTGAATAAAACAAGGGGCAGCTGTAGACATCACCATCACAGAAAGTTACCTAGCATGAACCTGTTCTCAGTCCGTATCTACTTAGACATTTTAGTCATTCTGGGCAAAAGACTTACAGATAGGATCCACAGCAAAGGACAGAGAGGGCTTAATCATTAGAAATTTGACACTAATTCCTTCTGCAATGGCAATCAACGTCACTGTGGCATTGTCAGACTTAATCACAGTCTTCCAGGAGTCGTGACTCTCAGATATTAAAGGAAAAAGTATTTCTGATGTAAAAGAGACACTGACTAATATTTCAGTCAGTGCATTTCATACATTTTCTTTACTGAAAATTATTTTGCCTTGAAAAAAAATATCATTCTAACCTTGGATTGTCTTTATTATCACTTTTTGTACTTCCCTCCACAGGGTTCTCCTACTTTTTTCTGTCTTGCGTTCTTCCTTTGTTCCCCCCCTCCTCTTTTCCCTGTTTTCCATTTTTCCCCTTCCCTTCCCTTTCATTCCCTCCTCTATCTTTCCGACACTCTCTGACAGTCCAGGACTAATTCGCGGCACACTAATCTGGCTGAAACACACTAAACTAATTAACATGGGATGAAGAGGCCTCACTTATCATTTCTCCATATGTACGTACATCACACACACACACACACACACACACACACACACATGCTCACGTAGACTCACACTCTCTCTCACACACACATAATAGCTCAGGCTCTCTGGGGAGTATAAGAAATGATGGGTTTTACCTCGGAGAGGAAATGGGGAAGGAGGCCAGATATAAAAAGGTGCAGATATATGGAACATTGGAAGGAGGAAACTATTTCTGTGCCACGTTCATCCCAGTCTTTTTCTACTAATATTAACTCAGGAAACATCGTGGGCTGCACCCCTGGGCATAAAAACACCAGAAAATGTATACATGCATGTGATTATTAAGCTTAGACTGCAAAAAACGGCATACTTAACTCTCCTGGGCACAACAAAACATTAGCATATTCTGCTGAATTGACTCAGCACAGCCACAGTGTTTAACAGACCAAACAAGAGCTTACATATGACAAGTTCCTCAAAGAAAATAAACAACAGAGTGTATGCAAATGTGTGTATTTTGTTCAAAAGTTGTTCGACACGCTGTATTTGCTAAATGCAGACATTCAATATTAACTCTAGGGTTGTAAACATTTGTTCAGATGGGGTGTGTTTATTGTTTCCTTTATGCTTTTTGAGAGATGGCCTCCTAGAGCTGTATTGTTACTTTGCTGTATTATTAGATGCATGTGTGTTGGATATTGATTCGCTGTCATACTGGCTTGTTAGCTTTTGTCTGCTGCATAAAACAGTGTGTACTGTAGCAAGGTCATTAGAACAGGTTAAAAAAAAGAGTTAATTAATTCAGCCGAAATGGCATTGTCTGCAACATGCTGTGAGGCAGTGCAGTACTTGAGCAGGTTTCATTTTTTCCTCTCTTTTATGAGCACAGTTTGATCCAACAAAGCCTCATTAATGCAGAGATTTACCTCGACACACATTGCCGTTGTCTGGTTCATAACCCGCCTTGCAGCTGCAGCTTCCAATGGGCACCATCCACTCCCCATCTCCGTTACAGTAAAGCTTTATGGGCACGTCTACTTCCTCAGCGTTCGGGATACAACTTCCTCGAGCGATGACTAATGACGTGGACTCTGCTCCTGTCAGTGTCTGCACAGAATCAGAGTCAGAAAAATGGACATGTTGCACAACAAATCGGGAACGAAAAGAGCGCAGTCACTTCAGCTTCATACCTCTGGGAAAAAGGCAAAGTTCTGCACAACGCTGGGACATTTCTTGTAGAATACCCTCACAGCCAGAAGAGACATACAGGCACCCAGATCCTGGAAGGCCAAGTGGAAACCTCTGCCTTTAGAGAGCGGTCCAAAACTCCTGACTTCTGTGTTTACCTTCATTAGCCTTCCTCCAAAATCAACTTGGGAGAAACTCTCGTCTGCTGCAATCGTATCCACCTTTCATTGAAGTAGACAGAGGAAGAAAAGAGCAAAAAAGCACAAGTTAAATAATTAAAAAATTAAAAAGTCAAAAATTAATTACACCACATTAGAATTTAATCTTTTTTTTTGCTATTTCACCAAAGTGCCTCAGAGATAGCACCAGAGGCAGCTGCTAAAGGATTTTCAACACTTGGTTGGTTTTCAACACTCTGATTCGTCGACACAAATAGTGTCAGACCTTAATGAAAAAAATTACCTTATTAAAAAACTGCTTATGTATGATGTACAGGACATGACATTTTCAGGAGAGAAGTCAACCATGAATCCCTGAAGAGCACTTTGAACTTTTAGTGGCTGATCTTTTTTTTCTATTTTAACAGGTGGAGGGAGTTTGAGCTTAGCTTGGAGAAACTTTCTTCTGATCTCAGCATTTTGGCGACACACTTAGGATCAGTGCAGTGTTTCTAAATCAGATTGCCTCCGATAACTTTACTGTAGAAGAGTACATACACTGCCTGGCCAAAAAAAAGAAAGTCGCCCACTCATCATGCCTTGCACCTACTATACAAGCCTTGAGGGACAGTGCTATGATCTGAGGTTGCTTGTCTAAGCTTATCCAAACAATGCCAAAGTGAATGTGTGCTGTAAACAAAGCTAAAGGCTGTCAAATGAAATATCAGAGTGTGTGGCCTTTTTTTTGGTGGCAACTTTTTTTGGCCAGGCAGTGTATAAAAAAACTATGAAAATGCAAAGAAAAACTTGCTCTGTTACAGTCTGTCCTAGGAATAATGATGCTCATGTGTACGGAAGCTTTTACCCTTTTTATTATAGCAAGAGCTAATTGTTACCCAAAATGATGATCACGATATAGCCTATTGTTGGTGTCTTTGTGTTGACAGTCTCCCAGTACTCCCATGTTTGAACTATCTTTAGTCTCCTCTGTATAGCCATTACCTTCAGGAAAGGAGCATTGGCCCAGTACTCCACCCCTTTAATGCTCTCTGACACCGTCCTCTCCGTCTCCAGGTAGTACAGGTTGAATGTCTCTTTGCAGGAGCCAAGGACGCTGGGAATGGAGGCACAGTCTCGCACAGTGAATCTGATCTCCACGTAGATTCGCTGTGCCGCCCGCCGGTCGATGTAAGTAGTGAGGAGCCAGTTGTTCTGGCTGGGCTCAAATACGTTGCACACCTGGTACGTCCTGATGGTGTTGAGATTTTCATCGTAGCCGCTGACCTCCTCCCACTGTGTGTGAGAGGGAGGGGACAGAGGTTAAGGATAAGAGAGGAGGGAGTAAAGAAAAAGGAAAGGAGAGGGTAAGATGATTAATAGGTTTACAGAGGCCTGACACAAATTAAACTTTTTTTCCCTCCCTCCCATTGTGTCTCCCTCCCTCACTCCCCTCCCTCAATTGCTTTTTGTTTCCCTCTCTCCTTTTTCTCCTCTGACCAGGGACAACCATTCATCACAATTAGAGCAACTCACCCCAAACACACACTCACACAGAATAACACCATAACTAGCTTGTACCTTATCGACCACTAGTAGAAATTCACTGAGTTTTCACATTTTTTAAGGTACTATTATTTTTTATTCAACTATATTCTTTAATTTTATTACATTCTATTAATTTGTCTCTTGCGTGCCTCACCTATTCGATCTATTCAAATCCATTATATTCTGCATGAATGCTGGTTAATTGGTGTCACCTTGCTACTGTAATTAAGATTTTGACAGTCTCTTTAATGGAGCCCTGTAAAGTGTACTCAAACTGCTTTCCCCAAGGGTACACACAAGCACACACATACACCTGCACACATACACATATATGTACACTTGCACACACATACACATACATGTACACCTGCTCACACACACACGTATAATACACTTCTGCTCATTGTTCTTACTCCATTGGCAGGGAACGATATCCAGCCAAGCTCAGCTGTCGCTGTCCTTGTATCCATCACTGTCTCTGTCAAACAAAGAGAGATAAAGAAAGAGTGAGAGAGGGAGAGAGGGTGAGCAGCAGGAAGAGGAAAGGTGTGGGTTTAATTAACAGTCAGGTCAGACGCAGAGTTGGTACTGTACAGTGATGCATGTCATTTATATCCATAAAATACCTCTTTAAAATCTCTATTTCATACCCCCCCTCCTCCAACCTTTCTTCTCTCCCACCTCATAATTGAATAGATTAGTGGACTTAGGTAAACTATGTCTCTTGTTATGCTAACACAGCATAAAAGTAACTTTAATATGGCATCAAGATCAATCAAGATCAAAACTAACACCGTGCAACTGGACAAATGTGCCATGGCTGGAAGATAGTTGCGAGTGATTCCTGCATGTACTGTAGGTTGCTAATGACTTTTGAGTTGCCCGCCAGGTATCATGAGCCATTCAAATTGCTGAAGTTCTGAGTACTGAAATGATTCAGTCCTTCTTTTCAGTGAACAACTAGCCAACCTTAACGGCCTTCAGTCCCTGAGATAAGCTTAAAATGTCCTTATTCAGTCCCTCCACAGAACACAAAGCAGAAATTGATACAAGCTTTATCCCCTTATCCAACTCCTGATGGGAACAAAATAAGCTGAACAACTGTTCGAAGTAGCATTAGAGGGATTAGAAAATGTAATGTAATCATGAGTACAACAACTTGTACACCATAAGACAATGCAATGACAACAATAAGCCAAGATCTGATTCTTCTTTGTTTATACTGCGACACTGTCTTTTCCGTCCTGGCCGTATGAATCAATAATGTGACACATCAATGAGAAAGACAGCCGTTAACTACAGCTCAAAGTAACATTTGGATTGAATCCTTGGAGTATTTGTTTTGGCAATCTGTCCTTGAGAAGCCTCTCAGTTTAACTGGGTTTTTGGTCTAGATGCTCAAACATCAAAGTCCTGTGAGCTGCTTTTTATTTGACAATATTCAAGTTTATCCTGCACAAAATTTGCTGAAGTACATTACAATTTATATTTGGTTCAGTGCCAAAATGGATCTATCCACATTTCAAGGTCTTTGAGATACTCATTTAAGTAAAACAGCATTGCTATAATGGTTTAAGAAACTGAAAAAATATAATACTTGAGTCACAGTCACTAGATAATTATTACAAAATACTAAAACTAAGCAGTCAGCAACAGTTACAGTGGAACAAAAATCTCTTCTATGTGAATGTGTGTAAGAAGCTTTGGGTGTAAGTAATGAAAGCATGTCCTTATCAGTGCTCCACTATCACCTGCTACTGTAATTTCCCGTACTGACCTCCCAGAGTGATATTATCGCAGTGGAGTGACACCCTGACACACTGCTGTACAACACCAAGCTAACTGTCCTTTCTCAGATGGCAACAAAAGATGTACCGGAGCAGGACAGACAACAACACTTCCCCAAACCCAGTTCACAACATACTCTTTTGAACACCACCTGAATGTAAGAGTTGTTGTGGCACTTGAGTCCAGGACTTGGGCCTGATTTAAGTCTAGTCTGAACACTAACTATCATGGCTTGTGACTTGAACTTAGATTCAGTCTCAAGATTAGAAAAAGTCGAATATCAATCTGTTGAAATGCTGAGCAGTAGCATTTCAACATAATTAGAAGATGTAGAGGGGGAGTCTAACTTGTTGTTTGATTGAGACTGTTATTGGTTTTGTAAGTCATTTTTCTGCACAATGCCATTAATTTATCCAGAATTTGAACAAGATGATGTGTTTGCCTGCATGCATACTCAAATATAGTCTTGTTTAGCAGCAGTTTTTGCCAGGAAGCCAAAAAATGCCACTGATTGTGAATTCTACTTCCTAAGATTCTTCCACAAAAGCATACAAGAGCAGTTCAACTTGTTTGAAATCTAAAGCAATGAGACGACAAGGAGGAAACATCCAAGCAGGATATACCCAGAAAAATGAATAACTTGTTGAACACTGATACAAAACACACAGTGTGTGCTATTGATCATTTTAATCTTTAGAAACACTGACAGGATCAATTAGATGTTTTTCAAATAAACTCATTTTCTAAACACCTGAACAGTAACACAATCAGACGAGATTAATCAAAATCCTTATTGATATGCTACTTTTAAAATGGCCAACATTTACAATTGTCTCTGCATCAACTGGGTTTCACAGAGTCAGGTAAAATGCACACATAAGACTTTATGTATGCACCGTCAGACTTTTATTCAGAGGGTTATGTACTGTTCTTCTCTGGTGTTTCTTCACTCCCCTGCTTCACCTGTGGGTTCAAATGAACTGCTGTTTGCCTAACTAACAGTGACACAATGCAGCAGGTGAACTTGCCAAGATTCTCAATCTGGCATGCATTAGTTGGCTCTCTGACAACACAGACCCTTACATGAAGCCTTTTCTAATAAAACATGGTGAGAAGATTCAACGACATCGCACCACGAGGCAGCCGCAGGCAAACATCCCCCCCTTGATTCTTGACATGCACTCCTCCTCCTGCACTCTTTCATTCTGTCACCCTGCCTCTCATTATCTACACTCCTCCTCCACCTCCTCACGCCCTCCCCACCTTCATCCTCTCCTTCACTCTACCTCCTCGCCTTTTATCCCCCCCGCCCTTCTACAGTTGGTGCTTCTTTTTTAGTCAGCGAGCTAGCCTAATTACAGCAGAACCCGGTTTGCAGCTGTCCCTTGGGATATAAGGGTGTTAGGGGAAAAATGAAATGCTTGTCACGCGAAAAACGTAGTCGAGTATCAAATTCTTGGACCAAAGCTTATTCAAACGGTGACAATTGTCGCTATCTAATTTGTAGCTTCAGTGCGTTTAGTGGCATGTTGTCAACAAAGGTTTTCAAAAGAAGATCCACAGCAGAATATAGACCCAGTTTATTTCTGCCTTGCATATTTTGTCTGCTCAGAAGTCTTTGAAGTTGGAAAAAAAAAAAGAAAAATGGTAATGCAGGGAGCGATCCACAATGTCGACAGAGGAGATGTTGGAACAGCTCGTGTAGTCTTACAAGCTCTCCCTTCCAGCAAAGTCGTGCAAGAAGGGATTTGATTCAGGGCTTTGCTTAAAGAAAAGAACAATGGCTGTGCACTATCATACTCCATCATACCAACACATTTCTGCTTCAGTATTAGGGGAATATTCTGTGGGCTATTTTTGCACACAACACACAGACTTTACTGCTAATACATTTATTGAAAATTGATTGCACTATCATGCCCAGAACTCTTGGGAGACCTCTGCGATTCATCATTTCCCATTATTACATCCTGCTCACAGCTTGAGCACTGTGACCAAGAGCTGGCAGAGTAATGTGAGTGTGAAAAAATAGGGAGGCTTAGACTCTTTTAACATGTTTAATATGAACAAATATGTAAATTCAAAGAAATGAGGATTTCTTTTTCAGCCTGTAATTAAGGCAACAATTTATAGCTGTTGGTAATATGCAAGTACTTGCTTGGTTGTTTCTTATTGAGGAAAGGGCCCTAGATGACAGTCAAAGAGAGCTACAGAGGAACTGTTGAGGGGAAAAATCAAAACAAAAAATTGTAAAAATCCTCATTTAAATACCCATAGTGCAGCTGGTTTTTGGGTTGTTGTTGTTGTTGTTGACCCACAAACCCAAAACAACTCAGCTGACACCTAAGACCAAGAAAATCCTCTCACTTTGCACATTTGAGCATCCTGAGATGCACAGATCAGTTACACCAATCAGTTAATCAATTTATTGATGGAAAGTAAATGAGGTGAGTACTCTGAGTTTACTGTCAGCACTTACTGCTCAGCTCTCTTATATGTAAAGGTGTGCTGTTCAATATCATTATTAATGAAAATACATATTGTTGGGTCTTAAACTTTTGGTTTACCAACACCAACAAAAAGAACAGTATCATGACATAAATTTGGGACCATGCTAACAGACTGGACTGCTCACCAAACAGTGATAAAACTTAAAGCACTGGTTTGGTCTGGTGGCCCTTTTCATAATTAAAAAAAAATGAATGGCTACCACTACTGTCATTAATAACAGCAAAACAACAATAATCTGTACATGTATCTCAATACCCAGTGTTAAAAGAAATGTATTTCAGCCCTTGCAGATAATCTGACTTTTGTCTGATAGCATAACCACAAGGAAAAGAAGAAAGGTAATTCATGTTGTGTCAAGAAAAACATAAAATTATATAAAATAAACTTACTTTACAGTTTCATCTTTTCAACCACTGAATAAACAAATGTCATGCCTGATATAAAAGAAGCTTTGAGGATGAAGACTCATCAGCACTCCCAGTTTCTGTTGTAAGAGCATAACTCTTGGCAACTGTAGTTTCTGCAGTTACTACAACACAAATCCAAGAAATGATTTTCTTCAGGTAAATGACACATCTTGCTTTTCTCTGCTTAACTTGTATTAGTGTTATCAAAGGGACTTTTGACCTACATGCCATAAATGTTTTTCAGATATTGAGAAGTAGCATTTAAAAATAACATGTGAGACCATTTTAAGTTAATTCCTAAGTCCTCACTGGGCCTTTATGTTTCTACTCCACTTATAGCCACTGCAAGTAAGTTTAATGTGGTTTAATTTATACTGATGTATTCCTTTTCGCTACAAAGGCAAAAAAGTTCCTAAAAAATAAAAAAAATCAAATTCAAATGTTAACCTTTGTCTGAAAATATTAACGCAAGCTGCCTCGGAAACATCCTTTCTTATTTGCTTAACTGCTAAGATTCACACTGATCATCATGTTTCATGATTAAATAAAAAACAAAATGACATTTTTAGTGCAGTTCAAAGTCAGCAATAGGAAAGATGTACCACCTTGTCAACAGGGGGCGCAAGAAACAACATAATGCCAAAGTTCATGAGAAGGTATGAATGATGCCTTCAATAACAAGCATTATTCTAAGTTGCAGCTGTATTTTCAACCACAAAAATACTAAAATTGGTTGAAAATCACTTTATTTGACAATAAATGTTTGTTCAATTGACAAGCCCAGGTTCTCTCACTCTTTATAGGATCATAAACTGCACATTCACAAGAATAAAGAGCAAAGCCAAACTATACCAGCAAACAGACTTTCTTTAATCTCTTTGTGGAAGAGAGGAAATCTACGCTGTGCTTATTAGAGTGCTTCCATCATCAGTCTAATTAACAGCACACCCCACACACCTCTACGTGTATAATAGGCTATACACTGTGATCAGCCTAATTACTTTTGACATATTGGAGGCTGTGATCGCAGTGAGCCCACCTCCCCCACCGTGGCGCACATCCTAAACCAAACGCTCCACCACTGAAACCTAAGCACAGTCGTTTTACTGCAGAGGAAACAGCAGGTAAATCTGTGTGATATTGTTGCAGTCAAAGAGGTTGTTAAAGCCTTGTTGTGGCCCAGGAGGGAAAAATAAAGGTATTTCCATCACAGCCGCCGAATTAGATGTAATTTAAGTGTTTTCCAGCCTTTTTCTCTCCCCCTTTATAGAGAGGGGGTGTATGTGCGTGATGTTTAAGTACCAGTACTGGTAGCCATAAGGCAAGTGAGGTCAGTTCATCTTGTGTTAATTGGCCTTGTATGTTCCAGCTGCGTTAGACCACTGTTCAAATATTCACATCTCTCCTACTGTGTATTTGTGTGCACGTGAGTGTGCACCATATGTACTACATGTATCTGCCTCCAAGGTAAAAAAGAAGCACACTCCTGCAGCAGTAGCTCCACAGCAGCACACCAAAATAACATAGACACAGAAGCCAAACACACGCTAAAAAGGCCCCCTGGAGTGAGAGACGTCACGCCACCCCACAGAGACAGTTCTTGACCAATCAGGCGTTAAAGTGGAATGACAAAGCTCCACAGAAGGAGAACTCAGTCGAGAAACAGATGTGCACTTGCTCAAATGAAACATGTACGGGCTGCAGAGAGACGTGCACACTCTCATGCACACACCAAAACAAACTGCAAGACTCGTGCAGAGCTGCTTTTCTTGAACCTAACCTCACATACCCCCAAAATAAATTTGGAGATGATTGTGCCTAAAATAGTTCCCCTCATCAGGCCCTCCTGTGTTTTAAAAACTGCTCCTGCCTCCTTACACTCCCCTTTGGCTGAACTTTGTCTGCTCCACAGTCGGCAAAGTCCCACCTGATAATTTCCAAGCTCAACATCAATCTGGAGCTCTGGCTAATGGGCTGACCCTGTTGTCTTAAAAGAGACAGCTCAGCAGTCTAAAAACACATTGCATCAGCAAAAAAACAGACAAAACTATGCAACAACAGGAGATTTGCTCAAGGAGCTGTGGATGTTGTTGCCAAAATTATTATCCTGCGAGAATACCATGACACCATCATGTTCTAGCTTGAAGAGAGATTGTCTCTTTATTGGAGTGACCACACTGTTTTCCTTGCTGGGAAAAGATGGCCAACTTGGTTCTAAAGTTTGTATTACTAAAACCATTCTTCATTTTACTCATTTTTCATATTTAAAAAATTGAACTTCAGATCAATTTCTTGTAACTCTTAAAGTGTTCATAGAAAATATGTAGTTATTATTCTTGGGCACAAATCCATGGGCATGTAGGGAGTGGAGAGAAGTCTTAGAAGAAGAAAAAAGAAAATTATCCCTTTGAAGCAGGCTGACGCAATACAGAGGGAGTCATAAGACACATTTTAAACACAGACGTAAAAATAAGCTAAACTGGCTGACCTGTCCTTTCTTGTACAATCCACTCTTCACTAATTAGTTTTTGGAGAAACGTTTTCATTGAAAACGCTGACTCAACTTTCGAACAACCCAGACTCAGACAAAGAGGTGAAGCTGTGGTGGGTTCTGCACAGGCTGATGGTTTCATCTAGTATTGATTTTAAAGCCCTCCTACTTGTTTTTAAGGCTCTTCATGGCCCTCATCCAAGCTCCAGTCAGGTCACCTAAAGGCCCTCGATTGCTTTTCTTTCAAATGTTTCTTATGTGTCTGAGCTGCTTCTGTCAGGCTGACTCTACATGGGGCCTGGTTAAATGTAAAAGCAAAACCTCAACATATCAAATTAATCTCGTATCAGTGAATGAACAGAAACTCAGGTTGAAAGGCGAGAGTACAATGGGGGTTGATTGTATTTGGCACTGTTACAACCCAGCTCTTCGGGAAAAGGAAAGCACCATAAAACCCAGATGTAGGTGGTAAATTAAGTTATTTATCACAGAGAAGTGGAATTGACTGTGATTATAACAAAAGTGAAGCAAAAGGCAACTAAAAGGACCCGTGGGTGCTGAACAAATCAATAAAGAATGAAAACAGAGTGGATGACTAACCTGGGTTAAGGATCTAACTTTCAAAAGAAGTGAATAGAAAACAAACACAAACTGAACCAAACAACAAGTAAACAGCACCCCTGAACCGACGGTACTCAACACAAGGTGAGTGAGAGTGCAGAAAGTAATCCAAACCTGGTTCCAGAACAGCAATAAGATCAAGTGTTTCAGAGATAAAAAGCTTTAAAAGTTCCTGAATAGAACCGCACCAACAAGCAATCAAAGGGCCGAGCATCAAGAAAGTTTCTGCCAAAAGTTGTGCACATGTAGCTGAGCTGGGCCAGGATCTTAAAGACAGAGCCGGCAGGTGCTCTCTTATGATAGACTCCAGCAGTGCCCCGATCTGTCTTTCACAGCCAGCAGCACAGGTTTGAAGAGATTTCTTTTTAACACCATAGTCCTATTATCCTCTTACTTATCTTTTTTTCAACTTTCACTTTCACTTTTGTTTTCTACCCTTACATATTTTAACACATCAAGCTTTGTGCCATAGTGAAAATTGAGTTGAATTAACAGAATTCAAACCAGGGAAATGCTCCTTTAAAATCTGATTAAGTTGATCATTTGCAACATACATCATCAACTCCCAGAGTTGCACATTTAACATAAATTTAGCATTAAACATCAAGCAATCCCCAAAGGTCAATTTGTTCTACAGTGGCAAACCATCAGACAAAAATCCATAAGTAAAATCTAATGACCACATAAAGTTGTTTAAAGGGTCACTAGCCACAGAGATGAATGAGCTTTTGAGTCAATCTATTAGTTATTAAGACAGATAGGATCTGCAGAACAGAAAAATTAAGAAACAAAAATCGGCCACAGCTAGCGGGGCCCTCTGCAGTATATTAACTATAGAGAAGTGAGAAGGGTCATTCAGGGTCCCCCACTCTGCAAAACTGTTCTCTTTTTTGTGAGTATGTTAGCTGTTTCAGCAGACAAAGGAGAACGTGAGGATTTATTATCAGAGTTTAAATGTCAGACCTTTCAATTTGCACTTAAAGGCTTTTCCACAAAGAAAATCTCATAAAGCTTTAAATACAGCTGGTCAGCAGTTTTAACAAGCAGCAGATTTAACAATCTGTGTTGGATTAAACCGTACTGAGGCAAAATTGATCGATAACAAGGCCAAACTAAAAGACAATTATGGCCAAATTTAGTTGTCTCCTTCAGCTCTGACAGGTATTTGAGCATCTTTCAGCTTTATTCTTCTGGTGTCACAGCTAGTGACTCTGGTCTTTTCCACCGTGGTCCTGAAGGTCAAAAATCATTACAATGAACCCCAAAAAATCCTACTCAATGCCAAAACGGTTTCACGTAATGCAAGATGATTTCATGTTGTCTAGAAGTATTCATGAAATGCAAAAATATTTCATGGAAGGCATGTTTTGTTTTTCACAAAACAGAATACTCGCCATAGATTATAAAAGTATGTACAAAACAAGAAAATATATTGCATTCTACGGAACAGATTTCTGTTTTTGTACAATATTTTTTCACGATGTGTCTGTGAAGCTTTACAGTCACCCAGGTCATGGTTATTCGAAGGTTAATCCAATTTGACAACTGGACTTGGCAGAGTTTTTGAAGATGCTTCACCTTTCCTCTGGTTGCCTTCTTCAGTTCTAATGGACTGGTGAGAGAGCTGGTAAACATAGACCCCTGGGGATTGTGAGTCTGCTGGTGAGTCACATGGAAGTGTTAGTCGAGTCTGTAACCTAGTTTCAAAGTTGTTAGAGTCTTCAGTTGTCCGAGGTCCTTCAAGTACAGTCATTGCCCTCGTTCCTGACAGTTGTTGGGGGTCACATGATCCCTGGTGAGTCCGCCAGAGTGTTAGAACTGAGAGAGCCTCTCAGATGAAAGGTGAGGGATTTCAAGGACTCTACCAAGTCCATCTAATGCAGTGGATTAACCTTGGAACTGTGCTTGGAACTGTTTTTGCATCTTGTGAAAAGTTTTTGGCATCTTATGAAATGTTTTGGATTATGAACCATTGAACATATCTATAACCTATCTTCACAGGAACTTAACTGGCAACATGTTGAAAAAAGAAGATGCTATTTATTCTAGATGTTAAATCATTTATAAAAAAAATGAAAACTTTCCTCATGAGGGAACTTATTTTTCTTTTTTCTGTATGACTACAGCTCACTGCTCCCCACAGACACAGATATTCATGAGTCCAATGTACAAGTCTTGCCAATGCCTTAAGGTATTAGTTTGTTTTGTCTCATTACTGACATGTTGTTACTGTTGAAGATGGAAGCTGGGAGATGTGCAGGGCCACTGTGTTAAAAAGAACAACTGAGCTGTCACACATGAGCACTTATCTGTGTCACGGTTTCTTATTGAACAAGCAGCCTGAATGCACGTGGACACACACACATGCACACACATACACACATGCGCGCGGTCTCGTACTTTTTGTTCCCTGTTGATGTGTCTTTTTCTATATCTTCTTCCTTTATGTCTCTCCCTCATCTTCAGACTTCACCTCTCCTCTTACTACTCCACTCACATCTTTTATTAACAGCCTTGACCTAGAAAATTTGTAGTGTCATGATTTCACTTGATAAAAAAGGACATGCTTGTCACGACTGAGGGAAAAAAAAAGAGCCCTCATCTTTTCCCCTTAGATGACACAAGCCTGTTAAATCCCCAGAAATGTGTGTGCGTAATGTGACAACTTAAAGCTTTCTCCATTGGTTGTTTTGCTGCCAGAAGAAATCAAGGTTAGGAAATGAAGGTACAAAGTGTTAGATCTCTAAGCTTAAAGAAATGTCACAGAGACAAATGACATGATTTGAATTCAATACAAGACAGTAAAACAGGGGCATGACAAAACATACATAGCCTTTAAACAAGCAGAGTGTGTTTGTTGTGTTGAAAAACAAGGTGCATAGTGGTTCTCCTGAATATGATTGTCTGCCACTGTGAGGCTTGTCACTATAAATACAGCTGCTACATATTGAGATTTTTTGACAACAGGGGGTGTGCCAGTCACTGTAAAATTAATAAATAAATAAATAACTTATTGTCTTTTAGAAAATAGCAACAGCACAACAATAAAACAAGAACATATTGGGTTTTTATTTTTAGAACTGAGCTGTGATAAAGCCTGTCTTCCACTCTTTCTTTCTCTGGTAAGAAAAAAAAAACTTTTACATAAAAACTGCCACTAACACAGAAAAGAACATGTACACATACTTACACATGCACATGCACACTCTGGCTCTAAGACACAAGTGTATGTGAAGCATCTAGTCTGTCACTGGCAGAATCCTTTGTGCCTTTGTGACTAACACAAGAGGGAACAGGCTTCTAACTGACACACTCTGTTTTAGAGTAGCGCCTGTAGACTCAACATTAAACATCATCACATGCCAGATCGCTTTTTGAGGTGAATGCTTGTTGCTGATAAAGGGCTGGTTATTTATAAGCCAGTAAGGGTGAGGATGATGTTCACCGAATTCATCACATGGACATCTTTCTGTGATGTAAAATGCAGGGTGGAAGGCTTGAATGTTGTCACAAAGTCATCATGCTGTGTTCTTTGTTTACTTATAAATAAACACTAATTAGTTGAGCATTGCTGAAAATGACAAGCTCTCAGCAAAGAAATCCCACCACAACCCAAACAGCAATGCCAGCTTCAGCGGACTCTGTTCAAAATGCAAGCTCCAGACTTTGACAACACTGGCTATCTATTCTGCATGATTAATAACTAGAAGAAATTAGAAAATAGCCTTGGCATCATCATGCCATGATAGTACAGTGACTGCAAAATTATTTCAATTGAAAATCTGGTGGAAATTGGGCTATATTTTGAGTGAAAACAATATATTTGAAATGCCAACTTGAGCATTCAACAATTTCCAAGAAAATGTTGGTTTGATAAAATTGTGCTAAGATTTAAAAAAAGGGCCAAATAGCTTCACAATCAACCCCCTTCTAGTCAACATAAGGGGCCAACACATACGATGGCATGTTAGGACTGAAAGATATAGCTATTAGATATTAATGATGTAGATTTTCCCAGCTCATCCTGCATGTAAAGCTCAGACAGTCGTATGACTATTGGTGATTTTCTGTTATTGTTGAAGACTGACAGTGAGCTCTAATCCATCATCCCTACCTTCCACAACCTGTTATAAAATCATGCTTCTATTTTTCTGAAAAATGGTTGGTTTTCACAAAACCAAGAGTCAAAGTGCATCCTATCAATATCTAGATATCTGGCATTAATATCGAGATATGAAATTTTGTCCATATCATTCAGCCCTAGTTGATATGGTAACTTGAGCTTTCCCTGCATGCTGACATTGACATGATTAAGTTAAATTAGCTTGTACAACACGTTTAATAGCCTAACTTAGCCATTCAATCCCCTCCTAGCTTATATATGAGGCTAACACTTACAATGGCCTGTTGATTCGTAACTTAAACATTCCCTGCTTGCTTAAAGTCATGATCAAGTTACAGCAAGATTAGCTAGGGGCATCTACGAGCTTATAAAACATATATAGTATGCTAACATACCTATTCAATTCCATTTTCATAAATATCAACATGACAACGTAACCTTAGGATTAAACAAAGAGTATTTGTCATCTTAAAGCTGATTAATCCAGAAGGATAAATTAATGATAATGCATCTGTTTCTATGTGAAATATGAATTCAGGACCTTGCACAAGCTTTTTAGTAGCATTTCAGCTTCCAACCTGAATGTTACATCAGGGGAGATTTGCTGCCATGTGACTACAGTGGAAAGCTTTTTAGGGCCCAAATAAAAAGTTATGAGCTCACTGTGGAACATATGGCGGATGGGGTGGGCAGCCATTTGTCCTCTTTAGTTAAACTGGAACATAAACAGATAAAATGATCATCCAAAGAGGGTAGTACATCAAGTTTGGAGGACAATGGATCTAAACCTTATTGGTATGCGTCTATGGGCATGAGGCGTTATAGCAGGGTGTCAGCTAAATGTAAATGATACAGAAACATGTCAGCATATATCAGCAGGCAGAGTGAGCGAACCAGGTGAGAGAGGAAACAGCTGTTGAACTTATCAAAAAGGAGCATTTAATTAATGCTGAAGCAAGAGACACACCAATCACAATTTGGTCTTATTTAGCAGACCTGTCAGCCAGATGGGATGTAAAAGTGCTTCCACATAGATGCATTTTAATGTGAATGCCTGAACTGTTAAAGCTGAGTTGCTGATGTTCCCATTTGTGGTTAACATTACCACAAAATGACTCAATGTGATTTTCTCTAAATGTGAATTTTGAAATTTACTGCAATCAGGTCAGCGGGTGGTAGATTTTATGCAAGCCAATGCATAACAATAATGCAAACTGTCAATAAAAATGTGATCCTTGGAGGAGAGTGGGTGTATAAATGTCTCATATAACTAGGGCAAACAATATTAAATAAAACTGGTACTTCAATATTGACATAATTTTGCCACATCTACCGTGGATCAAATAATACAGAAGTTAGTAACTCGGAAATATAGCATGCTTTGTGCAATTATTACAGTCTTAAAGTCTGATTAGAGTGTTCTGTTGGGTCCAGCCCTCTGACACTGGGTTTGAAAGGAGAAGAAGAGAGAAATATGCATAACACCTAACTACGTGCTGCAGCTGACAGCATTATACCCGTTTCAACAACACCTGCAAAAGTTATCTACCACTTTTGTTAGATGCAAGATTGTGACCAAATAAACAATCCAAGGTGTTAAAAATGCATCATATGTGTATAACTTTTATGGGTGATTCATTTTATGTTATTATAGATATGAAAGAAGAAAAAGCAAAGATTGATATTTCAGTCCGAGTCATTGTGTATTGTCGTTTTATGTCTTTCCTTTTTTCTGTTAAGGGGTGGTTCAAACCAGTTTGTTTCCCGTTTACACAGTCAGCACAGATACCTAGCAAACTGTGAGTTCTCTTAATTTGACTAAAAGCGCAGTGGATTAGAATCACTTAAGCCATCTTTAATGAGCTTGTAATGCCCTTCTAGTGAACTTGAACTAGCATCTGTTTGATACTCAGAGAAAACCTCTTTTATGATGACATCCAAAGTAGACAGTAAATGAGGCTACAACTTCAAATGTCATAAAACTCTCTAAACTACACAGCAGAATCCAGCAGAGATTTAAGAGTATCAAGAGATTTCTGATGTTTTCACTGTGCACGTCTCCAAGCTGCCAGTCAGCAATGAAAGATGAGTGGGCCTCTAAATCAGACGAGGCAGAACTGAGAGCTACACAGTGAAGCAATGCAGCTGCAAACGTTTAATCTCCAAGCCCCAAACATCAAAGCTCTAATCCCTCATATATTTCATCAAATCAATCTTGAGCAAATAGGCCTCTATCATATATTTTCTCAACATTTTCACAAGCAAACAGGCAATAATTTCCAAAGCTGCACAAGTCCACCGAAGTAAGGCATCAAAAATGATTCTAAACGTTACTTCAGTCAGATAAAGAGGAAAACTAATGAAGAAGGACTGAAAAGGACTCAGCTGAAAAGAAATGTGTAGTGTATACTGTGTCTAAAAACATCTTCAACATAAAGCTTGTCATACTCAGAATATACACCCACAGCAGCATTACAGCTTAAGTTTATATAACTGCTTTTAAAGGGCGATGTGGAGGAAGAACAAGAAGTCCTATAAAACACACATCTGCAAGTCTGAGTACATACGCTTTCAGAAAAAAACCCAAAGATGTGAATGCATCTCAATGAAATGAGCTCTCAATTTTTTTGCTGATGAGACATTACAGTTTGAAACATTTTGAAAACACCACAATTTAAACAATATTATTCCCATTATTGGGACTAACATAGGTTGACCTGTTTACTTTGGCTACAGTAGATTAGTCCTGCCCATATTGCAAGGCAAGGCAAAAAATCTTCCTCGAAAATAAATAGCTTTCATATGCACACCTACACAGAGGCCTGCACACATAGCTGACGTGCACCTTTTCTGAAATGTAAAATATCATTGAAACGAACTGAGTCACAAGCTAGTGTTGTACTCAAGACCTCACTGTCCAAGACAAGGACTTGCCTAATACCAGAATACACCAAGCCAAAAACACATGAATTAAAGCTATCTGATGTTTTACCAAGTGGTTCTACTTATTAAATAAAGTTGAAAAATAGCAGATCAATGTCGGTCTTGACCAATGTTAAGAAAAGATCCAGAATCCAGCAAGTCTGAGACTGAGACGAGACCAAGGAAAAATGCTTTTGAGTATGAGACAAAATTAGATCTTCAAAATATTGTCTTGAATACTACAACATTGGCACAAGCCCTGTGACTGGTCATGATTTCTGGTTACAACATAAATTTACACCCGAAATCACTCATCTAATTTCTCCTTTCTATTCTTCTTTAACAATCATCAGCTACAATGCAAAACAATACACTCATAATCGTTCTGAAAAAGCAAGAAGAAAAGTAGTGGGACCATAAACAGGCCATCACACCACCACATAGACAACAGTGCCCTCGTATGTTTTGTAGTCCTGGACATTTAGATGCAGAAGTATGTAGTGCCCAATCTACTCCTACACCGTAGGGATAACAGACTGAACCTGGTTTTACACATTTGTGCTTTGGTTCTATTACGTTCTGTTGCGTATCTTTTCCTTTAGTTGACATATTGTTGACTTTTAGCCACTGAGGTCCATGAACTATTCAACACTTGCCAGTGTTTCATCATGCGATAATGCTGCCACCCACACAGTGAAGAGGGCCTCGCTCAGCTCAAACACAGAAATGACTTACAGCTCACAGGTGGCATAGATCTGGCACCCAGACCACAAGCCACATATGGTCCATGACAAGCTACATCTTAGCCAACTGTGAACAAGCTGGCACCTTTATTTAAAAAACACATACTGGATTTCAGAGGATAAGAGAAAAAAGCTTAACCTTTGCTTGTGGTAAATCATATTTTGACTGAGCCGAAAAAGTCCCTGATGAACATCTAAATTTAAATGTGAAAATCTGAAAGTCTGATTTCAATCTCAAAAGTTATTTTCATTCAGTCATTTTCCCTGAATGAGTATCATCTCAGTCCTCTGATGCAAATGATAAAATATAACCTTTCCCTTTGGCTTTTGGGTGGCAGATCAGACTGAAATTTTGCAGTTTGTGAGTGCAAGCAAACAATTTTATCTGGCAGGTTTGTCTAAATGTGAAAATAGGGGCTGGGAAACTGACTGATCTGTTTTTCACACTTCTGTTGAGGGTCAGTGAATCTACATCGATTTTCAAGAAGCAAAATAACAAGAAGGAAAACAGAAGAGTTGACAGGTCCGATGTCGATATCCAGCAGAATGAGGCAGCGTGAAATGTCACTGACTGACAAGGTAATTTGAGCATGAATATATAATTTACTTTACTGACACTGTGTACCAGGACAGGGTGACCCAACAAACCAGTCAATACTCTGAAAGATCTCAAACCACAGCACAACACTAAGCTGGTTCACTAGTTAATCAACCCTCAAAGTGCAGAGATCCAAAAGAAGCATTAATGTGTGGGCCTTTGTTTGTTTGATTTGGAAAAAAAGCTTTCCTGTATGAACTCTAGTAAAGCAGACCGTTAGTCACAGATCTGTTCATCACATGTCAGCATGTGTCTCTGCTTGTTTCCCAGGAGACATGAAACAGAAGGACAGAAACAAAGAAAGAAAGCAGGATAAATCAGCTGACCACACATGCCACCATGGCTCTGTGGCGTCTCCCCTGACAGACTCCATCTATCAGCGGGTCAATCTGTTGACAGATGTTGCAGCCTGGAAGACATCCGCTAGCTCAGCGAGACGCCGTATGCTAACTCAGACTGCATGACACGGCGAAGAGACACATGCTCACACAGTGTGATGCTCCGTCATGTCAGCGTGGAGCCACACGCTAACAGACTCTCTGCAGACCACAGAGAGGCTGCTGGCTCGACCTCGGGGGAGAGGGGAGGGTGAGCCTTGGGCTGCGCGGGGAGATCATGATTACCCCAATACATGATAATCTGAAACATCAATATCAAAATAATAAGATCACTGACAATCACATGCATATTACCGGGTTGTTCTTTAAATTATGAACGTTTTATTTTCCTTCAGTGTAAGATTTTTCAACATAAAGTTACTACCACGTTGTCAATCATAATGATTACAATAAAAAGTATGTTATAAAAGGATCAGATTTTGTACCTCGAAGCACAGGAAGTGGTTAAAGTGTCATCCTAACCACCCACAACATAAAGTATTCAGTGATCAATGGGACAGCAGTACTGTGGCCTGTAGGGGCCTGGCTTGGGGACCAGATGCAGGGATGCATTGATGTGACTAATCCCCTGATCATTTGAGGGGAAATCTAATTTAAAACTAATTGAGTGGCCTTAAGGTGAGAAAATCCAGAAAACAGTGTAGGTAAACAATGATAAATAGTTTGCCTAATGTGGCTAATACTAGAAGATGTTGCACAACCAGCCTTTGGGCTTCCTTGCAAGTGAACAAACCCATGCCTGTGCTGCCCATTGCTTTGTTTCATTATCACATTAGTGGAAAAAGTTTTTAGACCTCCTTAGAATTTTTCACAATCCAAAACATTTTCATGATATATTTGTGAACACATCTTTTTTTAGTGATCCAAAGGGTGTGGCTGCATTTCACTAACAAATGCATACACGCGAGTTACAAAGTCAAGAAATGACAGGGAATTTGTTCAAAACTGAATAAAAAAATAACTAAATATCATCAAATGAATATTTAGAAGTCTTTCATGGTGTTGAGGGCTCATCTCGCCCGATTCTTCTGCTTTTACTTCTTCAAAATTTTTCAACTCAAAACGCACATCTAAAGTCGCCAGTTTACGTATGAGCACAGATCAAGTTCAGAAAATGGTGTAGGAATGCTAGTTCACTTCCCAGGCACTGCTGAGGTACCTTTGAGCAATGTACCAACCGTTCAAGTACATGGGGCATTGATCCATGTGCAGGCCCTTTCACTGTGATAGCCCTTCAATGGTGTGAAAGATCCTGTTTAATACAGTATATTTTTCTCATTCTTTTTACTTTGTACTACAACACTCCCAGATACAGCATTTTGCCAAAGTGAGCACTTCTTAGCTTGGACACTTTATTGGTGGTTGTTTAAATATTCATGTGTGTGTAATTTATGTCTGTGTAATTCAGTGTAAATACTAGAACTGGACCAGTGTGCGTAAATGGTTTCAGCACCACTGCTTCTTATGCAGAACACACTTTAGTTTTGCATCAAGTTTTTGAATTTTTCAGCCTTCTTTGCCATAAATCTGTTACAATTGATCCCCTCTGTTCCAAACTTTGAAGTGCTTGTTTTTTGATTGCCATATGAAGAGCTTTAACACAGACAATTTTAAATCCCCTGTTACATAATTCAACACTGAGAGGCCACTTTCACACATTTTGGAGAGCTGCAGAAAAATCAAGTGCAAGCACAGAAAAGGCCTGAAAAACTCCTTCAGAATCCATTTCTCTGTTCAGAAACCCATCACATTTCTGTCACTGAGGTGAAGAGATCAGATCAAGATGAGAGCTGAAACTCCAGCAGGCTGAGTTCACTTAAAGGTCATCTTTACCGTGACCTGCCTCAGCTATTTTCTGAGCCACTGAGGACCATTATGTAAATTCTGCATGCAAGCTAAGGTAAACCAAGCATACTTAAACAATTTCAGCAATGTGAGAGATATGTTTGGCCCTGAGGGGACCTCTTTGCTCCTTGAGGTAGAAACCTGAGGAGGATCAGTTGCCAAGAGGGGTTTCAAGAGGGTAAAAGGAAATGGAGGGGAGAGGGGTTTAAGCTGGTCAGTCACTAAGAGGTCAGTCAGACTCTTTCAAAAGATAAAGAGAAATGAGTAACATCTTCTGAAATGATGAGTGATTACATAAAAGAAGAACACTTTGAAACAAAGGCACTAATCACTGGTTTTTGGACGACTGTTTTGATGCCTGTAGCTTGGCAGGATGACAGTCGTGGTGTCGGTTTTGTTTTTTTTGAGTCAGAAATTGCCTCTTTTTAGATAGGGAAGCTAAATGATGCAACATTGCAAACCAAACTGACATTGCAGTCATTTATAGTGTAAAAGAAGTGGATGTAGCCTCTGTGATATGACCCACTGATTTGTGAAAGCTCCTTATAAAGCCACATCTTGTGTGCCATCACCTTAGCTTCGTTCATCACAGTTGATACTTCTTCTTACCACAGCATTAAATGAAAAGAGGAGTCATTTTGACATAAACAGCAACACAAAACAAAAACTGACACCATGACAGTTTTATGTGCTGCATAAAAATCAGCAAACTCTTCTTCTTCTTAAGGGAAACGCTCTCCATTAGGAGGCAAGATGGGGAAGATATGTCAGGATTTCTTTATTGCAGGATCTGGAGCTGGTTTTTAATCAGGATTTTTTTGTAGTCAGATTATTTTTACCTAAAAACAGCACTCTTAGCCAGAAATACCTCTTATTCTGCATTCCTCACTATTTTTTGGCACCAATTTTAACCTTTTCTTCACCATTTCATAACTGCAATCTAGCTCTATCTCCTCTAATGTGTTTTTTGAACTGATCGTTCATGAAGCACATCTTTTTCCCATCATGATAAATTCATTCATTTAAACACATCAGCTGTAAGAGTTGATGAGTTTCTGCAGAATGTATGGAGCTTAAGCTTCATACAAGTAGCATATGCTCAGTCCAAATGTACTTCAGTGAGACATTAGGTCTGCACAATATATTACCCCACTATCAATATGCATATGTGCAATATTCATATCGCAAGGTACATGATATATTGCGACACGTATTCAAGCCTTTTGATTAAGTTTAAAAAATATTGTCATATATATAACAGGACACAGAAATATCGCATCATTTTTTTCCCAATATTGTGCAGCCCTAGTTAATAGCTATACCACAAGAATGAGCCTTGGGCCCAGTTTAGCCAAAAGACGTACCAGCTACTTGTAAAACCAAGAGAGACAAAGCTTTCCCAGTTTTTAGAGCTTGAGATGAAGTATGCACTCAAGTGCAAAGAGCCTCCCTTATCATCAGTGTGGACTTCGCAGTCTGAGAAGTACTTGATCACTACCATTCATTTTATTGGTAGAGAGTGGGCATTAATTTCCAACCTGCTACAAACTAGTGAATGAGAATGTCACAGTTACGGAGAGGTTAACATAAAAACAAGTTTATGTAAAAGTTTGAGCTAAAATTGTGAAAAATAAACACATAAGCTGATTATGCTTGTTCAAGAATCTAAATATAGACAGATATTTCTACCACCTGATGATCAGGTTGTAGTTTACTGTAATCTAAAAACTGCTACAATGAGATAATCATGTTGTCTTTGTTTAATTGGCCATGACCTTCATCACTGATTTGAAAATCATCTGTGTGTTTGTGTGAGGGTCATCAAAGTCAAGTGCTGGCGTCTAGTCGACCGTATTGCTCTGCTTGAGTGCATTTAAACACACAAACACACCCACTCACACACAGATGCGCTCCCAGTTTGACCTGCTGTCATAAAGATGTGCGGTGTCTCCTCCTAGAATCGACCCCGAGGACTGCAACATTACAGCTGCTCCCAGCCCTGAGTTTACTCCATAAACGTCCCTCCTCCCCATCCTGACCTCTGCACCTTTCTCTACTGTCTTTTACTTTGGCCGGTCCTGAAGGGCAGTTTGTCAGTGCTAGAGAAAATATTTGGTCCCAGAGTGACTGTAACTCTTTACTGAGGCCCTATAAGTTCTACCTTTCATCTGCACTACAAGAGCAGTACAGAGGAAGTGATGCACCAACTTGACAACAGTTATGACTTTGTCTTTGATTTTTTTTTTGTCAGGTGTGATGAAATAATTACATCTTACATGTTGCTTTTATGCTTGTAGGCTTCAGGAAAAAGTTTCAGCACTTTTTCCACAGACACTCAGATGTACAAACACAGGAGCTATGGATCAAACTGCCAATCTTTGAATTGCAAGATTACCCTTGCCCCTACAAATTCTGTCCATTTTGTTCATTTTCCAGCTCAAATACTGAATTCAAAAATGTAAAATGTTCCCGACATGATATGTATAGTGCAGCAATCACTGGGTTGTAGTCGAAGTTGAAGTCGCCTGTTCCAGAGAAGAGATTTCATACGAACAATCACATTTACTGCACATCCACTGGTGTGTACTCTAGATAATTCAGCAAAGGTTCAGGCCAGCACCTGCATAAAAAATTCATTCTCCATCTCTCTTTGGGATGAAGAAACGTGTCAGAGCTGCGAGGTGTCCAGGTGGAGCAGTGGCTTGAAGCACAAGGTGCAGGATAGACGTTATGTTTGCAGTGAGAATACTGAATCTGGCTTGTGACCAACATGATTTTATGTGTTCTTCTGTAACACACTTTTTTAATGGCTCATCTCAGTGTGTGCAAAGAGAAATCGTGTTGATGAATCCACAGTTTCAGGCAGAAGGCTCAGCCATTTCAAGATGCTGATGAAAGAAAGATTGCTGTATGATATTTTCACTTGTGTGTGCTGTTGTATGTTTTCCTTCTCTGATTTAAATTCCACTGCAGTCAAACATTGCAGGCTGGATTACAAGCCCGTTAACAGCCTCTCAAATACTTAGAGCTTGTTAAAACGGCTCCCTGTAGGGAGGGACATGACACTTATTGGCTTGCTGCTCCATATATTAAACTGTGGAAGGCTAACCACAGGGTTCATTGTCTCTTTTCTTTTATATCTCTTCTTGGTTTAGCTCATTTTCTGTACTCCTTCATCCCTTTTCTTCTCTCACCATCTCTCAGGAGACTTTCTATCACAACTGCTGTCACACCGAGTAAAACTGTCAAACTTAAATTGCCCCCGCCGCTCTCCTGACGTTCTTTCTGCCCTACTTTTACGCTTTTACCCTCCCTTAAAAAGGAGTAAAAGAAGAAAATATATAACCTCAAAATATAAAAGCTCGAAATGTGGGGTCATTTTACGTGCACAGCTCAATCCTGTGACATTTTGTCAGACAAAAGCCGACACTCTGAGTACACGTGTCAGACCTGAACAGTACGTTTTCTTTCACCTGTGGTCAGTTTCCCCTGTTCCTGAGCTGAACTGATGAACGCCCCACTGCTCCCCCACCCCAGCAGAGCCGCTTAGTGGTTGACAGAACAGAAGTGTGTGGCTGTTAAAGGCCAGTGTGGATGGAACCAGGCGAGTGTGAAGTCAGGTACAGCTTTAAAAGAGCACTTACGCTTGGTCAACCTACCGTGAGCTCGGTTAGGTTCAATCTGTAGAGACTGTAGAGGTGGTAAAGTTAAACTTTGAACTGATGCTGCTTTAGTTTCCACAAAAATAAAACTTACAGCTCTTAGAAAAGTGAAACTTGAGAGAATCTTATCTCGATTTTATGGAAAAAAAAAAGTTTTTGTGTTTCTGTAAAGTGTCTTCGGATAGCGTTCATTGTTAATAAGCTCCATATAAATTAAGAGTGAAGATTCAGCGTCCATGAGCATTAATGAGCTTCAGCTGCCCTACAGATCCATATCATTATAAAGTATTAATACAAAAGTGTGCGTCTAAGCTTCTCAGTTGAAAGATGAAGGCCAACAGCCCTTATAGCAGATTATATCTATGCTTTTGATGCTATACTAATGTTTTCATATGGATGAAAATAAGCCTGTCTTCAGATCTGCCTCACAACTCTAGAATCAGGTCAGAGCTGCCTCTATTGTTTGGCCGACTTTAAGGAAATGCATTAACAGTATAGATAAGTTTGTGGGAGTTGCTTAATTTGCAGAGCCATAAGCTGAACAATCCTGAATACTGATTCTACCCCCAAGAGGCAATCTCCAACCGTGAGAAATGAAGCCTTTTCAGAAGTGCTAAAAACTGCAGTTCTTTGAGATTCCACCAGAAGCTGGCAGCAACCTTTAATGAAATGAGTAAACATGTTTACAGCCTGGTTCAAAAACTGATTTAAATCTGAGCAGCTCATTTCTCTAACAGCATGCACTGTATGGGGGGTAAAATGCCTCATTCTAGTTTATAAAACTCTCAAGTTTTGTCCTTTTGAAGCACTGCTGACCTGACTGACTGATGGATACCCTGTGGTTGTCTTGAACAAAGCTACGTTAAGATTAATATTTCCAACATGGGCCCCATCGATAATGACTTTTGAATTAAAACTTTGTATCAGAAACAAATTGGTAATGTCACAGAGACTGTCAACACATGACACAGTCTATTATGTGCCTCTCAGTGTGAACAGGACTGATTATTATAAACACCTGACTCACAAACGTGTATATTTTTGAGCTCTTCCTTCCACTGAGGTATTAAAAAGGTAACTGAGAATGAGGAAATGTGACCCTGACTTTTGCCATCATCAAAGCTGTGCCCTTCTACCAGTGGTTAGTTTTAAAAAGTGTACATCTATACAATTCAAATAAAAAGTGATTAAAAATCCTAATGAGGCTCTTTCTCTCAAAACAACTTTTTTTTTCAAGGTGAGGCGAAATCACTGATGTGTGTTCTCCCTCCCATTATGTCCTCTTCCTCGTTTCTCTTTTGCTCCAGCAGTGACACAGTCCTTAATACCCAGCTCGGCTATCTGTGAGACCATATGCCCACGGCAGGAGCCCTGAAGAGGCTGGCAGAGGGCCCACTCTCAACCAGCAAATAAATAATGGGCCATTATGTTCAATCATATGCTGAGCTATACAGGTCTACAGCTCTAAGCCGCAGTATGCAGCAGGCAAAAGAAAAGAGCAGAATACAAGGGTGTACTTTTAGTGCAATACGGATTTTTTTACTAAAAAATGATTCAACTCTGCGCTAATTAGCTGACACTACTCAACTCAGCTCCAAAAAAAGATGCTTTTAAACAATTTTCAGCTTCAACAATGTTCACTCATGAGCTGCGTGTTCTGTGTTTGACAAGTGTGAAAGAAGAAAAAGGAGCTGACAGGCTATTCATGGTCAACAGTTGGAAAGTATAGAACATTTTTATGCCCTTTGTTACTGGTGTCCCAATAACATCACAAGACACCTCAAAGAGCCTGTCCATCGGAGCGCAGATGGTTTAGCAGTCTAGGTCGCGCTCCATGAGTTTTACCCTGGCATGGGGGGGCGTATCACTCCCTACTCTCGCCCTATTTCCTACTCTGTCCACTGTCCTCACACAAAAGACCAAAATATTATTTTAATAAAAAGAGCCTGTCCATCTTGACTCAAAGGGATTTGAACCATAGACTATAAATATCATGGATGCTATGACACTGGGCCAGAACTGAGGTTGCCACAAAACTGTTCCCCTAGGAAACTGTGTTTTAAAATGTAAAAGGAAAAACCAATTCGTTATGTTTTTTAACAAGGTTGCAGTATAGGTCAAAAACTCCATTCATTCCAGATTTGAGGTGGTAAAACATGATATCTTAACTCCATTATCCCAAAGTATGTAGACTCATCATCAGCAAATTTGCACAATGGTGGTGTTACATTTCCACCATGGTGAAAGCAGGAAGCACAGGGACACTGCAGTAGCTGAACTACAGTGTGCCAACAGGGACAGAAATGTTTAAAATAAAGAGGAACTGAGTCCAACAGGTTAATAATAAAAGTTCCAAAATAAAACAAAACAGGAGCTGCTTCTGCCATTTCCAAAACCTGTTAAATCAGAACTGAAAGAGGCAACAGCTGGTGCAACATTGTCCAGACGAAGAGGGTGAGGTGATATCTTTTGTTTCCTCCTTTGTTCATGGACACATTATAGACATGCATACAGTGTAACTGGTTTCTGTTCCAAACCTTAGATGCAATTGTGCCTGATTTGCATTTCCTTCTTCAATTACATTTCCTACGAGTCACTTAAAATTCACTTGCTGACGGAATGGAACTGGACTTATGTTGTTGAGGTGGAATAATCCTGCTGCTGAGCTATTGCTACAGGAAAATGAGAGCTACTCAGAACAATCGCTGCATCTCTTTATGCTTGATTTGCATTTAAAAGCCTAAATGCATATATTAAATTCCTTTGTTTCTCTGAGGTAAAGATGCCAGTAAGAGGCCTGGGGTCAAGATAAATTATAGTTTATTTTATTGGTGGCGTCAAGAGAGTTGCCTTTACCTGAAACAAAGGGTAATTGATGCGACTGCTTACCTTGCATGCTGAAAAGGAGAGGACAGACGGACTTAAATAGCATGCCACTGACGGCTGTCCAACACGGCGCTGTATTGATGTGACTCTTTGAGCTGCAAATTAGTTCAAGTGACAGAATAATGGACCGGAGTGTAAGGAGGGTGGGGGGGTTTGAGGTGAAACAAAAGAATCTTTTATTTCTTTTATGCCCACCAGAGCTCTGCTCTCTGTATCAATTGTAGTTCCATATCAGCCAAATATAATCTATTTCGACCGATTTGTTATGCAAATAACCTGAAGAGCTTGGGTGGTGGAGTGTTTTATAATTTGCATGCTCACTACTTTACTCCACAACTAAAATCAATTAATGATTCAAACATGTCAGCAGTGGCAGCTGTTGAGAGGAAAAGTGATTGTAGGTACGTGTTTGTAATGAAGGTGGTTCACGTGTTGATTGACTGCTGTTCATATAAACAACATTCATATACAGGGTTGTAAACAGCAGGCAGTTCTTTTTTTTCTCTTATTCACATTTTCTGTCTCCTGTGCGTTGAATACCAAAGACATGTTGATCCTAGAACTAAAATGATGAAATAAATCATCACACAGATCTGCATTTTCTGCAGATTTTTTGTGCCTTTAAGGGTTATTTTGTGGCATTTAACTCACCATCACTGCTCTCAACCCCTTGTCTTTGTTTTAACATCAAGAGGGACCCAAAGGCAGACATTTTTTCTAGATTTAATCAATGGGTTGGAGAGGATAATTTGTTTGGTGTTGATTGCAGTGACACCTTTTGCTAGAATGGGATGTGTTGATCCAGGATAAGGATTCAATTCCTGATGAGCACCATCCCCCACTGACGTAAGGAAGTGATTCTTGGCAAAGCATGCATCTGTTTTGGAGGCAATTGAATGGAGAGCAGATCTTTTAAACTTACTTGTCTTTGCTAAAGACATCTTTTTCCAGGATGCAAATTAACAAGGTATATTATCCATTTGCAGCAATAAAATTTTGAAAGCTTATTTTGTTAATAAACTACAAAACTACAAAATAAATCCAAGAAATATTCATCCTTATGAAAAAAGAACAGACTTTACTTTTAACTCAATCAACTCACTTCTCACCGCCAAAGTTTGCTGGTTAGCATAATGTCATGAAAGGAACCAACCGTACTGTCTACAAATACAGAGGAATAGCATTTCGAAATGAGCAGTTTTTGATAATCTCATTTTAATTAATTGAATAGGAACAGGCAAATATATAAAGGCAAATATGAAAATATATCAAGGGAAGGCTTTGTCATGATCACTCATTAAGTCTTTACAGGGCGCTTTGGCAAAGAGTTGTCCTCTAGTTGGACAAAGTCAGATAAAAATGAGGTCAAAATATATTTTACTTTCTACCTCCGAACTGTTAAATTGCAGGACAATTAAAAATGAATAAGAGCGGGCCAGACAGAGCTAGCCAACCCAAACAGTTTGAATATTTTATTGTCTGGTCCATGCATTGACGTGACTTCTCCTGTCTTCTTTAGTACAGCTCTGAGTGAAAAAGATTTAGATATTATTGTTGTTCCTCTTGAGCATTCATGGGCCTTCACAGACTTACATCTTTGCAGATGATTTGCAGAGAACTTTCTGACCCAAACATTTGGTTAAGGAGAAAATGTTTCCAAAAGTCTGCATTGAGTGCCGACATGACTCATCACTGATATGGGAAAGGGATTGTGGAGTTGTGTGAAAATTCTCAGGCAAGGTGTTAAATTCATAGATAAGGATATATTTTCACACCAACGGAATTTATTAATCACATCTCAGTAAACATTGAGCGTGTTGTGCTGGGGATGACTTTCTGAGCAAGTGAAAACTGTGATATTGAAGTCTGATAGCCTGTGGCTACGGAGGCTGACTGATCTGAAATTGCCTCTTGATGCCCATTTCGCTGTGGGAAATACAGCCCCCCAAAACCATGACTGAGTCTTGCTGCAAAAGGTAAATATTCCCAAAGGTTGCAAGTACCTTAAGGAGGGAGGAAACCAAATTTATTCTGAAACAATTCAATTTTATATGGAGATAAATATTTTATTCTGAAGGAAAGCCCTGAGGAGGAATAGACTGGGAAACAATGGTGTAAAAGCCTCAAGACTGGAGTGAAAAAACCTCCTCCTCCATGCTGCTTTTCCCCAGTTCAACTATCTGTCTGTCACATTGATAGCCTGTCACCAGAAGAATATAGAAACCACATTTTTAAAACATGAGCTCACAGAGAGAGCATGGAGTTGGGTACAGCATGAGTGTGTGTGTGTGTGCGTGTGTGTGTGTGTGTATGCGTGTGCAGTAGAGAGGTGTGTGCGTGTGTATGTGTATGCATGTGCAGTAGAGCAGTGTGTCATCTGCTTATCTCTAGAGCATAAGTGTGCGATACATTTCCTCAAGTGGATGATTTGTTCATCATTTGTTGCAATAAAACACACTCTGAACAAAGTCACAAATTACAGCTTGTCATGTTAATACCAGCATCTAAAGCAGGATGTGTGATGTTTAACCTTTAGCATTCCCACCAGATGACAGATGGGGCACCGCATATATGCGTTCAAGATGCTCCAAGGAATAAGACGGAAATAGTTTGTGTAGGAGCAGAAATAATATGTGCATGGTAATCATATGCAGACATTCTGCATGTAGACAGTGGAAGGGCAAACGTGGGTTTTCTAAATTAGGATCCAATCACAGCAGCAACTCTTGCATGGAGAAGTCAAAAGTCAACACTCAACACTGACACAAATCAGCAGTTTCACTGACAGCATGCTGCTCCGGCTGCTGCTGACGGGGCGTTTGCTTCACACACAGATGACTTTGCCACCCCTCCCACAGGCTTGTTTGTGGGATATGTAGCACTTACACCAAACAATATCCGCTGGGTCAGGGTTTGTATTGACTTTCAAAATTACAGGGTCAAATGCTGGATTACTCGGGTGCAATTTGGTCTCTGTGAAAGCTGTGAAACCTGAGGGGATGTAAGGTCAAAGTATTAAAGCTGCAATTTCAGGCTTCCCAGAAGACAGGAAACAGTTATGGCTACAAGGATGTGGTCTTTATACTTTGGATTTTGAAAGCTAACTATTTCCAGTATCTTGGCAACGTAAAAGCACCCAGCACTTTTCATAAATGTAAGGTAGAATGTCTCACTTTTGCTTAATCTTGAGAATACCACTCACAAATTTTTGAAAAGTCATAAAAGTTTTTATGCAATATGTTGATGAACTTGACATCTTCTAAAAGTAACTCAAATTGAAATAGATTTGAAAATTTAGGAGGAAAAAAATTGGCTTTTTTTTTTGCAAAACCTGAATATCTCAATAAAAATGGTAATGGGCGGACCTGAATTTCAAAAAACTCTCAAATTTTGATAATACATTTTTACACTCCAGTGTTTAAGAAATTCTATATTGAAGTGTACCGCAAAAGTGCCATGGAAAGTCCTCTTTCCCAAAAACACGTCATCGGACATGAATTACAGACACCTGTGACCTCCTCAGCCAGGGTTCTCACCCAGAAGTCCCTAGTACATGGTGACAGCCTCACATATGGACTTTGGCATTCATATTTAAACGGTAAACTGTAAAAAACACGGCTGCTTCTTCCCTTTCTTGCAAATTGAATCACACAAGCTGAGATTTTATACAAGTTGTGCGCAATTCTAGTCGTAATGGCAACACCTGTAAGGCACAATTCTACTTTATCAAAACTTAAGAAATATCAGTTCTATTTTGCAAAAAAACATTCAAAACAGTTATTTCTATGTCACTGTTACCTTCCTCTACTTAGCTAATGCAATGTTTTATTGCACTAAGAACTTAAACATGTCATATTGTTACTTATTAACTGAAATACTCTGTTTGACTCATACTGGACAGTAATTTTGGAGCAACTTGGCACAAGAATTTCTGCCCGCCTTACCGTCTCATCAATCAATAACTTTTCTGCCAAGTGTTTGGATCAGTTGGCTTCACTTAAAGAAACTTAAAAGTTTTTATGGTATAAGTTACAATGTGTGCACAGAGCAGAGTTAACAGCAGTGACTGTGTCAGCAGAGGATCTATTTTACACCAGCAGACTCAGATCAGCTTATATATCAGTTCATTAAGCAGCTACACACCATGAAAAGACCACCATGACCACAAAACAACCCACCACCCACACTTGTACCTGTTTGTCTCTCCTCTGCTCACCTCCTGCCACTACATCTCCCACACACACACACACACACACACACACACACACACACTCATATTCACACACACTGTGTTCTGTTTAATCAAAAATAGGCCTGCCCTTCAACACATTTACATGTCTCATAATGGGGGAGACTCACTACAGAGCCCGTCATTACGCGCACCATTAAAACACAGCAGCGGACTAATCTAGCGCTTCCATAAGGGACAGAAGAATCAGCAGCAGCAGCAGAAGGAGGAGCAGGAGGAGACGCTGTAGAGGACAGAGGAGGAGAGGAAGAGAGGATGCTGCAGGGGAGGGGAGGGGAGACGCAAGCTGGAGAAGGGGGATGTGAAGCTTGAAGCTGGTTGGAAAAGATGAAGAGAAATGAGGAAAAAATGGGGCAGTGGGAGAAATTTGAAGAGAGGGAGACATTAGAAGAGAAAGGAGGTCGAATGAAGGAATAGTGGAGTAAGGAGAAGAGATGCAGCAGGTGGAAAAGCAAGGGGAGAAACGGTGTGTGGTGCTCGAAGATGATGGAGGGAGATGCAACAATATGAAATACTCTATAGGCAGTCGGTATGACAGATTTTCAGAGGGGAAAAAGAGGATGAGGAGGAGGTTCTTCTCCTATGAAAGAGCAGCAGAAAGAAGTGTTTCTCAGAGGTGAAGGAGGGGTAGAAGTGAAACTTGGGAGTGACAAAAGAGGAAAGAGTTAAAGATGCTTTTGGGAAGGAAGGAGATATTTGGGGAGCAGGAGTAATGAAGAATGAAACACTTCAAAGACCAAAAGCTTTAAGATATAGGGGAGGAGGAGGAGGAGGAGGAGGAGAGGGAGGAGGTGGCATATATGAGGAGACAAGAGGAGGAGAATCAAATCAATGAGCGTTACCTTAAGGAAGGGAGAATGAGAGGAGATTTTGGGAGTCAGGAGCATCAATGAGCATGCGGGTTGAAGGGGATGCCAGAATGATAAATAGGTGTGGCATTTTGAGGAGTTAAATGATGAGAAAGAGGAGCAGCAGGAGGTGATAATTGTATAAGAGTGATGCATCAATCTTGGAGAGTAGAAAAAAAGTAGGAAATTATGTTAGAAGAGCCAAGGAGTTGATCACTTTTGGGGCAGAAACAATAAAAAGATCACAAGTAGGAAGAAAAAGCAGGAAGGAGATTTTTGGGTAACCATGATGGATGAATGGGTAAACAAAGGAGGGAGTGCCAAGAATAAGACCTTAAGAGGAGCAGTAGGAGGAGATATTTATAGAGGAGCAAGTGGTGACTCTCAGGGAGGATCAGCAAGCACTGCTACGCTCAAGTAGGAGGAGCAGAGGAAGCAGGATGAAGATGTAGGAGCAAGTGAAAGAAGTCCAAAGAGTAACAGGAGGACATGTGTAGGAAGAAGCAGCAGAAGCAGCTACAATAAAGAAAAGATAAGAAGGAAAATGGGAGAAAAATGCTTGACATGAAGGGATTACTGGTAGGTGATTAATGAGAAGGAGTGCCATCATTAAGAGATCAGAAAGAGGAGCAGTAGGAGGTTACATTTGTGGTAGGACAAGGATTTATTCTAGTGGAGGGGCAGCAGTGGGAGGTGTAATGGAAAAGACGGAAAGTAAAGCAAGAGAAGGAGGACAAAAACATACGTGACATGGTTGATGACAAGAGAGAGCAGCAGGGGGTTCTTATAAAAGAGGAGCAGGGTGGGAGCAACAGGAGGAGATGTGAAAGAGGAGAGGCAGCGGCTCCATCACAGGGTGGGTGAAGAGGTGAAGTGGTAGAAGCATCACTTGATCTGGCTTTGTAAAGGATGCAGGAGGTTTTGTTTGGTGGGGAATCCAAAGGGGAAGAAGCAGCAGGTGACGCTCGGGGAGGAGAAGGAGGCATAGCAGAAAGCATAAGGAGGAGCAGCTGGTGTAAAAATGGAGCTTTGAGAGGAGCAGAGGCAGTGGGAGATGCTTGAGGAGAGGAAACAGGAGTTGCAGGGAAAAGGGGGCACGAGGTGATGTTTGGGATGATGATGATGCTCGGTGGAGGATACAGCAGGAGGAGCAGTTTGAAGATATGCAGAGGAACCGTGCACCTGTGAGCTTTAATCATACTTCACTTTACTGCTTCAGGTGAGCAGGGTGTGCATTAATGAAGCTCAGACAGGAATGAGAAACAGCGATGTTTGGAATTAAAGTGAAGCCCGACTTACCTGTTGGTGCTGTAATACTATCTGAGTAAACCTAATTTCAGCCTTAAATAAGTCCAATACAGTTAAGCAGTTACAAAAAAGGAAGCCATTGCCATTTTTGTTTGAGTTTCAAAGTACTATGATCCAATTAGATTCATGAGAGCGCAAATTTTTCAGCAAGAATGTTTTACATGAATTCAAAAACATAAAACTGACATTTTTAGCCTCTGGGATTTTTGTCAACCTTCATTTCTTGTGTGACACATGCCTGAGCTTTTCAAGGCACAGTAACAATACAGTTAAATATCCAGCTTTAAAGTAGGGCATGGTTGCAATTACAAAGCTAATTCAAGCCTCAGAAATTAAAAACTGTAATGAAATTTAGATTTATTTTATGCTTTTGAAGTTCCTTGCAAGAAAAACAAACGCAGAAAATGTTATTTTCAAATCCCACAGATTGTTTTTTCACACTCTTGAATGTTAGTGACACATGAGAAATGTGATCTATTACCTGCAATGATGCACAGCCAAATTCCTGCACTGTCCCAAAATCCCACTGCTACCTGACAGCCTCAGATTTAACCCCAAATACACCCTCCTCAACTTCTTCTGATGGATACAGCCATGAAAAGCAACATTTTTGCAGTTTTAGAAGCTTTGTGGAGAGCTAAGCTGTGCGGCTGTTTTACAAGAGTTGCATTAAAACTGCAGACAGTGCGGCTTTAATCACAGTTCGTGCATACATTATCTCCTCACCCCGCACCATCAGAGAGCATCAGGGAGAAGAACCTCTG